>QANU01080505.1:26705-52817 GCA_003254905.1 Nissolia schottii | reverse complement strand
GCCCGTTGAGCCATGAGCGGCTAGGATTGGAGGAGCTTAGAGAGATAGCTGTTTAGATTTTGGTCAAGGACGTACTGAGTAGCATTCCAGTAGTCCTTGTATTTTGATGCTGTATATTTTGGATTCTGTATATGACACTTTGAGCTATGTACATATTATGTATACAGTGACATGACTTTGTATGGTGGACCCAGGAATGTATATTGCTTGTTCTACTTATCATAGTGTTATTCGCTTTGTTATTATATTTGTTTATTTCCAACGCATGGCTCTATTTCATTATTGATGTAATATAAGTGAAAAGTTTAAAATGGGTCCTTATTTTCTTAAGCAACCACTATTTTCTAAAAGATAACTACGGACTAAAGTATTCCGATCAGATAGCAAACAACCTAGTGAGCATTGTTTACTACGTATGGGTAAATAGTTAGCTAGGGTGTTTCACCTTGCCAAGAGAATGGGGATTTCCTAATCATATAGCTAAACTCCTTAACTATGGTCTCCCGTGCCAACTGGGGTCGGGACCTTCCTAATCCTTCTTTGTTTCATAGGGTTCCATTATGATCTTCATTAAACTTTAACGTGAACTTCTAATTATCTAAGGTCACCCTAACTCTTACGACGGCCTTTCCTCATGATGCATGCTTAAATTTCATAAAGACATTCATAACTATGTAAATTGGATTCCATATAGCCTTTAAAATCATAAGTTTTCAGTAAGCATTTGAATACCTAGGTTTTCGCATTCGATTGCTTCTTTCAATCGAATCCCTTAGGGATTCAATCGACTAAAATCCTTCTCGATCTTTCATTTGAATGAAATCCTCAAGTATTCGATTGAAATTTGAAATCTTCTTTCATTCGAATCCGTGGGAATTCAATCGAATGCTACAGTAAAAAAATCCGCCCCGAGAGTAAGTTTCTCAGGGTTTTCTCCGCGTAACATTTTTGGCTTCTACAGTAATCCAATCAATACAATTATGGTTTCCAAACCTCAAAATCATCAAAATCTAACCTCCCTAACTCGTTTCATATCATTTGTACAAAATAGTTTTTCATTCACATACACAGATATGCACATAAATAATCATCAAATAAACCACATAGACAGTGGGCTTAGAGTTACCCACTTCCTACGCGGATTTGAAGTCAGTAGGTTGAAAGCAAAGAAAATCCTTGTTGCAACGGTGTGCTCCAAGAAATTTTCGGAAGTCCGATAGCGCTCTTGCGATGTGCTCGAATGATACTAGAAAAGTGAAAAATTTAAAGAAGGCACAGAGTTCTTAAAACTCTTCTCGGTTTGCAATCAGGGGGCATTTATAGCCGTCGCCCCCTATTGCTTTTTAATTGTTAAATTAATTCATAATTAATTATTATATTATTATTTTATTATAGTTACTTTAAATATCCTCACCCTCGCTCTATTTTAGTCACATTTAATCACTCCTGTCCTACCCATGGTCTTTGGAAAAATATGATGAATATACATCTGTGACCTGTGAATTTTTTCGGTCAAGATGACGCGTCGAAACAAGATATCTGGGAACTTGTTTCTGCCCGCTATTCCTTCGCAGATCACTTTAGTTCCCGACCGGGTTTCCGTTTGCACCCAAAATTGAGCACGGCCTTGCAGGGCTTAGCGGGGTCACAACTTCCTAGTTTCCTCCCAGTTTAAGGGGGACATGCCTCATAATAAATTCCCTCTAACCCCAATTCAGGTTACTTTGTACTTTTTACCTAAGCCAGAGTCATAAGTCTTACCTAAAATCCTCCTAAAGGAAAGTCGGGATATTACAACCTAGGTTAGCCCCCTTTACTACGTTTTTGGGTTGATTTAGTTTTATAAATTATTATTTGATTGCGCACTAAAATTAACGACGTTTTAGTGTGTGTCAATCATCGCCCATGATAGGAGTATCCATCCTTGTACTAAGGATGGCGAGGAGGTCTACCGCCGTCCTTGTGCTAGGGACGAGGTAACTTCAAGGTTCAGCTTGCCTTTCCTGCCGGCTCCCCGCACAGCTAGGAAAAGATTCGTTTCCTTTAACATCATTATCCTTCATTTCCTTTTAGGGTCTTAGTGACGTTACGCCCTAGGGTTCCTTTTTCCTTTCCTTTCATTAATCCATTCATTAATCCATTTCATGACACATAATCATAAGTCATACATCAGTGTATTCCATTCCAGTCAAAAGTTCATCTATCCAGTCTGTAACATCCCGAATTCGTCTGGTCCGGGAAGCTCGTCGGCAACGCCACCCAAAACGGCGTAGAGGCGTGAAGAAATCAGGAGATGGGGAGATTAAATCCTCAAACCCTCGGAAGACGGAGGAATAAACGGCTAGGTTTTGGGACCCCATAAATTTTCCGGAACCGTCGGCCGAGTTTCGGCTCGAACGGGAAAGGTTTGGGATATTGGAAATCACAGGTGGCGCTTCTTGATCGGGCAAGACTGCCAAAAATCCCTGAACGGCAACTCCCCGATTGAACGGAAAAATTTATGGATCATAGCGGTATGTCCGAAATATTTTTAGGACAGCCGGAGGGGGATAAATCGGACAAAACGCGACCAAACGAAACCGGAACCGGTCCTGGTGAGGTTTCTATCTCCATCAGGAGATATTTACAGATATTAAAAATAAATAAATAAAGAAATAAGAAAATAAAAGCAACAGAGAAGGAAAAAAGAAAAAGAAAAAGAAAAAAGAAAAAAGAAAAAGGGAAACCTCAGTGGCTATAAATAGCCAAGCTACATAAAGAAAATTTACGTAGATTTCAGTCACTTTCACAAACGCCAGTCCCGTTCCGACGCATCTCGGTTTCTTGCGGGAGTCCCGAAAAAAATCACCGGAGCACACCGTGGCGATCAGGAAACTGCAAGCAACGAAACTATCTAGCTGGAATCTCCATCGGATGTGGGTAACTCTAGAGCCCACTATCTATGTGATTTATGTTTTGACTATATATGTGTTATTCTGTATATTGCACTGTAAAAATATTTTGTAGTATTTTGGAAGAATGTAGGGTGAAAAGGGTTTTGGAAAATTTTGATGAATGAAATGCATAACTGTACTGATTGGAACCCTAGGAATAGTAAACCTCTGGAGAAAAATGAGAACTGAAGCCACGGGATCCTATTCAATCAGCTTTCAATCGATTGAATGGAGTTTTCAATCGGATGAAAGCCAATTTTGAGCTTTCAATCGATTGAATTCTTATTCAACCAAATGAAAGAAAAATCTCGGATTTCAATCAATTGAATCCTAAGTTCATTCGAATGAAAGAACTCGGAAGGTTTTCAATCGACCAAATCCCGATTTCAATCAAATGAAAGAACTCGCAGGAATTCATTTGAATGAAACCCTAGACATTCGAATGAATCCTGAAGGACTGGAGATTTCAGTGGTTCCAGGGAGTCCAATGGGTCAGGATATGTCGATTTTGGTATAGGAAAGCATGCATCATGAGGAAAGGCCGTCTTAGGAGTTAGGACGACCTTAGACAATTAGAAGTTCACATTAAATTTCAATGAAGATCATAATTGAACTTTAGGGAACCAAGAAAAGTTAGGAAAGTCCCGACCCCAGTTGGTGCGGTAGACTATAGTACAAGGTCTAGTTATATGGTTAGGAAATCCTTATTCTCTTGGCAAAGTCTTGTAGACACGTCCCTCGCCAATTCAGCAAGATGAATTGGTTATGAGCAACACAGGTAAAGAGACCTGACTACGATTGGAACGGGCATAGGCCCAGATATGGAAAAAGGGCATAGGCCCCAAATATGAAAAACAGGCACAGGCCTGAAAAAGGAGAGTAGTGGGCCCCACTAAGAGAGGAAAGAGAAACAGATCGAGCCATAGGGCCGATCAAAGCATGTCCACGCCTGATCACTCATAGGTTTGATCCCTCGCCATTCCAGAAAGAGGGGATGGTTGCACTAATTGTATTCGATGTTTACCTCCTATGAGCCTTGCATGGTTAGCTACTATACCGGTAAAGAGCGCCGCCGGGTCGATACAATAGTGGTAAAAAGAGGTTGTAATCCGAGGCCACGGTTACAAAGGTGTAAGGATTAAGTAGGACGCAGTCACGGAGCGCGTAAGAGATCCCCAGATTCCCTTATGCACTAGGAATTTAAATGTATGGAATGATAATTGATGATATGATGATCAATATATAAGTATATTCGCCTAAGCATTATATATAACTGTTCATGCATTGTATATCGTCAAGGGAATGACCCAAGATGAATAGTATGTCTCTAGTAGCAACGTACGGTTAATAAGCACGAAGCCCAGGTAATGACAAGATTAGAGGACCAATTACCTAGTAACGTAGATAAAGCTGCTCAGGACGTAGGTACAAGATAATAATTAGTAAGGTTTAGCATTGCATGACACGTAGAGGTTTTCCTGAGTGGCTGGAGTATGCCCGAGTAATTGAACTATAGAAGCCACGCTGAGTTCCCCACTAAGAACGAAGTCGTTCTTACCCCCACTCGTGTATGACTCTAACTAGCCAGCATGTCATCGCCACCTCCCAAGGACGTCTAGTTGTTCACGCGCTCTCGACAGCGCAACTATCGCACCTACACCTTACTGGAGACCGCACGTTCGCCCCCGCAAACTTTCTGAGATAGAGTCCGAAGCAGGTACGTTGCAGGCTTCGAGGGCCAGGGTCGTCGCTCATTCGCCCCATTTGGATCGACGAGCGTCCAGGTAGTAGCACCCGCGATCCGATCCACATTGACGGAGAGGATGATCCTCCGCTGCTGAGGCTAGAGCCACAGCCGGTACCCGAGCCAAAGACAGACCCAGAGCCAGCTACACCTCCGGTTTGAGGCCGAGGCACGCGCACTACCGCCCGCAAGAGCGTTCTCCCAGTGCGACCACGTAGGTTCGTGCCCCGCGAGTTCACCGCCGTGACGGATATCTCTAGCAAGGATGAGGTGGATCTCGCAGAGCGAGAGGAGGATTCGGATGAGTAGGGTATTAGGACCCTGCCAGAGTTGCAGCCGTAGGAGCGTCGTACACGCAAAGAGTAGTACTCATCCGTGTGCGTAGGTTTAGTCCACTGGTAGTATTGTGTAGATGTATCATTGTATATAAGCTGATGTAGGATATGTATGTCCGTGGTAGGACAAGGATACTTATTATGATATCAATGTATAATTATGTGTGTGCTATCTTTGGGCCGTATGTGTATTTTCTTCGGGTACTCGCCGTACGCCAGGTATGTATTCGTGCTTCCGTTACTTCCTTTTATGATATACTTATGCGATGTATGATGCGTATGGCTCGATATTTTTCTAGTACGGTTAAAGGGAGTTTTAAATTGGCCTGTTATTTTGTAAACCCTAATTTTAAACCAGGATATAGAATCATAATGGTTCGCAGCACCAGAAGAGCACCACCTAGCCGGGAAGTCTATGACTTAAGCATAGGCCGACTAGCTAGGGTGTTTCACAGTCAACAGTTCGTTCATATATCAAGTCAACAATTCATATATCCAGTCAACAGTTCATGCACCTTGAATATGTATCATCTGTTCATAACTTCATACTTTCCTAAAAATCTGTTCATGAAGCACATAGCAAATCTGGCATGTAGAACACATATTCACATAGAACATTCATAGCTCAACATCTCATGTTTAAACATATCCTTAACATAAATCATCAATTTCTAAAAATAATAAAGAACTTACTTTCCTCATCAATTTCAACATATACAAAGAACATAAATTCATGCTCCAACCTTTCTTGAACATAAACAGACATCAAACTAGTAACTAGTAGAACAGACGTCTGGTTTCTGTCAGAAAATAGCGATCAGAAACCGGAGAGGTCCAAGACCTTACCCAAAGGTTTTTGATAGCCCTCAGATCATTTGTCATGATTAAAAAGTCAGATTTCATTCCCAATTCCACGAAATTACAGTTTGCCCCTTTTCCCAAAATTACTGTTTCGCCCCCCGTAAATGCCCGTTTTTTTTGGAATTTTTGTTCTCAAAAACCCGATGGACTCAAGACTTAACCTTTAGGTTTTTGATAGTTATAAACCCATATTTTCTAAAAACAAACCCAATTTTTCAGTCCCAAGATGTGAAATTCCCGTTTTGCCCTTTTTCCATAAAAATCCCATTTTCGCCTGTATGCTGAGAAATTCATTGAGGACTCCAAAAATCATAAAACTTGACATCCTCACTCAAAATTTCGTGTAGAATCCAAAAATAACATTAGTTTTTCAACGTAAAAATCCCAGCATACAGTTCTTGATAAAAATGTGATATAGTTCCGTTTACCGCTTAGGCTTTCCTAACATCTGACAGAAGCACGGACAGTATCAACAGATCCAGACAATCCTTAAATATATATATATATATATACACACACACACATCAAATTCACATAAAAGGAATCCTAACCACAGGTATTTCTAGCACAAAACACAGCTCAACACATCTTAAATCACATAGACAGTGATTATGTCGGTTTACACACGTTTTCCCGGTATCGACGTTTCCTACGGCTTCCAACTTGCTATGATGCCTTTAAACTCCTCTTGGGCTGAGTTCCCTCAAGCTTTCTCCAAGGATTTTGAGGGTTCTTTTTGGGCTTAGGTTAGGGGATTTTCTGAAGAACAGGAACTAGGTTGCGTATAGGAAGTGTCTAGGTCTCTGTTTTGGCTGAATCACAGTCAATTGTGTAATCGGACAGAGCTTTGGCTAGGTTTTCCAATTTTTACACAAAATATCTGATTTGGGAGGTATTTATAGGCCTCTTGGCCGAATTTTACTTTCCAATTTTGCCCTTAGGGAAAAATTCCCAAAATACCCTTATTTTGTCCTTATTCCAAATGTCATTTTCATGACTCACTAGGTTTAAATGTTGACTTGGCCAAGTGGGCTGCTTCATGGCCGATCCTTTTGTTGTTCCTTGGATGATCTTGTGGCCAAAATTTTATGGGCACCAGCAGATCAATTTTGATCAGGTTTTTGGCATTTCTGGTCCTAGTACTTTGCGTACGGCTATTCTAAAAAATATTCCGATCACATCCTTGTGATCTCCTAATTTTTTCTAAGTAATATTCTAGGGTCACTTAGGTATTTATAAATTCTCATCTGTAGCCGTACCTTTTATGGATGCTTTAGACGCCCGGTTGTGTTCAGACGGCAAAAAAGGTTTGTTCTACTGTCTGCGGAATTTTCAGGAAACGTACAGGAATATTAATACAGACAATTTTTATTCCTAAGTGTTCCATATTCCACTAATTAAATCCCAAAAATATAATTATCTCAACAATTGGTCAGCGAAATTTCGCTAAGGGGAAGACGGGGTGTTACATTAGGCACATTAAGTGATATTTACCACATTACCACCACACTCATCAAGGCTGATTTCTAAATATTTCTCAGAGACCCCTCATCTGTTTAGTGTACATCAGGTCCCTAGTCCAATTCTACGGATCCCCTTTCTCAAATCTAAGACTTTCACACACATTTTCCACATCTTCCCCCTCCCATCATCCTCACCGATTTCCCTGTGGAAAACAAAATTGAAACCGTCATATCCCACATAGTCCTCTACCCCCTCTGTTCCTTCCGCGACACCGTCTGCTTCCTCGCTGCCACCAACACCGTCACCACCTTCATCGTCAACCTTTGTGGCAAAACAAACCCCAGTCCCCTTCCCGCTGGCAACATGTTCTGTGTTTTTCCCCTTTTCCACCCTCATAGATAGTGCTGAGAAGCACGCGTCCGTCCTCAACCCGCACGTTGAAGTGCCAATATTATTTTGGGGGAGACGAGCTGAGAATGAAATATGATTGGAATGTAAATTTCACTGAGGACTCTAGTTGCAAATAATAACATTCAAGTGACCTTGAACATAATATTAATAAACTCACATAATATGTATGCAGTGGCACTGTGGTAAATACCACTTGATGTGCCCAAAGTGGCCAGGACCATGGAATCCGATCCCTCGTTTAGGTGGGGATAGGAATCTCGCCCTTTTGGAGTAAGAGTCCAAACCTCACTTTAAGACTTAGGCTATGTTTGGGAGAGTGACTAATGAGGGAGTGGCATGGAAGAAAATGACTGAAGTTTAATGAATTGTGTTTGAGAGTAATTTGGTAGAAGGAAGTGGAATGGTCAATAAATTGATACTTTGTCCATGAATAACCAAGTAAAGTTCTCATTTTTTGACCCTCTAAATTGGAGGGTCAAGAAAAGAAGTACAAACATGTTTCTTTCCTTCCTTCCTTAACAATTAAACAAGAGACTCATATACTTATCCATTCCTCGTCTTTCCTTTCTAAGTCATTATTATTCATTCTTTTTCACACTTCATAAATCTTCCAAACATAGCCTTAAATAATAACATTACATAAATATGAAAAAAAAAATTGATTCTTGATATTTTTTTTAAAACAAAATTCCATATTCAACTCATATGAAAAAAAAAACTATGAACAAAGAGGTTTAAATAATGACATCACATTTCAAAATGAATATTTGAACATTATCTTTATCTTAATCTGGAGTACTATCAAAATATGAATGCCCACAGTTTGACAATAAAAATACTCATAAAGTGCAACAAAAACAAAACAAATGACATAAAAATTGATCGGAGAGTAGTGAAAAAAATATTAGGACCTATAAAGCATTGACAACACAAGACATGCAAACACACACTACTAGTATGATCAATTAATCCAACTCAGAGTATTGCAATTATCGCTCTTGATATAAGTTTTTTTGCCATCTTAAGTCTCAAACCCAATATCCTTTAGGAAGAGAACGAACTTACCTATCACTAATTGACTTTTAGTAATTTAACTTTCAAATAGCGGGGATGCATTTGAAGCTAATTGCTAATTTTAGAAATTAATTCGACAGTTTACTCCTACTATCTATCAAACTATCAAACATAGTTAAAGTGTCATAATTTTATTTCTTTTACACATTGATAAGGTGGTGGTATTAAAATGGGTAAGGCTTATTTTAATCTTTGGAATCATAAACATAAGTCATTTTGGTTCCTAAAATTAAACAAAAATGCTACATCTACACCCAATTTTATACACCCATGCATACACCATTAATAAATCACAAACTTTATTCTCATGAGTGCACAAACATTACAAACTTATAGATGATATTCTCAATTATACTTAATTAAGTACACAAACATTACATGCATTAAAACACAAACTTTATGTATATAAGTATAGGGTGTATGCATGGTGTATATTTTTTGGTGTACGTGTAGCAATACTCAAAATTAAAAATTGGCTTTTTGATCTTTTAAATTGTAAGTTTTAAGTTAAGCTAATCATTCAATTCATTATTATACGAGCATAACCCATATTTGGTTTCCTAACTTTACACGATTATCCTACTTAGTCTCCCAACATAAAAATGTCTCATTAGTTTTTCATATTTTCAAATGTTGCACCTGTCAGTTTCTCACCTTTTGTCTAATTTCTCAAAAGCGATGGACTAAGGGGATACTTGGAAAATGCGGAGGACTAGCATCACTTTATTTTTTTTAGGAGACAAAGTAAGACTATCATGTAAAGTTGGATAACCAAACAGGGGTTTCACACATGTTTACGTTGATTTGATCCCTTAGATAGGGTCAAGGCTACCATGGTACCCTTCTTTTTTCAAAAAAACTAACTTGCTAAAATTATAAAACCAATCACACCTTTTAATACTTATTAGATTTTGCCACACCTTACAAAACTTCATTATTTGCACACTAACCCCACATTTATTTGCAAAATTATCAAAATACCCTTATCTCTCATCCCTCTTCTCTTCCGTCTCTGTTCCTCTCCCTCTCCTCCGCTACGCTCTTCCCGGCAGGCCCGAACCGTGACCGTCTCGCCGAAGGCGAACCCACAGTTGCCGCCGCCATCATCCCCTATTATGTGTTGCCGATCAACACTTTTTTTTTCCAACCATCCTTTTTCCCGAACTAAGTTCCCTCTAATCATCGTTTGGTGATACAGATTATAGACCCGGCGTAGATGACCCATTTGAGGCTCCAAAGTCTCCAATTGGAGCATCTCCGAAACTGAAGAGCACAGGGGTGAACCATCGATTGGAACCAAACGTTCAGTAAAAGCAAAAGAAGGGGTCAGTGGGTATAGAAGAGGTGAGTTGCGCTGGCCTAGACGGAAGCCCATGGCCAAAGGAAAAAGAGAGAGGTGATGGGGAGAGGATGAGAGAGGAAGAGAAAGAGGACAACAAAGAATACTTCCAATATCACAAGGGGTCACTGCTGTCAGAACTAGAGTTCGCCGACGATGAGGCGGTTCTGGTGGAGGTAATAGCGTTGGCGGAGCAGAGAGAGAGGAACAATGAGGGAGGAGCGACAAGGGTATTTTGATCATTTTACTAATAACTATGGGTTAGTGTGCAAATAATAAAGTTTTGTAAGATGGGGACAAAATCTAATAAGTATTAAAAAGTGTGAGTTGATATATAATTTTAGAAAGTAAGTTTTTTAGAAAAAGAGGGGTACCATGCCATGTACCAAGAGGCAGGGGTACCATGGTAGCCTTAGCCCTTAGATAGGGTTGTAATAAGAAGAGAAGTTGCAAATGAGACTCTAGTACCATTTGTAATTGAAAATGTGATTGCAGCAGCAATTTAAACCATAAATCTCATTTGATATTACAATTTTATTTACAATTGCAAGTGTTTTTAAAACCTCAATTAAAGTAATCACAACTCTATTTAATATAATAAATTAAAAAATATAACAATAAAATAATAATAATGAATTGAAGAACTAATTTAACATATAAAAATTAAAAAAATTAATTTTAATCTTTCAATGAACACACTAAATAGTTTCCCGGTAATATATTTCCGAGTGGAGGCAAATTGGGATATGAACAATGCAGCTAGCGTAGGAGTTACTCTTAACTTTTCAAACATTGCACTATGCCTAGTCCACTACGTGTGATTTCTCGGATAGTGGTGAATTGCACCAAGAGACCCTTTTCTTCGAAAAAGGAAAAATGGCTGTGCTTTTTCTTGTTGGGTTCCCACTCTGATTTTCAATCGACCAAGTTTCTCAATGAAAGGAAGCTCAGATTGAAATCTCAGATTCAACCACATCAAGCTATAAAACTTCCCCATTCATGCTTTCTATCCTCGGATTTCGATAGCTTGAAGCTGCAGGTGGCGTGGGACTGGTATGTATTTATCATCGAATTTTCTACTTATACATTTTGTCTTTCGAATTTAATAAATCAGTTTTGGTAGATTGTTGTCATGGGCATGTATCTTTAAACATGTTTGATGAAATTGTGTTTTTTTCTTCTTGATGTTTTGATCAAATTATTTCATGCTAGTAGTAATAGTGATAAGTAATAATGGATGAGAAGTGTTTTTAAAGGAATTATGTTGATCTAACACTTAATTGACTGAAATCTACGTTGGTTTACATATTCTTAAGAAGACATAGATTGGGGTGCCTATAAACTATGTTAAAGTTCAAAATAATGGGCCTTTTCTTTTTAATTTCTTCTCTTTTTAACTCCCTGTTTGGTTGTTTCTTCCTTTCACAGACTTATGGCAGATTGTTGGCAGCACAAGATTTGCTTGTGTTGAGTGAGGGAGGGAGTAGAGGCCAACTATTACTTCTGTCTAATGGCATCCTTATCATCTCATGTTACTGAAATAAAACATGATGCCTTCATCAGCTTTAGAGGCAGAAATGTCCGGCGCAGTCTGCTCAGCCATTTGGTAAAGGAATTGCGCCGTGGGCACATTGATGTTGACGACAGACTTGAGAGAGGAGATGAAATATCATCCTCGCTTGCCAGGGCAATCGAAGGGTCACAAATCGTGTTGGTTATATTCTCGAAAAGCTATGCTTCTTCAAAGTGGTGCTTGGATGAGCTTGTGAAAATAGTCGAGCGAATGGAAATAAATAAACAAATTGTAATGCCTGTTTTCTACGAAGTAGATCCATCTAACGTGCGGCACCAAAGAGGGGATTATGGAGTTGCTTTTGCCAAACATGAAGAAGACTTCAAGGAAGATGTGATCAAGGTGCAAAATTGGAGATCTGCCTTGGAGAAAGCTGCTCAATTATCAGGATTTCATTATCCATCAAATTTTGAGTAGGTCGCTTTCCTTTTTCTATTCATGTTTCTTTTTTCCTTTTAATATTTACTTAATGACCTGCTCAAAAGTGGTTTGTTGCAATAGAAGTGGACTGTGATCTGAGCGAACTTTGCCTATAATGTCAGGGGATTCAAATTTGGGAGTTGCCACTTTGGAAAGGGCCTTACCTCACCGCCACCATCAGCCCTAAATTGTGTGAGCAATTTCCAAAACCAAGATAATTAATGACCTAATGTTTCTCACCAGCTATTTATTCATGTCTTGTTTAGTAATAGTAATTATAGTATGCACTAGATTCTTAGTGTTGTAGTATACATCTTTACTATTAATAAAGGGGTTGGGCCAAAGTAACTACCCTCTTGGTCACAAATTTTGGACCATTAACCCTTTCATTCAAAAAACGTAAAACTACCTATTTTTAAATTTAAATTTTCAAATATTTTAATCTTATTTTTATTTCTCTGGTGCCCCTTGGGGCACCACATTTTCTAGTATATCATAATTGGTCTTTTTCATTGTTAGTTTGCATTCAATTAAAGAAAGAGAGGAAAAGAGAGAAATTGCTAGAGAGTTAGTGATTTCTTCTAACCATTCCTTTTCTTTTACTTGCTAGGAACGAATCTGATCTTGTTGATGAAATCGTAAAAGATGTTTCCAGTAAACTGAGCAAGTTTTGCTCAAGTGACTTGAATGACCCAAGTGAAACAAATGGTCTCATTGGAATTGATCAAAATATTGCATGGATTAAATCATTATTGGCAAGTGAGTCAAAAGAAGTTCTGATGCTTGGAATTTGGGGAATGGGTGGCATTGGTAAGACAACAATTGCTCATGTTGTATTTGATACATTTTCTTCCCAATATGAAGGCTGCTGCTTCTTGGAAAATGTAAGAGAAGAATTGGAAAAGCAACAGTTAAGTTATTTGCGAGAAAAACTTGTTTCTAAACTACTACGGGAAGAATATCCTCATATTAATGGTACAGGAAAAGCAAATTCCTCTACTAAGAGAAGGCTGAGTAGAAAGAAAGTTCTCATCGTGCTTGATGATGTTAATACTCCAAAGCTTCTAAAAGGTTTTCTTGAACCAATTCGCTTTGGACCAGGAAGTGTAGTGATTGTAACTAGTAGAGATAAGCAGGTGTTTATTGCAGGAGGATTTCATGAAATTCACATGGTCAAGGAACTGAACTTTGAAGAATCCCTTAAACTCTTCTGCATAAATGCCTTCAATGAAAGCCAGCCCAAAATGGGATATGAAGAGCTATCCCAAAAGGCAGTTGCTATTGCCAAGGGCATTCCATTAGCTTTAAAAGTTTTTGGTTCATATTTCCATTCAAAAAGTAAAGATACATGGGAATGTGCCCTAGAAAAATTCAAGAAGTATCCCAATGGGGATATTCAATGAGTTTTAAGATTAAGTTACGATGGATTAGACTATCTAGAGAAAAAGGTTTTTCTGGATATTGCATTCTTTTTCATAGAAGACGACAAAGATTATGTCATAAGCCAACTAGATTATGGAGCTTGTGGAATAGAGGCACCCAAAGATAAAGCTCGTATCACTATTTCAAAAGACAACAGAATACAGATGCATGATTTAATACAATAAATGGGTTGGGAAATAGTTCGTCAAGAATCTAAGGATTCTGGAAAGCGCAGCTGACTGAGGGATGCTGAGGAAGTTTATGATGTGTTGAAAAATAACAAGGTAAGATAAAGACATACTATCTTCCCTAAAATGTGTTTGTGTAGAAATTTCAACTAATATGATAGTGTTTGTCTTGATGTTATTCTAATTTATTCAGGGAACTGATTTAGTGGAAGGTATGGTGTTGGATGTATCTCAAATTGGAGATGTAGCCTTGAATCTTGACAGCCTAAAAAGGATGCCTAATCTAAGATTACTCAAATTACACTCTCCTATGCGGATAAGTTTCTTTCAACAGCAGGTAATAACATGTTTTGATTTTTCTATGCTGATCAAGGCATTGTTTGACTCCCTTTTTTTTCTTTCTTTTTTTCTTTCTGTTTGTTGTTTAATTGAAATTTGAGTATTTTATGATGTACAGATTTTCCATTTTTTTTTCTGCAAAAGGATTTGTTGAATGTGTATTTTAAAAGAATACCAATGGATGACATGATCGAAGAAATTGGTTGGGAAATAATTCGTGAAGATATATGAGAAAGATTACTATCTTACTTTTAATTTGTTTCTATGTATAAATTCATTTAGAATAGGAGTATTTTCTTAATGTTATCATTACTTTTTTAGGGAACTCATGCAATTGATGGCAAGCAAGTTCTTTTGTACTAAATGTGTATGCTTAGCTTGCCAATAATGCATATAATATGATGCATTTTTTGTTTTTTCTGTCATTAATTGAAATTTGAGGACTTCCTAAAGTGATTGTTTTCCTTTAACTTTTACCCAAACAGTTTGTGATGCTTCAACAGTTTGCTGAGTTGCTAAGTTACAATAAACGTGATGGAGTTCTGATTTCAGAGACAAATAATGTGAGTGGATCTAAACAGTTGATGCCACTCCCGAATCTAAACATTGGATCTGCATTAATGGAAGTTATGAGTCTTGGAAGTGAGGTTCACATAAAATCTATTCACTACCATTTTATGGATGGCTACTCAGTTTCAAAGGACTTTTCGGTGTTGAAAAAGGAAATTAGGCCACTAAAAGCAACAGACTCAGGAACAGAAACATTGAACTCACCTACTAGGCTCCCTGGCAATCTTGAATGCTCAGATATCCAATATCTACAACCTGAGAATGTCGAACCCACGGAATTTTCAGTGTTACCAAATGACATGAGACATCTAAACTTAACAGATACCAGAATCGAATTATTGAACTCCTCCACGAGGCTCTTCAACTCTCTTGATTGCTCCGATATTGACGTTCTTCAACTTGAGACCCTCCCAAAAGAGCTACCTTTCCTGAGATCTATTTCTTATCACAGGCTTTCTAGGTCCAGAGGACGAGAAACTAGGAAACCCAAGCAACTAGTCCTGTTTG
Source organism: Nissolia schottii (assembly GCA_003254905.1). NCBI lineage: Eukaryota > Viridiplantae > Streptophyta > Magnoliopsida > Fabales > Fabaceae > Nissolia > Nissolia schottii. The sequence goes on along the minus strand of QANU01080505.1, from coordinate 37,637 downwards.
ATGGACTCTTGTATTATTCAGAACAATGGGGATTAACAAATTTTGTAGAATTAGTTCTTGACGAAAGCAATGTGGATAGGTTGGCTTGGGGCATCAAGCATCTTTTGGGGCTTAAAAAACTGTCACTGAGGCGTTGCATATTTCTTCGGTCTATACTAGAGCTTCCACTATCCATTGAAGTGTTGCATGCATCTGACTGTGGGATGCTAGAGACAATAGCACTCAGTTCATTTGAGCGGCTTAAAATGCTATCACCGATTGGTTGTAGGTTTCTTCGGTGTATAACAGATCTTCCACCATCTATTGAAGAGTTGTATACCAATAAATGCGAAATGTTGGAGACAGTAGCACTCAGGTCAAATGCAGCTATATCACTTGGGCGGCTTAAAATACTATCACTGAGGGGTTGCACGTCTCTTTTGTCCATACCAGAGCTCCCACCATCTATTGAAGGGTTGTATGCCGATAACTGCATGTTGCTGGAGACCGTAGCACTCAAGTCAAATACTGCTGGATCACTTGAGCAGCTTAAAGTACTGTCGCTGATGGGTTGTAGGTTTCTTCGGTCTATAGTGGAGGTTCCACCATCCATTGAGGAGTTATATGTCGATGATTGTGTTTTGCTGGAGACAATAGCAATCCGTTTAAATGCTACTGGCGTACGTATGCATCTTAAAATCCTGTCACATAGAGGTTGCCAGAGTAGCTTTGAAATTGGTGGGGGTGTTGAATATTTGTTAATATTTGACAGGATTTAATTTATCTATTTTAAGATAGTATTAGTATGATTGATTTAATTTCCTTTTATCTCTTTATTATCATATCTATATATTGTAAAGTTTTCTAATGAAATATAATGAGAAACATTCAGCTTCAAGTTGGTATCCAGAGCCAGGGTTCCTGGTTCCTTCCCCCTTTCACTATTCACTGTTGCCTCCACTACCATGCCCTAACCAAACCTATTCTGCTCCGGTGACCTCACGACCACTGCCACCTGCACCGCCCACCGCCGACCGTGACAGCGCCGAAGTTTCACCGCCGTTCACCCATCCACGCGCCGCCACAGTCCCGAGCTTTGATGGGCGCGTGAGGGACACGCGCCACCTGGGTTCTGGTCGCCCAGCCTTCCCCTTTCTGTTCTGACCCCTTTTGGTTGTCGGGTCCCTGTTTGTGACAGTTGAAAACGCTGAACCCTCTCTGCTACCTCTCTGCTAGGGTTTCTCACTTCAGTTAAGGGTCTCTGTTTCTGTTTGTTTTGGTTTTTGCTACATCTTCATCCTTCACTTCAGATTCTTGTGACAGACTGAAGCAATTCCTCGCGTGTATCTTGAGTTGTTCTGCTGTTTGTTCTGTTGGTGAGTTGTTCTGCTGTTTCCTTTTTTTTCTGGTGCGCTTTTCTGTCTTCTCCATGGCTGAGGATCAATCCAAGAAGAAGAGTTTGGTGTCTTATGTTTTTTCTGGAAATCCTACCATTACCTCGGAGAGACTTAATGGGAAGAACTACTTGAGTTGGCGTGATGTTGTTGAAATTTGGTTTATGGGTCAGGGATTATCTGACCACCTTTTTACCAAGAAATCTGCCATCGCTGCTTGATAAGTGGATTATATACCTTATTTTACTACTCTATAAATGAGCAATTCATACTAAAAATGTGTGGGATTAATAAGTAATCAATACGTTTTCGCACATTATCCTCTTTGAAAGAAATTGAGGAAAATGGCAAAGTTCAAGCATTATTTTCTTAATCTTTAATATAATATATTTCTTTTGTAGTTTTCTATCTTAAATTGTAGGAAATGAAGACTCAAGAGGATTATTGAAGATATGGAGAGAAGAATGAGAATGAAGCCAAGGCAAAAGAGGAAGGAAAGAAAGAAGCAAAAATGACAAAATTCAGCAAGCACCGCTCAGCGGTTAAACAAGAAACGCTCAGCGAAACAGCCACCAGCGCTCAGCGCATAAGGAGCCATCGCTCAGCGAAGCTGAACAAAGCGCTCAGCGGTGAACCTCTCTTCGCTTAGCGAAGGTACCAACTTGCACCGGCGCATTTAATGCGCCAGCCTGGAGCCAGCTCAGATTCCGGCGCCGCCCTGCAAAAGCTGACCGGAGCATTTAATGAAGCTGCGTAAGCCGCCGAGATTGACTCAGCCGCTCAGCGCCACCGCCAAACCGCTCAGCGCCAGTGCTTAAATCGCTCAGCGGCGGTGCTAAACCGCTGAGCGATCCTGTCAAACCTTGGCCTATAAATAAGAGGCCAAGGCATTCATTTTGAGCATCCCTTCCACCCTCCCCCTAAGCTCTCTTAGGCCGAGGACTCCACCATTTCCTTTCATATTTCTTCACTTTTTACATTTCCATTTTAAGCATTTTAGGTTTATGTTAGTAAATGCTTTGAAGTCTTTTCCTTTCAAGCTTTGTAACGAAGTTCTGCCGAATTAATTCCAGGTTCTATTGTTTCATTTCTCCTTGCCATTTACTCTTTCATTCTCTTCATTTACTCTTTCTTGTTTTTTACTTGTTTTAATTTTCCGTTGTCATTTACATCTTTCCGTCTCTTATTTACTTTCTCCTTATCTTTACTTACTTTGAGTTTTAATCCTCCAACCATGGAGGAGTAGTTTCTTAAATATCTTGCATGTGGTAACGCTAGATTAAAGATTGATTTGAGGTCTTGCGCTTAATGATTATGCATGAATCGTTCCACCCTTGATTAATGATATAGCGATTGCATGTTATTAGTTTAGGTTAATCTAAGTTAATGAATCTTGATGATTGTATGATTTGTTAAACTATGATTAAGGAACTTTTGGAGAGCTAATCAGATTTGATTAGGTTGCGCAATTGGTGCTTAATTAATATTGGTCTTAATGCCGAGATCTTGGTTTTAAACCCGTATTAACAAATGCTTAAGAGATTGACGATCGTAGTTTCTTAAGTGAATTGCATATTAGTTAGAGATTTCAACTAATAAACATATCCTTTCATGAATAATTAATTGGGAACCGATGAGAATTAATCCTTGATCTAGTAATGCCATATGCAGGATATTGCCTTTATCATTGTTATTTTACTCTCGTTTAATCGCTTTTAAAATTCGTCAAACAAAACCCCCAATTTACTTAACTATTGATTTGGTTCTAAATTGCTTCTTTGGGAAACGACCTAGGTTAACCCCCTTTACTACGTTTTCGGGGTTTCCTTGGTTTATAAATTATTATTTGATCGCGCACTAAAATCTAACGACGTTTTGGTGAGCGGCAAATTTGGCGCCGTTGCCGGGGAAGCAATTTAGCCAAACTCTTTTCTTCTATCTCCTTTGCTTTTTTCCTTTTTGTTATTTAGTTTTAGTTCTCATGTATGACTCGCTCTTTGCCTGACCTTACCTTAGCCAATTTTGATCCTGAAATCGAAAGAACGTTAAGGAGACTTAGGCGAGAATCGAGGCAACAAAGAGAACCCCCTTTTGCTACTGATAATACTATTTTTGTGACAGGAGACATGGCAAATCCTGCCCAAACTTGGGGCCAGTTGGCAGCCCCTGACTATTCTTATGAGCCATCCGGTGTAGTTTTCCCTGACGATGCCATGGATTTTGAAATAAAGTCCAACTTTTTACATCATTTACCCAAATTCCATGGATTGCCGTCAGAAAACCCACACCGCCATCTGAAGGTGTTTGTGATGACCTGTAATACCATGAGATCACAGTCCGCCACACCAGACTTGGTAAAGCTTAAAGCTTTTCCATTTTCTCTAGAAGGTGCGGCCCGAGACTGGTATTACAGTATTCCGCACCAGGCAGTAAATAGTTGGCTGGGCTTAAAGAAACTGTTTCTTGAAAAATACTTCCCAGCTAGCCGAGTTTTCGCTCGATGGAAAGAAATTTCTGGAATCCAACAAAGGCCCGATGAGACCTTGGGAGAATATTGGGAGAGATTCCAAAGTCTGTGCGACATGCCACACCACGGGTTCACTGACGTACAACTTCTGGAACACTTCTATGAAGGTCTCAGCCTCATGGATCGGAAATGGATTGACTCTGCTGCTGGTGGTATTCTAAAGAACAGAAAAACACCAGAAGAAGCCAGATAGTTGATCAGTGAGATGGCTGATCATTTTAGGTACGAGATGCAAGCAAACAGGAACACCAGAGGCGCATATGAAGTTGCTATTGACTGCCCCAACAACGAGTACGTGTCTTTTACTGAAAGGATTGATAAACTAGCAGAAATGGTTAGTGTTATGGCCATGGGACACCAAACTCAAGCAATATGCTCTCCTTGTCCCGATGGTATCTCTCACTCTCCCGAGCAGTGTCCACTACTTAGGGATGAGACTTCCACAGTTGCGGTAATGTTCCAGGGTAAGCCAGACCAATCCAACCAGGAAAGGTATGATCCCTACAGCAATACCTATAACCCAGGATGGAAGGATAACCCGACGTTCAAATGGAGTAGCAATGCTAACACGCTGAACCCGCAACCGCAACCCAAACCATTCCCACCACAACAACAACAAAGAAGATATGTACCTCCTCCGCAGAGGTCACAACAGTTCCAAACCACGCCACAACAACAGTTCCATCCCTCTCCACAACTTCCACAAGCTGCCCCTGCACCTAAAAATTCTATGTTACAAGATATGATGAAAATGATGCAGGATATGCAAGCATCCCAGAAGAAGTATGAGGCTGCCTTGTCAGCAATCCAGAATGAAATCCATTCAAACAAGCAGTCACAACCAAGCAGCTCATCCCATATTCCTTCACAGACTGTTCCAAATCCAGAGCAAATGTAAGTGCTATAACCTTAAGATCTGGTACTATTTTGTAGGCACCACAGGTTGAAGATTCTGAAGACTCTGGCGAGCACATTGAAGAAAAAGACTCCGGGAGAGAAGCCGGAGAAGAAGACTCCAACAAAGACACTAGAGCAGAAGGTTTCAAGCAGAACAAGGAATCTAACAGGTGACCAGAACCATTGCAGACAGGAGAAGCACCAGTCCCACTTCCTTTCCCGCATAAAGGTCCTAAACCCAAGTCTGCTGCTGCACTTCAACTCGAAAAAGAATTTCTGGAGACATTCCGAAAGGTGGAGGTAAACATTCCCTCGCTTGAGGTAATCAGACAAATTTCCAAATATGCAAAGTTCTTGAAAGACTTATGCACCAACAAGGGAAGGCTAAAGGACACCGCACAAGTCAGCATGGGTGCTAATGTATCATCTATCATCAAATCCAGTCCCTTACCTCCTAAATGCACAGACCCAGGTACGTTTTTAGTTCCATGTGTCATAGGACAAAGATTATTTACAAAAGCCTTGGCAGATTTAGGAGCAGCAATCAATGTTATGCCAAAATCCATTTACAAATCTTTGCACACGGGAAATCTTAAGCCTACTGGATTAATCATCCAACTTGCTAACCGAAGTACCGCCAGACAAGAAGGTATTTTGGAAGATGTCTTGGTTAAGGTAAATGATTTAATATTTCCCGCAGATTTCTATGTTTTGGAAATGGAAAATGACATGAATGTAAACCAGCCTACATTAATCTTAGGACGCCCCTTTTTGAAAACCGCACGGGCTAAGATTGATGTACATGCTAGTACATTATCCATGGAATGTGGGGATATGCATGTGCAATTTGGTTTACCTGAAGCAATGCATTACCCTTCTGAGGAACATTCAGTTTTTCAAATTGATGTTATTGACTCTTTAATTTTGGATGCTTATGACATTTGGGCTGATAAAATGCTAGAACTAACACCAGAATTTGAAGGCCCTAATTGTAATGGAGTTAGTAACTTGTGTTCTGTCTGTAAGGAAATAGATGAGTCTTTCCAAGAAGGTTTGGATGATAATTTTGCAAATTCTAAATTTGATGTACTTAACTCATCTCCTGTTTTAGAAGTAAGTGAAGTTGCAGGTACAGACAGAGCAGCAAGTCCAGAATTGAAGGCACTACCTTCTGATCTCAAGTACACTTTCCTAGGAGAAGATGCCACACTACCAGTGATTATAGCAAATGATCTCTCCTCCCAGAAAGAAGAAAGGTTGGTCGATGTGCTCAAAAAGCACAAGAAAGCTATCGGATGGACCATCGACGATATCACTGGAATCAGTCCTTCCACATGTACACATAGGATACTCCTAGAAGAAGGAGCAAAGCCAGTAAGACAACTGCAGAGAAGACTTAATCCACTCATTCAAGATGTCGTGAAAAAGGAAGTAATGAAGCTTTTAAAAGCTGGCATTATCTATCCGATTTCATACAGTGAGTGGGTGAGCCGGGTTCAAGTAGTCCCGAAGAAGTCTGGAATTACAGTGGTCAAGAACGAAAACAATGAGTTGATCCCCACAAGAGTACAGAATAGCTGGCGTGTTTGCATTGACTACCGACGCCTCAACAACATCATTATCCCCTGCCCTTCATTGACCAAATGCTTGAACGTCTGGCAGGTAAATCTCATTACTATTTTCTTGATGGTTATACAGGTTATTTCCAGATTCATATTGCCCCGGTGGATCAAGAAAAGACCACATTCACGTGCCCCTTTGGTACATTTGCCTATCGGAGGATGCCATTTGGACTCTGCAATGCACCTGCAACTTTTCAACGCTGTATGATGAGTATTTTTTCTGATTTTCTGGAAGATTGTATGGAAGTTTTTATGGATGACATTACTGTCTTTGGAACTTGTTTCGATTCTTGTCTAGAAAGCCTTGCTAAAGTACTTCAACGTTGCATTGAAACTAACCTTGTCCTAAATTATGAAAAATGCCACTTTATGGTTCAACAAGGTATAGTTTTAGGGCACGTAGCCTCCAGCAAAGGAATTGCCGTTGACCCCGCCAAAATAGATGTTATTTCTTTTATGCCTTATCCCGCCTGTGTGCGGGAGATTCGTTCTTTCCTTGGCCATGCAGGTTTTTACAGAAGATTCATTAAGGATTTTAGCAAGATCGCGCATCCCCTTACCTTCCTGTTGCACAAAGATACAGACTTTGTTTTTGATGATAAGTGCAGGGAAGCGTTCGACACCTTGAAGCATGCCTTGATGACAACTCCTATCATCCAAACGCCGGATTAGGGGTTGCCATTTGAAATAATGTGTGATGCATCGGACCATGCGGTAGGTGTTGTGCTTTCCCAAAGGGTTGGTAAGTTTCCACATGTCATAGCTTATGCCTCAAGGACTTTGGATGCCGCACAATCTAACTACTCCACTACAGAAAAGGAACTTTTAGCTATAGTGTTTGCTCTTGATAAATTCCGATCTTATTTGCTTGGTTCTAAAGTAGTGGTGTACACGGATCACGCAGCTCTAAAGTACCTTCTGAAAAAACCTGAGGCTAAACCAAGGCTCATTAGATGGATGCTACTGCTCCAAGAATTTGATTTAGAAATTAAAGATAAAAGTGGAGCAGAAAATCTAGTAGCAGATCATCTAAGTCGCCTGACGCATATCTCAGCCGATCCCTTTCCACTCCGGGATGACTTTCCCGCTGAGTCCTTATTAATGATATCTGAAAGACCTTGGTACGCGAATATCGTAAATTACTTGGTGTCAAATAAAGGACCCCCCACATTTTTCAAAAACTCAATTAGCAAAGCTAAAGAGCGATGCTAAGTATTATATATGGGAGGATCCTTATCTTTGGAAAATTGGAAGTGACCAAGTAATTAGACGATGTGTCCCAAGCTCAGAGTTTGAGTCCATTCTCAAATTCTGTCATACGTTTGCAAGTGTTGGCCACTTTGGACCACAACGCACAGCCAGAAAGGTATTAGATTTAGGATTTTATTGGCCGTCATTGTTTAAGGATGCTTATGAATTCTGTAAATCCTGTGAACAATGCCAAAGAACAGGTAACATTACTTGGAGAAATGAAATGCCCCAACAACCATTGTTATTTTGCGAAATTTTTGATGTATAGGGGATTGATTTCATGGGCCCATTTCCTGTTTCTCATAGTTATACTTATATTCTTTTGGCTGTTGATTATGTATCTAAATGGATTAAAGCCATTGCCACCAGGTCTAACGATGCTGCCATAGTTGTGTCTTTTGTCCAGTCTAACATCTTTTGCAGGTATGGAATGCCGAGAGTGATCGTTAGTGACCAGGGAACACATTTCTGTAATCGGCGCATGGAAGCTTTGCTCTGAAAGTACGGGGTTGTTCATAGGGTATCCACTCCCTACCATCCCCAAACAAACGGGCAAGCAGAAATGTCCAACAGAGAAATCAAGGGAATCTTGGAGAAAATGGTTAAACCCAACAGGAAGGACTGGTCGTTGCGATTGAACGATGCTCTTTGGGCCTACAGGACCGCATACAAGACCCCCATAGGGATGAGTCCATTCCGTCTGGTATTTGGCAAACCTTGCCACTTGCCAGTAGAATTGGAACACCGGGCATATTGGGCTGTAAAACAATGCAACATGGATTTAGAGCAAGCTGGGAGCCACTGGAAATTACAACTTCAACAATTGGAAGAACTCCGGTTGGATGCATATGAGAACTCCCGGCTCTACAAAGAAAAGACCAAACTGTTCCATGATAAGAACATTCTGCGCAAATCCTTTCAAGAAGGGCAGTTGGTGTTGCTTTACAACTCCAGGCTCAAACTCATGCCTGGGAAGCTCCGATCGAGGTGGGACGGCCCCTATGTGGTAACCAGGGTACACTCGTACGGTAAAATCGAGCTCAAGGATCCAAAGACGGCCAGCACCTTTGTAGTTAACGGACATCGTCTGAAGCCATATCACGATACTGCTGGGAATCTCCAAGAGGAAGTGGAGGTCCAATTTCTTGCCTAACCCATGATCAAGGAAGCTGCTATCAACTTCCAACTTAAGGACGATAAACAAAAGTGCTGGGTGGGAGACAACCCACCGTTTGTGAGCTTTTCTTTCCTTATCTCTTATTTATTTGTTTTATCTTTGTCTTTTCTTTCTTGCCCTGTTTTGTGCATCAAAACTAGTACAACTTTTCAAGTGTGGGGTGGGGAAGTTAAGAGTTTTAACTGTGCATTACTTGTGAAATTCATAAATTAGGAGTCATTTAGACTAATTGATGATTGATTTGTGCAGTGTGCATTGTTGTGTTTTATTGTGGCATTATGTTTGATTGAGCATTCTATAAATCTTGGCATGTTCTGATTAATTGAAGATATTACCTGGTAAGCTTTTGAGCCGTTTATTGGATGACAACACTACATGTCATTCATTTCTTTGTTGTGTGCACACTCACTAGTGCTCAAGTCTAGGACTAGCCTGATTCTTTGCATTTCATTTTTACCTTTGTATATGACATGTGATATGATTGAGGCATTTCTTGTGCAATTAGCTTACATATCCATATAAGCCTACCTTGAATATTTGACCCTTCATAACCCCTTTGAGCCTTGAAGCCTTTTAGCCCATTCGAGCCATTAAACCAAGAAAAACCTTGATACACCTAGCTTTAGGGCTTAGGAGAATTGTGGTCCATTTGTTTATATGTGCTAAACAATAAGTGTGGGGTTACATGAGGCCATGTAACATTCAAGTAGGGGGGAGAACAACCACAGTTACTTTTATTGTTTCAAAATAAAAAATAAAAAAATAAAAAAAATATAAAATTTTGCAACTCTTTTGTAAAAACAGCCAATCAGATACACCAACAAAAATGCTCCCCTAAGCTATGAGTAAGCAGTGACAAGAGAAGTTAATGAAGATCAAGGGCCGTACATCGTTGTTTAAGCACATATGCCATGAATTCTACTAAGTCTTAGGCTTTAAGCTCACTGACCATATGGATCACCTTGACCTTGGCCCCATTACAACCTTTAAAAGACCTCTTGATGCATGTTATATATTTGGTGATTCATGATGCTTAGAAGAAAGTCAAGCCTATGGAGGCGACTCCAGTGCAGTGTTAGAGAGAGCATTAAATAAACCTATACACTTTGAGTGATGAGTGACACACACTAACCTGTGAGGCCCAATTGATTTTAACATGCCTTGACTTATTCTTTGTTCATGATTGATATGCCAAGGAAATTACTTTTAATGCACAATGATATCATCTTTTGTCTAAATGTACTCTAATTTTTGGATTGTCATGAATTTTGCACAGCTGTTTGGTAATTAGAGAGTCGGCTTAAGTGCCTCCCTGAGTTTCGCGGCTTTATAGGGGGATGTAAATAGTGTCGCCGCACCAAAAAGATTTTTCATTATCTTTGTTTTTGTTTTCATTTTGAGTTTGCTTGAGTTCTTAAGTTTCTTGCATGAGGACATGCAATTGTTCAAGTGTGGGGTAGTTTGATAAGTGGATTATATACCTTATTTTACTACTCTATAAATGAGCAATTCATACTAAAAATGTGTGGGATTAATAAGTAATCAATATGTTTTCGCACATTATCCTCTTTGGAAGAAATTGAGGAAAATGGCAAAGTTCAAGCATTATTTTCTTAATCTTTAATATAATATATTTCTTTTGTAGTTTTCTATCTTAAATTGTAGGAAATGAAGACTCAAGAGGATTATTGAAGATATGGAGAGAAGAATGAGAATGAAGCCAAGGCAAAAGAGGAAGGAAAGAAAGAAGCAAAAATGACAAAATTCAGCAAGCACCGCTCAGCGGTTAAACAAGAAACGCTCAGCGAAACAGCCACCAGCGCTCAGCGCATAAGGAGCCATCGCTCAGCGAAGTTGAACAAAGCGCTCAGCGGTGAACCTCTCTTCGCTTAGCGAAGGTACCAACTTGCACCGGCGCATTTAATGCGCCAGCCTGGAGCCAGCTCAGATTCCGGCGCCGCCCTGCAAAAGCTGACCGGAGCATTTAATGAAGCCGCGTAAGCCGCCGAGATTGACTCAGCCGCTCAGCGCCACCGCCAAACCGCTCAGCGCCAGTGCTTAAATCGCTCAGCGGCGGTGCTAAAC
>QANU01080505.1:0-21833 GCA_003254905.1 Nissolia schottii | reverse complement strand
TAACCCAACCTATTCTGCTCCGGTGACCTCACGACCACCGCCATCTGCACCGCCCACCGCCGACCGTGACAACGCCGAAGTTTCGCCGCCGTTCACCCATCCACGCGCCGCCACGCTCCACCACAGTCCCGAGCTTTAACGGGCGCGTGAGGGACATGCGCCGCCTTCCAGGCCTTTTTCCGGCAACGCGCCACCTGGGTTCTGGTCGGCCAGCCTTCCCCCTTCTATTCTGACCCCTTTTGGTTGTCGGGTCCCTGTTTGTGACATTGAAAACGCTGAACCCTCTCTGCTACCTCTCTGCTAGGGTTTCTCACTTCAGTTAAGGGTCTCTGTTTCTGTTTGTTTTGGTTTTTGCTACATCTTCACCCTTCACTTCAGGTTCTTGTGATAGACTGAAGCAATGCCTCGCGTGTATCTTGAGTTGTTCTGCTGTTTCCTTTTTTCTGGTGCGCTTTTTTGTCTTCTCCATGGCTGAGGATCAATCCAAGAAGAAGAGTTTGGTGTCTTATGTTTTTTCTGGAAATCCTACCATTACCTCAGAGAGACTTAATGGGAAGAACTACTTGAGTTGGCGTCGTGACGCTGTTGAAATTTGGTTTATGGGTCAGGGATTATCTGACCACCTTTTTACCAAGGAATCTGCCATCGCTGCTCATCAGAAAGACGACTGGAAGAAGGTTAATGCTCAGCTCGTATCCGTGTTATGGCATTCTATTGAGCCTAGCCTGATGGTTCACTTTCGCACTTACAAGACTTGCTATGACATTTGGACGAAAACTGAAACTGTCTATGCCAATGACATTCAAAGGCTTTACGAAACCGTTCGAAGTTTAGCATCTCTTCATATGACAGACTCTGATTTGCCCTCCTATCTGAACAAGGCCCAGTCGTGTTGTGATGAAATCAAGTCCATGTTAGAGAAAGATGACGCAAAAGAAATGTCAAAGAAGCTTGATAATGTGCTTATGGTATTCGTTCTCCATGGCCTCCATAAAGACTATGAATCTGTTCGGAATCAAACTCTGACAAATCATAATATTCCTACAGTTACAGAACTTATTGGTCATTTGTTAAGGGTTCCGCCACCAGAGATTGTTTCTCAAACGGCTTCTGAGTCCTCTATTTTGGCCTCTAACTCATTTGGCCATGGTCGTGGTCGAGGTCGAGGTTGGGGTCATGGACGTAGCAATTTTGGTCGTGGTAATGGTAGAGGAAGAAGTAATCTCCATTGTTCCTACTGCGATAAGTATGGACACACTCAGGATCGTTGCCACTCTTTACATGGATTTCCTAGCAAAACCACTGCCAATGTTGCTCAGTCTCCAGTACCTATTACTGACCCAAAGCTGGGACTTGCGGAAGGTCCTGCCCTTTCTGCTAGTGAATACAAGGAATTCCTTCAATATAAGGCAGCCCAACAGTCCTCCTCCTCAGCCACTGTAGCACATACTGGTAATTCTACCATTTGTCTCTCCCAATCTGCAGGATCGTGGATTTTAGATTCTAGTGCTTCTGATCACTTGGCTGGTAATCCTTCTCTTTTCACTAAATTGTCACCTCCAAAAACATCTCATAGTGTTACTCTTGCTTATGGATCTAAAGCCCGGGTCTTGGGCATTAGTCAAGCTTCACCTTCTTCATCTTTATCCTTACACTCAGTTTTATTTGTACCTGATTCCCCCTTTAATTTAATTTCCATCAGCCAACTTACTCGTACTCTGAACTGTTCCATAACCTTTATTTCCGATTCTTTTCATATACAGGACCGGAGTACAGGACAGACGATTGGAGTTGGATATGAATCACGTGGTCTCTATTACCTCCAGCCTCATCAATCAACAATATGCGCAGTCTCAGAGTCTCCTGATCTTTTGCATCGTCGTTTGGGTCACCCAAGTCTTGGAAGATTGAAGCAGATGGTTCCAAAGCTTTCTCATTTGAAGTCCTTGGAGTGTGAGTCGTGTCAACTTGGAAAGCATGTTAGGACATCCTTTCCAACTAGTACTAGTAGTCAAGCAAATTCACCGTTTGACCTCGTTCATTCTGATGTTTGGGGTCCTAGTCGTGTTATGTCAGTTTTGGGATTCAAGTATTATGTTACCTTCATTGATGACTTTTTAAGATATACCTGGTTGTTTTTAATGAAAGATCGATCTGAGTTATATGACATTTTTACGACCTTTTGTGTTGAGATCAATAATCAGTTTGGCAAAAATATTCGAGTTTTGCGCAGTGATAACGCAAAAGAATACTTTTCTATGTCGTTTACTTCATTCCTGGCATCTCATGGCATCGTTCATCAATCTAGTTGCCCTCATACACCACAGCAAAATGGTGTGGCTGAACGTAAGCATCGTCATCTGATTGATACAGCTCGGACCTTATTAATTAATGCTACAGTGCCATTGAAGTTTTGGAGTGATGTTGTTACTGCATGTTATTTAATCAATCGCATGCCATCTACTACTCTTGGTGATAAGGTTCCTCACAACATTTTGTATCCTCAGGCCACTCTCTATGTGGTTCCTCCCAAAGTTTTTGGTTCCACATGTTTTGTTCATAATCTTTCCCCTGGTAGCGACAAGCTGACTGCACGGGCTATGAAATGTGTTTTTCTTGGGTACTCTTCACGTCAAAAAGGTTACCGGTGTTATTCACCTACTACACGTCGCTTCTACATATTTGCGGATGTTACATTCTTTGAAGATCAACCATACTTTACATCAGCATCCGACATGCCCGATCATGCCTTTACTGACTCCGATAATACTTCTCCAGTACTGCCTGTGCCACTCATTGACTCTTCACGTCATTTTGGTATTACCTATGAGCGACGACGATCCGACACCTCAGGGCCTTCTCCTACTGTTGAGACTCGTGATTCAGCTCCACCTCCAACGTCTCCTCCTGCTGCGGTCCTACCTGACCCACCAGATGACCAGCCTATTGCTCTTCGTAAAGGTAGTCGTTCCACCCTTAATCCTCATCCCATTTATAACTTTTTAAGTTATCACCGATTATTTCCTTCCTATTGTACCTTTGTGTCTGCCTTGTCTTTTGTTACTATACCTAAAACTGTTCAGGAAGCACTTTCCCATCCAGGATGGAGACAGGCTATGCTTGACGAGATGGCCGCTTTGGAGGCCAATCATACGTGGACACTTCGTCCTCTTCCTGCCGGCAAATCTACAGTTGGATGTCGTTGGGTCTTTACAATTAAGGTTGGCCCTGATGGCCAAGTGGACCGCCTCAAAGCTCGACTGGTTGCCAAAGGGTACACCCAAATCTATGGTCTGGATTATGGTGACACCTTCTCTCCTGTTGCTAAGATGGCGTCCGTTCGTTTGTTTTTGGCCGTAGTTGCCATCCGCCATTGGCCGTTGTATCAGCTTGATATTAAAAATGCCTTCTTGCATGGTGACCTAGAGGAGGAGATTTATATGGAGCAACCACCTGGGTTTGTTGCTCAGGGGGGGTTAGGTAAGGTTTGTCAGTTGAAGAAATCTTTATATGGTTTGAAACAGTCTCCTCGAGCTTGGTTTGGGAAGTTTAGCACAGTCATCCAAGAATTTGGCATGATCCGTTGTGAAGCAGATCACTTTGTGTTTTTTAAATGCTCATCACCTTCTCGATTTATTTATCTTGTGGTGTATGTGGATGATATTGTCATAACAGGTGATGACCAAACAGGCAATGAAGAATTGAAACAACACTTGTTCAAGCATTTCCAAACTAAAGATCTTGGTCAGCTACGATACTTTCTTGGAATTGAGGTGGCTCAATCAAAGGCTGGCATCGCTATCTCTCAAAGGAAATATGTTCTTAATATTCTCGAAGAAACTGGAATGCTTGATTGTAAACCTGTTGACACACCTATGGACCCCAATGTGAAGCTTCTTCCTAATCAGGGGAAACCATATCCTGATCTAGGGAGGTACAGGAGGTTAGTTGGAAAGTTGAATTATCTTACTATGACTAGACTGGACATTTCCTTTCCAGTTAGTGTTGTGAGCCAGTTTCTTAATTCCCCATGTGATAGTCATTGGAATGCAGTCATTCGAATCCTAAGATACATTAAAGGATCGCTGGAAAAGGGGCTTGTTTACACAGACAAAGGTCATACTAATGTTCTGGGATATGCTGATGCAGATTGGGCAGGTGATGTTAATGATAGGAGGTCCACTACCGGCTATTGTGTTCTTATTGGAGGAAATCTAATTTCCTGGAAAAGCAAGAAGCAAACTGTTGTTGCAAGGTCTAGTACAGAAGCAGAGTATCGTGCAATGGCTAATGCTACATGTGAGTTGTTATGGTTAAAACATTTACTTCAGGAGTTGAAGTTTTGTGAGATTCAGCCTATGGAGCTTGCTTGTGATAATTAGTCAGCTTTGTACCTTTCCACAAATCCAATTTTTCATGAGAGGACCAAACATATAGAGGTCGATTGTCATTTCATCAGAGAAAAGATTCTCTCAGGCATAATCAAGACTTCCTATGTTTAATCTAAGGATCAACTTGCAGATATGTTTACTAAATCTTTACAGGGTCCTAGAATATCATATATATGTAACAAGCTGAGTGCATCTGATATTTATGCTCCAGCTTGAGGGGGAGTGTTGAATATTTGTTAATATTTGACATGATTTAATTTATTTATTTTAGGATAGTATTAGTATGATTGATTTAGTTTCCTTTTATCTCTTTATTATCATATCTATATATTGTAAAGTTTTCTAATGAAATATAATGAGAAACATTCAGCTTCAAGTAGGGGTAAGACTGGTATTTAGTTTATCATTTAATTTCTCTAGTTACATATTAGCCAGCTTTGTTGACTATATAATCAAGTTAAGGTTATATTATCTCTTTAACATCTTTGATCAAATTATATCATGGTATTAGGTAGTAGCTAAGCTATCCTTCTAATTTCTTCTCGGTTTAATTTTCTGATTGATTGTACCTTCCTTCACAGACTAGCTGCATATAGTTGAGAGGAGGGACCAGAAACATTCTGACACTCTTTCCTTACACTTGTTGCTCTTGTTTCTGTCCAATGGCATCCTCATCATCTTGTCATGTTACTAAAATTAAACATGATGCCTTCATCAGCTTTCGAGGCAAAGATGTTCGGCGTGGTCTGCTTAGTCATTTGGCAAAAGAATTGTGCAGCAGGCAGATTGATGCCTATGTGGACAACAAACTTGAGAGAGGAGATGAAATATCATCCTCACTTGTTAGGACAATTGAAGGATCACAAATTTTGTTGGTTATATTCTCGAAAGACTATGCTTCTTCAAGGTGGTGCTTGGAAGAGCTTGCAAAAATTGTCAAGTGCATGGAAAGAAATAATCAAATTGTAATACCTGTTTTCTACAACATGGATCCATCAGATGTGCGGCACCAAAAGGGAGATTATGGAGCTGCTTTGGCTAAACATGAAGAAGACTTCAAGGAAGACATGGTCAAGGTGCAAAATTGGAGATCTGCTCTAGAGAAAGCTGCTCAATTATCAGGATTTGATTATCCTTCCAATTTTGAGTATGTCCTTTTCTTTTCATGTTTCTTTTCACCTTTCATGTTTAATTAATAACCTGAGGTCTTTTACCAGCTATTTATTCATGTTTAATTAGTGACCTGATATTTTTTTTCTGGCAAAATGATCTTTTTAATCTATTACGATTATTTGATTTATTAATTTGGTTCGTTACCTTTTTTTTAATCAATTTGGTTTGTTATGTTTCAAATCACGATTAGTTTAACCTATCTGTATTTGTGCCACATCAGCAAAGTAGTTGCCCTTTATCATTGTTTCGAGAGAAAAAATGATTTCTTCTTTTCATTCCGTTTCTTTTATCGCAAGGAACGAATCTGATCTTGTTGATGAAATCGTAGAAGATGTTTCCAATAAGCTGATCAAGTCTTACCCAAGTGACTCAGATGACCCAAGTGAATCAAATTCTTTGTTGGAATTGATCAAAATATTGCATGCATTAAATCATTATTACAAAGTGAGTCAAGAGAAGTTCTAATGCTTGGAATTTGGGGGATGGGCGGCAAAGGAAAGACCACCCTCGCTCATGTTGCATTTGACACATTGTCTCCCCAGTATGAAGGTTGCTGTCTCTTGGAAAATATAAGAGAACAATTGGGAATGAATCAATTAAGTTATTTACGAGCAAAACTTGATTCTGAACTATTGGAGGGAGAAAGTCCTCATATAAATGGCACAAGCAAAGCAAACTCCTCCATTTTTTTAAAGAACAGGCTGAGAAGGATGAAAATTCTCATTGTAATTGATGCTGTCAATACGTCAGAGCAGCTAAAACATTTTCTTGGTGACCTGAATCGCTTTGGACCAGGGAGTAGAGTGATTGCAACCGGTAAAGATAAGCATGTCTTTACTGCAAGAGGATTTCATCGAATACACGAGGTCAAGGAATTGAACTTTGAAGAATCCCTTAAACTCTTATGCATAAATGCCGTCGATGAAAGCCAGCCCAAAATGGGATACGAAGAGCTGTCCAAAAAGGCAGTGTTGATTCAGGTTTGAAATTAATTATGATGACAAACATTGTATGAAATTTACTGATGGGTGTATTAAGTGTTTCAACCAAATAAAGAGCAAAGATCAAATTACATTCAAGTTTTACAAGGCTAGCCCAAATGGACAAATGGGTCTTAAGTCCAAACACAAGGCCAATTAGAATAAAAGGGAGAAGGAGCTGTAGCTGGGCCAACGGGAAAAGGGAATAAAGAAGAAAAGAAAACGTGTTTGTTCTTAAATTTAGCAAGTCTCCTAGTGTATAAACAAAGGAAACATAAATGCACAAGGACAAAAGAAAACGTGATGGTGGTAGAACAATTAGAAAGGAAACTAGTAGCCATTATAGAAAGTGATCAAATATTTTGGAAAATAGCAACTATCTTGTACAGCAGCATAAAACAAGGAAAAAGCAAATGGAAATGTGATAGTAAGTCACAAAGAAGTTCAGGAAAGAGAAAAATAAATAAGGGAGAAAGAGAAACAAAATGAATGATTTATACTGACATAGCATCAAAAAGAGAAACTTTGGGAACTCAAAGATTTTAGTCAAAGACAGAAAGTTAAGCTATTAAGCACAGCTTTTTCAAGAAACTTTCCTAGACTGAAAAAGGCTATGATGTAGCCACGGGTAAGGCAAAAAGAATAACACAAAAGAAAAGGGGAAAAGCAATATTTGTAGAGCAAAAATCACGTACACTCAGCAAAGGGGCTGAACGTGATACAAGAAGAAAGAAAGAAAAATTCATGGAAGAGGAACTGAGAAACATACTCTTCCAACGGTCAAGAGAGATTGAAGCACATGTAAAAAATGTCTCTTAAATGAGCATCAACAAAAATTGGAAGGAGCTGAGCCAATTGAAATCAAAAGAAGGAAGAACGAGCTAAATCATAGAAGAATGGCAAGACTAAAGGAGATGATCTCAAGCTTCAAGAATATGCTAAGGATCAAGTATAAATGAGAGTGTCTTCACCATTCTAAAGATACACAAGACATAAGAGAAAAATGAGAGAAAAAGACCACGATTGAAATACATCCTCAAGAGCTCCACCTACAAACCTGTCATATTTTGAATATGTTATTTTCAATCCTTTGATTTGGTATTTTGGTATTTTATTGCTTGGTGAGAAAATTGGTTATTTGAGAGTTTGTTTTTTTGGCGAGCAACAGAGAGCTTGAGAGAAAGATATTCAATTCAAGTCTCTGTATTTGAAAATTCTGTCTTGTGAGTTTTTGAGAAGAACTATTGGTGCTTGTAAGTTTTTGTGAAAGAAAAATAGATTTTGGCGATTGAAGAACTGGATGTAGATTCTTGACTAGGAATCGAACCAGTATAAATATTGTATTTGTTTTTCTTCTTCTCTCCACTATTTACATTTCCTATCATTTAAAAGAAAATCTGTTTTCGTTTTCAAAATTTTGGTTTTTCAGAAAACTTGTCTCCCTGAATACAAGGAGATATCTCCTAAACTTTTAGGAGACAATTTCAAAGAAAGGTTAATTTTTTTTTAAAGCGAAAGACTTTGCTTAGATTCAATCCCCCTTCTCTAAGCCACACAAAACTATCAGGCAGTTGCCATTGCCAAGGGTGTCCCATTAGCTTTAAAGGTTTTTGGTTCGTATTTCCATTCAAAAGAAAGTGAAGACACATGGGAATGTGCCCTAGAACAATTCAAAAAGTACCCTGATGAGGAAATTCGAAGTGTGTTAAGGTTAAGTTATGATGGATTGCGCGTTACTGAGAAAAAAGTTTTTCTAGATATTGCCTTCTTTTTCAAAGACGAAGACAAAGGATATGTCATAAGCCGACTGAATGCTTGGGGCTTTCATGGAGCTAGTGGAATAGAGGTTCTTAAAGATAAAGCTCTTATCACTATTTCAAATGACAATAGAATACAAATGCATGATTTGATACAAGAAATGGGTTGGGAAATAGTTCGTCAAGAATCTATACATCCAGGAAGACGCAGCCGATTGAGGGATGCTAAGGATGTTTATGATGTGTTGAAAAATAGCAAGGTATGAGAAAGACATTTTGTCTTCCCTTAAATGTTTTTTTATGTCGAAATGTTGACTAGTATGATTGTGTAATGTTATTGTAATTTGTTCAGGGAACTGATTTAGTGGAAGGCATGCTATTAGATGATCTCAAATTGGAGAAGTAGCCTTGATTCTTGACTGCCTTAAAAGGATGCCTAAACTAAGATTACTCAAAATTTACTCTCCATTCCTTATTGAGGTTCCTATGCAGATAAGATATTTTGTACCAGAGGTAATAACTTGTTTTGATTTTCCTATGCTGATCAAGGCATTGTTTTGAATTTTCTTTTAAAAAAAAATTAACTAAAAATTGAGAATTTTCTGATGTTCTGTTTTTTCCTTTAAGGATTTATTGAATGTGGTTTCCAAAAGAATACCAACGGATGACATGATAGAAGAAATGGATTGGGAAATTGAATCTAAGGAATCTGGAAGATGCAGTCAATCGTGGGAAAATGAGGATATGGATGAAGTATTTAAAACTAACAAGGTATGAGAAAGACCACTCTATCTTACATTAGATGTGTTTTCCGTAGAAATTCATTTAGAGTGGCAGTATTTTTTTAAATAATAATCATAAATATTTCAGGGAAGTAATGTAGTGGATGGCAAGAAAATTCTTGATTCTATTATAAAGATGCACAGTCTGAGATCGATCAAATTAAAGTCGGCAAGGCGTGTTGAACATCCAATGCTTAGTTTGCCAATAATGCAGGTAATAAAATTGCATTCTTTTGATTATTATTGCTGTTGTTGTTATTCTTTTGTCGTTTAATTGAAATTTGAAGATATTCTAAAGTCATTGTGTTCCTTAAACTTTTATAGGATTTTGTGAATGTGAAAGGATCAGGACTTGATATGCCGGAACAGTTTGTGGAGCTCCAGCAGCTGTCTAAATTGTCGGCGGGTATTTCTAAATTGCTAAGTTACAATGAACGTGATGGAGTTGTGATTTTACAGAGAAGTAATATGAGTGAATCTAAAGATTTGATGCCACTCCGATATCTAAACATATATGCATCTGCGTTGAAAGAGCTTATGAGTTTTGGAAGTGAGGTTCACATAAAATCTCTTCACCACCTTTTTATGAATGACTGCTCGGCGTCAAATGACTCCTCAGAGAATGTTGATGGTCTTCAACTTGAGACTCTCCCAGACGAGTTGCCTGTACTGAGATCTACATACTACCACAGGCTTTCTAACTGCAGAGGACCAGATGCTGGGAAACCCAAGCTACTAGTCCTGTTTGATGGGTTCAGGTATTCCGAACAAATGTCTTTCATCATTCTTCGTGAATTGAGGGGTATATGGAGTTATTTATGGAGCTTAAGTAATTATCCGTGGCTGCTACTTTTTCCTTGTCCTGGATTAACAAATTGGCAGTCATCGTTATTTCTTGATGGAATCTATGTGGAGAGGTTGCCTTGGGGCACCGAGCATCTTTTGCCGCTTGAAAGACCATCATGTTGCTTGTCTCTTTTGTTTGTAGAAGAGCTTCCACCATCCATTGCTGACTCCGGGTCTGTGGAGAGCATAGTAAAGAGAAAAGTACTCAATTCAAGTACGTTTGGAACACTTGAATCAGAAGATCTGAACATTTTATCCCAAGCTCGCAAAATTATTCGACGTGCCTTGGTGTTTGGGGAGAGAATAGTATCCAGTCCCGGTCTTCGTGTATCTTACCCGGGAAGTGTTGAAATCTTTGGGTTTGAATTACTTTGGCTCTCTAGTTTGTTTTCCGGCTACACTGATGCTTTAAAACAATATTCTTTGAGTTGTGATAATTTAAGCAATGAGAGATGGTTGGTTTGTTGGAAGATTAACAAAGAAATTAACTAAAAGAGTAAAGCATAAATTAAACTGAGTTTGGATAGTAAAGAAGGATGTTGGGGTTTGATTTGCAATACTACTTCAATGTAACCAATAACTTAGTAGATATGATCTATGAGTTCTTGATTTTATTGCCACCAGTTCTTAACTTAATCATCTCTTTCAAGCATGTTAAGATTACTTGATTGTTCAATGCTATCTTGCCAATTTCTTGCGCAATTTAACAAAGTAAATCAACGTTAATTCAGATGTTAAAACGACTAATCTCTCATTCCAATTATGGCAACTAAGAATTAGATGAATTGATCTAGATCAAACTTAATGATTGTAACTTTCGTTCGCAAACGATTAAGCATAACATCAAGCTTAGAATAGCAAGATTAAAACCTAACTTGGTTACAACTCGATAGTATAGCTTTCACTCATACGATTAAGTCTCAAATCAAGATTCAGTAAGCTAAACCAAGACTAGCATTAAATACAAGATCAAACCACTAAAACCATAGAACAATCATAAATTCATACAACACAAGTCAAGATGGATACATTTAACCAACGGGGGTTGGTCCAAGTGGTAAGCGGCTTGGTATCACTTAAATAAGGTCCCGAGTTCGAGACCTTGTGTACGCAGTTATTCTCGCTGGGAGACTCAGCCGCCATAGCCAGGTGCGCGACCCGGATTGACCCGGATTAGTTAAGGCTAAGCCTTGGATACCGGGCAGGCAACCTAAAAAAAAAAGATGGATACATTTAAGGAATACAACGCATTAAATCCCAACAAGAAGGAAAGTTCGCTATCCATAGACATGGATAGTTTACAAGCTTACAAGAACTTTAGAGAAAGCAACATGTTGACGAGCACGGTGGTTTGTTTCCACACTTCCACCACGAACTACAACCCTTGAAATTTCTCCAGCACTTCCCCTAAGGGTTTCTCTAGCTCCTAAACCCTTCTTCCTATTCCTAACTCAGATATGGAGTGTATGGTGTAGAGGGAATGGATGGAAAGTGATGAAATGAGCTGCAGGTTGCTCCTCTATTTATAGACCACGCTTAGGCCGCTCAGCGGGTTGGTGAGATCGCTGAGCTCTTTGGTCATTTCTGGCGGCTTGGTAGGTGGGACCGCTCAGCGGGTTGGTGAGGCCGCTGAGCGGTCAGGCTTCTGTCTGCTTTGTTTTCTTTTGCTTTGTAGCCCTTTCTGATTCTTCTCGTTTTCATCCATTGTAACAATTGCATGGCATCTTCCCTCTTATAATCCTTCTTGCTTTTCTGCAAATGTTTTAACAAAAATGTATTAATTTGTCCATACATAATCTATTCTTTGTATATTATCAAAAATTGTGTGAAAATGGGGAATAATCTTGCAAGTTCGTATAAAACAAAGTAAATAAGTGTCAATTAAGTTCTTTGAGAAATATCAAAATATGGCACTTATTAGGAAGCAAAGTACCAGAGTGGTTCACATATAGTACATCGGGGGATTCCATAAGTATGGAACTAGTTCCAACACCTTCAAATGGCGTTGTCAGCTTCCTTCTTTGTATTGTTCTGACTCCCTCCATTTACCCCTTATTTCTCCAAGTTCAATGCCAATCCTACGGTGAGGATGGTAACATGACAATACATGGAATTGAAAAGCGTATCTTCCTAGATGAATTTTGGGAGGATCTAAATTCGGATCATGTTTGTATGTGGTATTTCGACGGCAACTTATTGAAAAATATCAAGAAAGGCATATTAAATGATCGATGCACCTCTTCTAGTTATTATCCAAAGGTTACATGGCAATTCTCTTTTGAAGTGAAACCAGTTTACAATATGCCCGAGCAAGAGCTAGACAGATCGATCAAAGAGTGGGAATCTGCCCACTTCCCCTCTGCCAAGAGGTGGATATGGATGACCACTGGGATTGTGGAAGGTCTGGTGTGATCAAGGAATGGCCACTCCCTCCCATAAAGAAAAGAAAAGAAAAGTATGTGTTTTTCTTGCTCTCTTGGAAGTTTTGTTCCTTTATTAAGATTCTTTGTTTTTGTTTCCTATATAATTGAATGTCAACATGCCTAACTTGTTTCAATGAAACTTTTAGTTGGAGTAATTCTTGTTTAAAAGTTAGAACAGCATATGTTATCTAAGGCTAACTTACATATTTGTTTGTTTTATTTTTCTGATAGATTATATATTTGCAAGACCTCTTTCTCCTCTAATATCTCGATTTTTGCTGCAGATGCTGCTTTTGCATATAGTGGTAAATTGCACTATGAACAAACTGCATACTATGCTTTGAATAGCCTCTTTCATAGCAGTAAAAGTATTATGTGCACTCATAATGGTGTTATTCTGTGTACTTGCTGTGTTTTACAATTGTAATTTGTAATTACTAATTCAATTTGTATGAACCAGTTGGTAGGTAGCTATTGGAGTTTATACAACTGGCTAACGATGCTCACAAATCACGCCTTCACTCTATCTCAACAAACGTGGTTATCAAATAGCAAATATGCGACAAATTATGAATTGTAAGATCCGAAAGCAAAACAAAAATATACTTTCTATATGACATATGATAAAACACAATGACGTCTAGACTAAATAAAATCGATAAATAGAGTTAAACAATGAGAGTAAACAAAAGGTTGTGCGGGGAGGTAATTTCGGTAAAAAAAACCAAAGGGTTTACGGTGCTCATTCGTATTATATCATACGATTAGTATCTTATCGAATGATTTATTAAATAATTGGAGTGATTTATTTGTCACTAAGATTCAATTAAATGAGCTATATCATAATACAAATCATACGATTCTATGTCCTCAATTCAATGAGGTAAAAAAATATATGTATATAAAAATTTTCTATGCTCTTGTTACTGTCCCATGATTTTGAGAGTGACATGACCAATGCTCCCAACTCATCGGACTAATGGTGCTCTGTACTCGGAAATGGGTTGTCTACGAAGAACACGACGACGAATTTGGGGTGTAATCGGAAGAAAGCACCCACACCAAGGTTCGTTTCCTTGCTTACTTGTTAATTCTCTTGTTTGCGATGCATGTGGCTTCCTACTCTTCCTACTCATACGATTTGTTATGCATTTTTGAGTCTTTGACCAATTCCATTTATTGTTGTCAAGATTTACAAGTATTGAATTGATTTTAAGTAATATTGTATGAGAAATGTTTTTAAAGGGAGTTTCGCTGAATGTTGAGAGCGCAAATATATTGTATTGGATGGATTTAAAATAATAATAATAATAATAATAATATTTGTTTTTCTTTTGTATGTAGTCCCAATCTTTTGAGAGGGCCGGTCGACTAATTTGATTCATTGGTTGACTTTTGACAATCATTTCCAGAGACTAATATAACGTGCTAGCATTTGGAGGACGAAAGGGGAGGTGTCCTCAATAGTTTTTAAATGGTCCTACAGTGGGTGTCTAGAAAGAACATGACAACTTTGGAGTGGAATCGGCGCAGGATTAAAATATGGCAGTCAGCAACAAAGATAGTCCATACCATGACTCATGTGCTTGGTTAGTTGCTGATCTTCTTGTTTACAATGTACGTAGTTTCCTACTCTTCTAAGCAATTTCACCGACATTGATTTGTTATACATTTTTGAGTCTTTGACCAATTCCTTTATTCTCTTTAAAATATGTAACTATTGAATTGAATTGATTTTAAGTAATAATGTATCATAAATGTTTCTAGAGGGATTACGTCTAACACTTACACGTCTGAAATCCAGTTTTGCTTGCATTTTGTTTGATTGTTTGTCCCTGTCGGAGTTGTTGCATATTGCTGATTGATTGCTTCCCCCCCCCCCCTTTCTTGTTTATGTCTGATGGCATCCTCATATTCTCATGTTTCTGAAATAAGACATGAAGTCTTCATCAGCTTTAGAGGCAAAGACGTCCGGCGTGGTCTGCTTAGCTATTTGGTAAAGGAATTGCACCGCGGGCAGGTTGATGCCTATGTTGACAACAGACTTGAGAGAGGGGTTGAAATATCATCTTCACTTGTTAGCGCAATTGAAGGATCACAAATTCTGTTGGTTATATTCTCGAAAAACTATGCTTCTTCAAAGTGGTGTTTGGAAGAGCTTGCAAAAATTGTTGACTGCATGGAAAGGAATAAACAAATCTTGATACCTGTTTTCTACAACGTAGATCCATCAGATTTGCGGTACCAAAAGGGAGATTATGGAGATGCTTTCACTAAACATGAAGAACACTTCAAGGAAGACATGGTCAAGGTGCAAAATTGGAGATGTGCTCTGGAAAAAGTTTCTCAATTAGCAGGATTTCATTATCCATCAAATTTTGAGTGAGTCCTTTTCTTTTTTACCTTTGCATGTTTAAGTAATGACCTAATGTTTTTTTCCGCAGCTATTTATTCATTTCACATATGGTATGCGCTAGATTCTTAGTATCATAGTTGTATTCCCATAATAGGCCCTTTTTCATTGTTAGTTTGCGTTAAAAGTAAGAGAGAAATTGCTGAAGAATTGGTGGTTTCTTCTTTTCATTCTTTTTCTTTTATTTGCTAGGAATGAATCTGATTTTGTTGAGGAAATTGTAGAAGATGTTTCCAGTAAACTGAGCAAGTTTTGCTCAAGTGACTCAAATGATCCAAGCGAATCAAATGGTCTCGTTGGAATTGATGAAAATACTGCATGGATTAAATCATTATTGGCAAATGAGTCAAAAGAAGTTCTGATGCTTGGAATTTGGGGAATGGGCGGCATAGGTAAGACAACGATTGCTCACGTTGTATTTGACACGTTTTCTCCCCAATACGAAGGTTGCTTCTTCTTGGAAAATGTAAGAGAAGAATTGGAAAAGCATCAATTAAGTTATTTGCGAGAAAAACTTGTTTCTAGACTCCTAGAGGAAAAAAAACCTCGTAAAAATGGCACAGACAAAGCAAAGTCCCCCGCTAAGAGAAAGCTGAGTATGAAGAAACTTCTCATTGTGCTTGATGATGTGAATACTCCAAAGCTTCTAAAAGATTTTCTTGATCCAATTTGCTTTGGACCAGGGAGCACAGTGATTGTAACTAGTAGAGATAAGCAGGTGTTTACTGCAGGAGGATTTCATGAAATACACATGGTCAAGGAACTGAACTTTGAAGAATCACTGAAACTCTTCTGCATAAATGCCTTCAATGAAAACCAACCCAAAATGGGATACGAAGAGCTATCCAAAAAGGCAGTTGCTATTGCCAATGGCATTCCATTAGCTTTAATCGTTTTTGGTTCATATTTTAATTCAAAAAGTGAAGAGATATGGGAATGTGCCCTAGAAAAATTCAAGAAGTATCCTGATGGGGAAATTCAAAGAGTGTTAAGGTTAAGTTATGATGCATTGGATGATATAGAGAGAGAGGTTTTTCTGGATATTGCCTTCTTTTTCAAAGAAGACAACAAAGATTATGTCATTAGGCAACTGGATTCTTGGGGCTTTCATGGAGCTTGTGGAATAGAGGCACTCAAAGATAAAGCTCTTATCACTATTTCAAAAGACAACAGAATACAGATGCATGATTTAATACAAGAAATGGGTTGGGAAATAGTTCGTCAAGAATCTAAGGATCCTGGAAAACGCAGCCGGCTGAGGGATGCTGAGGAAGTATATGCTGTATTGAAAAATAATAATAGGGTAAGAGAAAGATATACTATCTACCCTTACATGTGTTTGTGTGTAGAAAATACAACTAGTACGATATTGTTTGTCTTAACTCTTAAATGTTATTCTAATCTTTCCAGGGAGCTAATTTAGTGGAAGGGATGGTGTTGGATGTATCTCAAATTGGAGATGTAGCCTTGATTGTTGACAGCCTAAAAAGGATGCCTAAGCTAAGATTACTCAAATTACACTCTTCAATGCAGGTAAGATATTTTGTACTAGAGGTAATAACTTGTTTTGATTATTATTTTATCTCTTGTCATTGAATTGACATTTGTGGATTTTCTAAAGTGGTTGTTTTCCTTAAACTTTGATAGGATATTGTGAATGTGAAAGGATCAGGGCTTGATGTACGCAAACAGTTTGCGGAGCTCCAAAAGTTGTCTAAATTGCTAATTTACAATAGAAGTGATGGAGTTCTGGTTTTAGAGAGAAGAAACACGAGTGAATCGAAACCATTGATGCCACTCCCGAATCTAAACATTGGGTCTGCATTAAAAGAACTTGCAAGCCTCGGAAGTGAGGTTCACATAAAATCTCTTCACCACCTTTTTATGAATGGCTGCTCATCACTTTCAAAGGACATTTCATTGAATTCAACATCCATTGGTCTCCTCTGCTATCTTGAATGCTCTGATACTGAAGGTGAGAATGTTGGACCAGAGGAATCTGCGGTGATGTTACCAAATGAAATGAGACAGCTCAACTTCACGGTTACCAGAATGGAACTGTTGAACTCCTCCACGGGTCATTTCAGCTCTCTTGAATGCTCAGAGAATACCGAATATGGTCTTCAACTTGAGTCCCTCCCGAAAGAGTTTCCTGTACTGAGATCTACATATTATCACAGGCTTTCTAACTGCAGGGAACCAGATTTTGGGAAACCCAAGCTACTAGTCCTGTTTGATGGGTTCAGGTATTATTCTGAACAATACAACTGGATGGGGGGATTAACAAATTTAGTAGAATTAGATTTTGTTGGAACGAATGTGGAGAGGCTGCCTTTGTGCATCAAGCACCTTTTGGGGCTTAAAAAACTGTCACTAAGGGGTTGCTGTTCCCTTCGGTCTATATCAGAGCTTCCACCATCCATTGAAGAGTTGTATGCCGATAAATGCATGTTGCTGGAGACAATAGAACTTAGTTCAAATACTGCTAGAGCACTTGAGCAACTTAAAATACTGTCACTGAGGGGTTGCAGCATTCTTCGGTCTATATCAGAGCTTCCACCATCCCTTCAAACTTTGTATGCCGACGACTGTGTGTTGCTGGAGACAGTAGCATTCAGTAGTTCAAATACTGCTGGATCGCTTGAACAAAATTATTTAGACATTTCACTTCAAAATTGCACGAGTTTGGATACAAAGAAATTGGAGTCTTCATGTCTTCAATATGCAAGGGCACAAGTGCATGGTTACAGAATAAGAAGAGAAAACAGGCGGCTTGTCCGTGTTTGTGTATGTTACCCGGCAAGCAAAGTACCAGAGTGGTTCACATATTGTGCATTGGGGGCTTCCATGACTATGGAACTTGTTCCACCTTCAGGTGACCTTTTCGATTACCTTCTTTGTGCTGTTCTGTCTCCCTCCAGTTACCCCTTCAGTGTCCAAGTTGAATGCCAATCCTACTGCGAAGATGGTAACATGCTGCTGAGAGATGCATCTAAAAACTCTGTCATCCTACATGAATTTCAACATGATCTGAATTCGGATCATGTTTGTATGTGGTATTTGGACAGCCACGCATTGGAAGATATTAAGGAAGGCATAGTAAAAGAGCAATGCGCCTTGACTAGTTCTGTTCCAAAGTTTACCTTTCAATTCTCTTGTGAAGTGAGGTCAGGTTCCGATATTTCCGAGCAAGAGCTAAACGGATTGATCAAAGAGTGTGGAGTCTATCCACTTTATCTTACAAATTGTCATTCCCTCCATCATGAGGATGTTTTCGATTTGGAGACCACTGGCATCGGAAATGGAGTTGGAAGCTCTGGGGTTCAATAACCACTCCCTCCCACAATGAAACGGAAAAGACTGGTTTAACTGGTATATATATTTTTCTTGCTCTCTTTATATTTTGCTCCTTTATTAAGCTTCGTTTGTTTGTTTCCTACACAAAGTAATACTAACTTGCCTTTTCTTTTTTGGTAATCTCTATTTTCCTTTTCTTTAATGTCCTATTTAACTTGTTCCGACGAAATTTTTGTTGGAGTAATTCTACTGGTGTTAGCCACTGTGTTTGCAGTTAGTCACACATGGATATAGCTTATACTGATGATGTTTTCATGTTTCTTTTATATATTCTCTTTTCTTTCAAAGTTTTGGTTTAGTTGATAGTTGAAATAACCATTTTCATCTGCAGTTTGTTTTCATTATAACTGATTAGGAGAAAAATCAAAATACTCGCAAAGTCATCTCTTATTCAAATAAATTAAGGTGATTGGAGTTGCAGGATTTGGACTTCCTTCTTTCATAATACTGAAACAATTTATTTCAATTATTATTCATAATCATTTGAAAGAAAATGTTATAAAGCCTTAAAAGGTTAGCAAGCACCAGGCGTAAAGCTCTTTTAGTCTGTTGTCTATTTTCTTGACAATTGCATATATTGCTTTGCTGCATTGGTAGCTTTGGTTTTATAACTTAACACTAGTTTATGTAAGTAGTAATTTAAGCAAAATGTTCCGTGGTCAACTTATTTTCTTGTGTAGATTCACTTTGTTTTCCTCTTCACGTTGGACGTCAGAAAATTGAACTGAATCATGATTTTTGTTCTTTTTCTTTGGTACAATCTTCTTGTTGTTGTTGTTTATCTTCATTATTCATAACTTTCCTTCAGTTGTGAAATTGTGATAAATGATGTTTAATTACTTGGGCAGTCTAATCATTGCAACAATATGCACCAAGTGGAAACAAGGAAATAGCTAACAAAAATGCTTGCCGAATTGCTTTTTTTGCTTTATCATAAAGATGGTTTAACTTAGGCTAACTTACACATTTGTTTATTTCATTTTTCTGGCAGATTATAGTTTTGCAAGACCTCTTTCTCCTCATTTATCTCAATTTTTGTTGCAGATGCTGCCTTTGGATGTAGTGGTGGCCTGGTGGATTGCACTCTGAAAGAACTTCTTCATGAGTTATCTGACTTGTATTGACGTAATGGAATGGAACTATGCTTTGAATAGGTTCTTAATTGCAGTAAAAAGTGTTATTTGTACTCATAATGGTATTTTTCTATTTGTGGTTTTTGGGATCAAGACAATGTGCCGGTTTTGAATTAAGTATAGAGGATTTAAAGTTGATAAACTAAACCAGCATGTCACTCAGGAAATTGGCTGTTGGCTCTGACTTTGTGTTTAATTCGATGATTGCTAACTCAATTTGCATTAACCAGTTGGTAGGTAGCCTAAATACACAGAAAATGGTACCTATGATAGTCAAAGGCAACCAACTCCTTGAACTAAATTTTTTTTGGAGCAAGGGTGTATTTCTTTCAGTTTATTTTTTAAAATATTCACTTATTTTGGTTGAAATAATTAGTTTTTTTTAAGAAGGTAAACGGAATAACTTATTAAAAAAATCTAATTTTAGTTTTTGAGTTCTATATTAAAAATTAATTTTTTAATCATTTTTTAAAAGTTGAAATAAATGCACCCTAAGTCTTCACTTTATGGTCCATTTAAATTAACTTTTTATAAAAAAATGTTGTTTTTACTTCAATTCTAATGGTATAGCTTTTTTTTGAGTTTTATTTTGCATGTGTAAGGTACTTTTACAATAAATTACTTCTATTACCAACTTTTTTATTTTGTATAGAAGTGGAGTATTGCAAAGTTTTTTTAAAAAAATGGTATTTTAGTTTTTTTCTTTAATAAATTTTTTTAGATTGTACATAAACACTTGTTTTTCTTTAAAAAATGTACTTTTATTTTAAGACAATCCAAATGAACTTATAGTCATTGAAATTGACAGCATCGATCATATTAGTCTTCAATCTTTGAAGTTATCGAAATTCGATTAAATTAATCATTACTGTGGTAGAAGATGACTCAAAAGTTGCAGGTGAGGTAGTTTAAAACTCATTTTAAAACTTAAAAATGAAAGTTTTTATGCTCTTAGTACTGCAAAACACTAGCGTAAAATCTTTAGATGTTACTTAAAAGTTAGTTGAAGTAGAAGTCACATGTTTTACGCGCTAAAGCGGTGAAAGCTTTAGAAGCTTGCTTTTGATTATAAAGCATAAATTTTATGTATAGAACCCAAACGATTTACAAAAATGAGACTTGGATTACATTTTATTATAAGTTACGAATAGGGCCAAATCTTTAGTAGTAGTCCAAATAGGCTTTATTTAGGGGTGATAAAAAAATTAATCATTCAGACAAAAAATATTTTAATAATGGTTATCTCATTATCCTTAATATATTTTTGAGTCTTTTGGTTTTCCGTCCCAGCGCAATTAAAATGAGGTGTGAATCTTATGGGATTTGAGATTTATATTATTGATAATTTTGAAGAATAAATATATAATTGATTAGTTTAATAACTATTAAAGTGACCTTTTTTTTTTCATTATTTATGAATTGCAAACATGTTATGTCATACAATTTATGTGATTTTACTAGGCCTTAAACATTTTCTAATGAACTCTTGTTTTTTATAACCTTGGTTAGATGAGAAACTTACAGCTATGAGAAAGGCAGGCAACCCTTCTCCTATGTTTGAGCAATAACGATTTTATTGAATGAGTTTAAAAATATATTTGTTTTCGTAGGGAGTTCTCCTCTATAAAAAGTATTAATTTTGATTAATGTCAAAAGGTTAATTTGATGTCAATCTCAAAAATTAATGAATACATTTATATGACTTAGAAACTAATATAGCCGGTGCTTTAACTTCAAAGATTAAAATGAAGATGTAGTCAATATTTTTTAAAAAAAAAATGGCAGTCGATGACAAGAAAGAAAGAGACCAAAACATGATTCATGTGCTTTCTTAATTAATTGCTATCCTTCTTGTTTGTGGATTCCTACTCTTCTAAGCAATTTCACTGACATCATCGACTTGTTATAATACATTTGAGTCTTTGACCAATTCCATTATTTTCTTTAAAATATGTAACTCTTGAATTGATTTTAAGTAAAAATGTCTCATAAATGTTTCTAAGGGGATTATTATGTCTTACATGTCTGAAATCCCGTTTTGCTTGCATTCTGTTTGATTTTTTGGATCTGAATTTGTACTCTGCATCTCCAAATTTTTGGTATTGAGAGTTGGTTGAAGTTTGCTTTTTATTGGAATTTGGTAGTGTTTTTGACAAATTCTTTTGAAGATGTACATTAAAAGTGTTTCCTCATAAAATATGTTATTTTTAGTGACGATCATTAAGGTTATCACTATTAACTTTTTAGGTGCTATGTATAAGGCACATTATTTTGTCTTCACAAAAATAAGTTTAAATACGTTTTTAAGGGAACGAACACAAATATAAAAAAAGAATTTTAAGTGAACAAACAACCCTAGAAAAATAAAGCACAATTTTTTTTTTTTGATATTACAATACTAAAAACGTATTTAAGACGAATTCAGTTGAATAAAAGTTTTTGTGACTGGCATTTAAAAGTTTCTCGTCACAAAAAGTGAAATTTATTGTAATGAACATTATCAAAAGCAAGCATGAACCTCAGTTGATAATATACATTCCCTCGATCCAATCATGGAATATCCAAATTGGAACAACAG
>QANU01080493.1:3306-14094 GCA_003254905.1 Nissolia schottii | reverse complement strand
AATAATAATAATAAAAATAATAATAATAATAATAATAATAATAATAATAAATGGAAATTAGTTATTCTATATAAAGGTTAATTAGTTTTTCTGTGATGGATCCACATAATTAGTTGTTTCTTAAATAATTGAATCAGATTCTATATAAGAGTAGAAAATGCTATAATTTGTTAATATCGTGTGGCATGGTTATAACCTTTGGATGAATGAGTGAATACTATTTTATTTTATCTAAAATATTATAATTTTATGGTCTTCTTCCAGTACTCTGTCAAAATTTAAGGGTATTAGGATGGTTATCAAAATCGCATTTTAACTCGTAAATTCGTACGATTTTACGTTCCTAGGTAGTAAAATCGAGCTGACTCGCATGTAAACTAGTTTCTGGGTAAACTCGGCTGAATTCGGGTAAACTCGTGTAAACTCGCATAAAATCGCGAGTTTACTTGCGAGTTCATGAGTTTACCACAGTTGTGTATACGTGTTTTTTTAAGGACAAAACAATTAAAACGACGTCGTTTTGCGCTTCTCTAAGTGTTTAGATTTAGGTCGTTTGAGTGTTTCAGAGATGTCATTCACAGCTGCACCTGCAATCATGCTCCGTCGCTAATCCATCGTATGTATTTCATCCTTTGCTCAGAGAACTTTCCTACTAGGGTGCGTGGCATCTGCATCGCTATCTGTGCTTTAGTGTTTTGGATTGGAGACATCATCATCACATACTCGCTTCCTGTGATGCTCAGTACTATGAGACTCGCTAGTATCTTCGATGTTTATGTTGTTGTGTGTGTCATCTTGTGGATATTTGTGTTCTTGAAGGTTCCAGAAACAAAGGGCATGCTCCTCGAAGCAGGCTACTTCTGTCAAGAATGAGTGACATTATTGTTCTTTATATACATTTGCTATGTTGGTTGCTCAACACACCACCTCTCATGTGTTGATAGATTTTGTTTGTCATTAATTTTATGTGGAAGAGGATATGTTCTGGTTCAAACATATGTATTATGTATGAATTGAACTTAGAACTCATATATTTCATCTTTATTTGTGTTTTGTCATGGAGTTAAAAGTATTTATGAATTTCAGGTTTTATGTATTAAATATATTTTTGTAGCATAATAGTTTTTTAAGATATTTTTTTAATAATAGGTAAATTCATACTAGTTTATGATCCGAGTTTACGGAGGTTCCACGAATTTACTTAAACTCTTAAGTTTGATAACCTTGAATATATATATATATTCATGAGCAAATGGTTTGATTGCAATAAGTAAAACTAATAAATATTTAATTAAATATTCAAATTTGATAATTTTTTAAGAATATATAAGAATAATAATTAAATATTTTAATCATAATTGTTTAAATAAATTATTTTTAATACATAAAAGTGCTTTTAGAATCAAATTGTCAATCACTACAAATTAAAATAAATGCTTTTGTTATAAATATCTTAACATATAATAATTTATTTATAAATTAATTTTATAAAAAAATATTTTCTTATGAGTTCATTTTACACAAGAATTTAATTAAATTATTTACTCAAACGAGCATAAGTCAAACATCTAAGCATTGAACAAATACAAACACGAACAGATCTCGAGATAAGTTTTGTTGGGTGGCTTCGTTATTGTTAATTTATGAATATAATTGCAACATCACACATATTTAACTATAGAAATAAATATTATTTTCTGGTAAAACAATTACATTATTTTGTTGGCTTTAGTCAGCCCTATCCTAAACTGAAGTCGGTAGCATAAACTTGAATTTGAAAATAGAGGACTGAAGAAAAAAATGCCAAAGATTATAATTAGATGCTCGTGAAGGTATTGCAAATTAAAAAAGATAAAGTAATAACAAAGAAAAAGAAATATTGTTACGATGGAGAGAAAACGAAGGAAGTAGGAATTGGAATTGAATGAATTATCATTGGGTTGCTCCACAACTGAGCAGTAAGATTGTTTATATACAAAAGGAAAGAATGCTGTCATCACAGCTGTTAGTTATGCAGTTATAACAACTTGCAACTAACTAATCATAAATAGCCTAACTAACCATAACTAAATATAAAGGCTAATTAAAATTCTTTAATTATCTCTTATACTCCCCCTCAAGTTGGATTGTAAATGTCAACCAAACCCAACTTGGAGATGATAGAACTAAACAGGGAAGCAGTTATAGCTTTTGTAAGCAAGTCTGCAAGCTGGAATTTTCCTTGCACATGAGACAGCACAATAACACCCGAATTCACCTTCTCCCGGATGAAGTGGCAATCAATTTCGATGTGTTTAGATCTCTCGTGAAAGGATGGATTGGTGGCCAAGTGGATTGCGGCTTGGTTGTCACAAAACACCATAGCAGAATCAGTGTTAACAGCAAAGTCTTTAAGTAGAGTAGTAAGCCAGGTGAGTTCACTTGCAATGGCTGAAAGTGCCCTATATTCGGCCTCAGCTGATGACTTAGACACAGTAACCTGCTTCTTGGACTTCCATGAGATCAAGGAATCTCCCAAGAAAACACAAAAACCAGTGGTTGAACGCCTTGTATCGGGACAACTTCCCCAATCTGCATCAGCATAGCCTTTAAGTTGTAGTGCTGAATCTGCACTGAAGAATAGGCCACGGCCTGGTGAGCCTTTGATAAATCTCAACAAGTGATGGATGGCTTGCAAGTGAGGGACTCTAGGGGCTGCCATGAATTGACTTAAGCGATTAACAGCAAAAGTAATCTCAGGCCTTGAGATGGTGAGGTAAAGAAGCCTGCCAATAAGCCTTCGGTAAAGAGAAATGTCCTCCAACAGATCCCCATCACTGGCATTGAGTTTAATATTTGGATCCATGGGCAGCAAAGCAGGCTTAAAATCCAGAAAATTTGTCTCCTCTAATAAGGAAATGGCATATTTCCTTTGAGAAAGACAAATGCCCTTGGATGACCTAGCAATTTCCAAGCCAAGAAAATACTTCAAGTCACTTATTACCTTGAGTTTGAAACAAGACTGCAATTTCTGTTGAACTGCAGCAACCCGAGTAGGAGAAGCACCTGCCACTATTATGTCATCCACATAAACCAATAACATCACAAGATCATCCCTGAACCAATGCTAAACAAAGAGTAATCACTCTTTGATTGAGTGAACCCAGCAGCAAGTAAAGTTGTGGAAAACTTATGAAACCATTGGCGAGATGCTTGCCTCAAGCCATAGATGGAATTATTTAGTTGGCAGACCAAACGATTTTTCTCCCCCTGAACTGAATAGCCAAGGGGCAAGTCCATATAAACTTCTTCAAACAAGTCTCCATTGACAAAAGCATTATTTACATCTAATTGTATGAGTGTCCAATTTTTGACAGCAGCAATGCTCAACAAAACCCTTACTGTTGTGAGCTTGGCAACAGGAGAGAAAGTATCAAGGAAATCAATCCCTGCTTGTTGAGTATATCCTTTAGCAACAAGCCGTGCCTTGTACCTATCCACCTCACCATTTGCCTTATATTTGACCTTGTACACCCATCTACAACCAATGGAGTGTTTACCAGCAGGTAGTTCAACTACTGTCCATGTATTATTTGCCTCCATTGCAGCCAATTCCTCCTGCATAGCCTGTCTCCATTCAGGGAATTTCACTGCTTGGTGGAAAAAGGATGGCTCATATACAGAACCTACTTGACAGATAAACTGACTATAAGCAGGCTTCAGTCTGTGATAAGAAAGATGATTGGATATAGGGTATCTAACTGAATTACATTGATACTCCTGGAGATGGCTTGGAGCCCGAATCACCCTACCAGACCTGGTAGTGACAGCAGCAGGGACAACAGGATCCTGTAATACAGCATCAGGAGCTGCAACAGGAGATGTATTGACAGGATTAGGAGCAGCAGGAACAGCATCTTGTAAAACAGCATCCGGAACTGGGGAATTATCAATGTTAATTGGACAAGCATCAGGCTGTGGAAGTGGAATGACAAAGTTGTCAAACAGTGCAGATTGGGGCTGCAAATGAGAGAGATACTTGAAAGAAAATACATCTTCATGAAACACCACATCTCTGCTTATGAAGAATTTCCTTGTCTCAAGATTATAAAGCTTATACCCTTTGTAGCCAATTGGATAACCCACAAAAACTGAAGGTATAGCTCTAGCAGAAAATTTATCTCTTTGGGATAATAAGGTGGAGGCATAAGTAAGACATCCAAAAACCCTCAGAGCTGCATAATCAGGTTGCTTCTTGTATAGTAAGAAATAAGGGGACTGATGCTTTAACAGTGGAGATGGCAATCTGTTGATGATGACAGTTGCAGTGGCAATACAATCACCCCAAAAGGACAAAGGTGTCTTGGACTGAAAATATAGGCTTCTTGCAACATTAAGGAGGTGCAGATGTTTGCGCTCAACCACTGAGTTTTGCTCAGGTCTTTCAACACAAGATAATTGATGGATGACACCTCTTTGTTGCAAGAAAGCTGTCAAGGCAAGTTCCTTTGCATTGTCTGAGCGAAGCTGCTTAATTTTTGCCTTAAATTGAGTGTCAATTAAGGTAAAAAACTGTTGTAACAGGGTAGTGGCCTCAGATTTCAACTGCATTAGGTAAGTCCAAGTATATCTAGTACAATCATCAACAATTGTTAGAAAATAACGTTTTCCATTATATGTTGGAGCATGATATGGCCCCCAAATGTCATAATGGATCAAATCAAAAGGATTTTGAGACAAGTGATTATTTGAAACAAAAGAAAGCCTTCTGAGTTTAGCTAAAGGACATATATCACAATGGTGTGTATCAACATTTTGTGGTAATTTCAGTAAATGGTTAAGGTCCAATAAGACCTTATCTGAACTATGCCCTGTAAGTATAGATAGCAACCTAAGAGGGGGGGGTGAATTAGGTTTTACTTGTTTTTCACCGATTTTGGTTCTTTGAAAGGTTTGAAACCCTAATCCCCAATTTTAGAACAAGACCCAGCAATTCCCAAATAGATAAGATGTTAATGCAGCGGAAATTGTAAATTGCTGAATGTAAAAGTGTAGGGATAAGAGAATTCACACCGGAGAATTTATCCTGGTTCACCTTCACAAACCGAAGGCTACGTCCAGTCCCCTGTTTCTGAGGCAGGGTTTTTCCACTATGTAATCTTGTGTTGTGTACAACCTCACACCCGAGGCACTTACACCGACAACTACAAGAGAACACAACCGTTCTCCTGGTTACACAATGTCCTCACCGAACCCTACGGTGATGATCAGAATACTACACCGAAAACCACGGTGTTTACAACAATCAAATTGTTTTGAAGAAGTAATTACAATGGCCTTGTAACAATCCTAAACTCAGGGAATGATAATCCTGAATAGAAAAGCACTTAAAGATATGAAAGTTAAGGCTCAATGCTTTTCTTAGTTTGGATTGAAAAAGACTTTGAAAATTATGATCAGAACTTTTGATTAGAACATGTAAAACTTGTGAGAATCAATGAAAGAATGAAGTTCTGATGGTGTGTCTTTGGTTCTGCACGAATTCTGCAATATATAGGCTGTGGTGTCTGTTCATGAACCAATGCCAAAGCATACAATGCAAAACAACGCATTGTTTCATGAAAAAACACACCCATTCGAGCATGTAATCGATTAACCAAAGGCTGTAATCGATTACACACAAGAAACGGCCATATTTTCAAATTTCAAATGGTGGTAATCGATTACTGCGGGTTGGTAATCGATTACTCACTTCAAAACTTAAAAATATTTGAATTCAAAGTGCTGGTAATCGATTACACATGCATGGTAATCGATTAACCATGCAGAAACCGAGTTTAAGTGTTAAAACCCTTTGAAAAATGTTGCCATATGCTTCTAGGGTTTTATGAAAAATGTTAGACATGTTTATGTTGAAAAACTTTGAGCCATTAACCTTTAATATCTTAACATGTGCTAACTATTGACTCTAGGTTTAAAATCTTGAACCTTTAAAGATGTGCAGCTTGAGTCTTGAAGTTCTTTGATCTTGTTTGAGTCTTCCCTTTTTCTGCTTTTTGTTGGTGTTGTTGTCTTCATCAAAACCATGCCATCAATGGTCAGAGGAAGAGTCTTCTTCACATGCCCTAACCTAGCATGCCAAGTATGTACAGAAATTGAATTGGCTTTATTGGAAACTAATGCAGCCTGTGGAACAGCATCAGTGGATACAGAACAACCAGCAGAATCAGCAGTATTCTATTGGATTATGTATAAGCCTTGATGTAGACTACCCTTCCCAATCACCTTCAGAGATTTGAGATCCTGAATAATGCAAAAATGTGCATCAAAATGTGCTATGCAAGCCTGATGTTTAACCAGGAAAGGGATGTATATGAGGTTAACATGAAAGCCAGGGACGTAAAGCACCTTAGTGAGGATTAAGGTTAGAGAAAGTCTCACAGTACCTATAGAGTGGACTGAAATGGTGGATCCATTTGGTAAAGTGACAAAAGAATTCTTAACAGAATTGTAATGGAGGAACATGTCTAAGGAAGAGGCTATATGTGAAGTTGCACCACTGTCCAAAATCCATGTGTTTTTAATATTAGATGATTTGAAGTGACAAGTGGTGAAAGCCATACCTGTGACCATTGAAGCACTAGCCTCCACTGCAGGCTGGGATGATTGAGTATGCAGCAACCTCATGAGCTGTTGGACCTGAGCTGCGGTCAGAGAAACTTGATGCTGAATGTCTGCACCTTGCTGTTGTTGAGATTGTGCCTCAGGGACTACAACTTCTGATACTTGATTTGCGGCATGTTTACCCTTGCCTTTGCCATAATTGGGAGGATATCCAATGATCTTATAGCATTGAGTAACTGTGTGGCCAAGACAACCACAATTAGAACACTTAGGACTATTTCTATCTTTCTTGTCCTGCCTCTTTGCATCAGAAGGCTTGGCTGATTTTGAACCTTTGACAGCACAAGCTGCATCAGATGGGAGAGGAGATTGAGCTGCTCCAACCTCTCTTTGCTTCTCTTCTTGGAGCAATAAGGAATACACTTTGCTTATAGGAGGTAAGGGATCCATCAATAGAAGCTGGCCCCGAATTTGAGCATAAGAATCATCCAAACCCATGAGAAAGCACATGACATGTTCTATTTTCAGAAAATCTTGATATGGCTGACTGCCACCACAATTACAATCAAGAATTGGCCGATAACAACCTAATTCTTCCCATATAGTCTTGAATTTGGTATAGTATTGCAAGATAGAGAGGGTACCTTGGTGGAGATCCATCAAGGCCTTCTTGAGTTGAAAAACCCTCGGGCCATTGCCATGTTGAAATCTATCCCTCAGATCTGTCCACAAAGCTGCAGCAGAGTCGTGAAACATAACACTGGCTACAATGTCTTTTGACAATGCATTGAGAAGCCAGGAACTAACTATGTCACTAATGCACTGCCAAGACTCAGCCAATTGTGGATCTTCGGGTTTTGGTATGGAACCATCAACAAAACCAAATTTGCGCTTGGCATTGAGAGCCAATTTCATGGATCTTGACCATGAAAAATAGTTGTCCTCAGTTAGAGGCTGAGAAACCAGCATCAAACCTGGATGGTCTGAAGAATTCAGAGCATAAGGATCGAAATTGAGATTTGCAGCCATGGATGCAGAGATTCTGACCACAGAAAAGCTCACACCTTCTTAAAGATCTCAAAGTGTCTTAGATTGATAACAATGCAAGAACACCAAGTCCTTCGCGGTGTGAAAAATGAGTCGTGAAACCTCAAAGAATCACGGAAAGATTCTGAGATTTCAGCAAAGGAATGCAGGAACCAATGAATGATTCATGAAGAAGAAGACTGCAGAAAAAGGAATGAGAAGTCGCGGAAGCCATGGAAGAAAGAATTGTCTACTGATACCATGTTACGATAGAGAGAAAACGAAGGAAGTAGGAATTGGAATTGAATGAATTATCATTGGGTTGCTCCACAACTGAGCAGTAAGATTGTTTATATACAAAAGGAAAGAATGCTGTCATCACAGCTGTTAGTTATGCAGTTATAACAACCTGCAACTAACTAATCATAAATAGCCTAACTAACCATAACTAAATATAAAGGCTAATTAAAATTCTTTAATTATCTCTTATAAATATAGAAAAGACTTACTTGCATAATAATTGTTGGCGCACCTTTTACTCCTCCAGCAACTTTCACCTCGTGTTATTAATCTTGAATGGAAGCAAAAATGATAACTCTCCCATGACTGAAAGTAGAGAAAAATATCTGATGCATTTCGTTACTGCTGTTTACATGTATATATATACAGGGTGGTGGATCATGATGGTCCACACTTAATATGTCATACAATAAGTTTCCCCTTATTTGACAGCTACAACTAAGCAACTAACCGTAACTAACTGAAAAGGGAAAAGACAAAATGGAATGCTGCATCAGGTGCTATGCAGGTGCTATGTAGCAGCAACCAACTAGCTCAGCTCTCCAAGTTAAAATCATATTACCCCACTGAAACACCATAGCTAATTGTTTACGCTCAAGTCGCAAACAATGCTTACTAAGTTGTTTTCTGCTTTGGTTGGGTTACTTCTAGCCCCTACTTTTAAGGTTGCCAATAATTCTTACTCGAAAATATGGACCATTTTGAAACTTTTTCATTTTCCTTATTAATTCATAAAGTATGAGCCGTGAGTGTGCAAGGAGTCATATACATATACAAGCGATAATTAGCTGATGGGATCGTCATATAGAATATTTTCTAAGGTATATATACAATCATGTGGTCCATAATACAATTTCACGTTTTGGGTAGTAATATATAATTACACTTACTGCACATAGTCGTTAATAGTCTATCTAGACCATTTAACTAGTACACAACCCAAAACAATACTTGGCGTCTTGCCGGGTAAGGGGTAGCTCCTGCTGTTCCTTTGGAATCCTTCGGCTTCGAGACCTCAAGCCATCCTACCTCACGTCGTTCGGCAATGCCTCGTTCTCTCAAGTATGCTGGTCATATTCGTTTGGAATCATAAAGGAGTGGGGGTGAGAACGTTTCGTTCTCAGCGAGAACCCATAGTTCTCTCAAGCGTTTCATTACTCAGTTATGATCCAGACCACTCAGGAGATCTCTATGTGTACCTGCATACTAAAGTCCCTACTGTTTATTGTTATCTTTCTAATCCTGAGTAGCTTTATCTAAGTTACTAGGTGATTGAGGGTGTCTAATCTTTATATTACTTAGGGCTCCGCACTTTGTTAATTGTATTCGTTTGGGTATGGCGATGTCAAACCGTCTCCTCCGTTGTCTATAGCTTACTTACTAGTCGTCTTAGGACGTTCCCTCGACGATAATACATATATACACATACATTCATATTTTATGCATGAAGGGGTGTATTCTCTTACGTGCTCGGTGGCTGCGTCCTTCTTAGTTCATTCTATCCCTCCACTCTTGTAGTCGTGGCCTCGACTGCAACCTACACCCGTCCAACTTGGGGAAGCGCGAGGGGTCTGTCTTTTTGACGCGACCAAGTGGGGACTCGTTTGCGTGATATGCCAGCTGCTTTGGGGCATCTTGAATTGTGATGCCAACTCCTTTGGGGCATGTTGTCTGTGTGGTGCCAACTACTTTGGGGCACGTTGTATGTGCAATGCCAACTACTTTGGGGCATGTTGTCTGGATGGTGCCGACTACTTTGAGGCACATTATTCTTTGTACTTGCCATTACTTTGGGGCTTGTTGTGTTCTATTTTGCCACTACTTTGGGGCGTGCTTGTCTTTCACTTGCCACAACTTTGGGGCACGTTACGTTTTACTAGAATCCTGGTTCAGGTCTTTACCTGTATTTAATTATTTACCAATCCATCTTGCTGGGCTGGCGAGGGGCTTGTCCATAGATGTGCCAAGAGAAGGTAGTCCTAATTATATAACTATGTCCTTTTCTTTAAGGTACACTGAACCATTAGAGGTCAGGCCTTTCTTAAGAATATCACTTGTTTATCTGGGGTTTAGTTATGATCTTCCGGATATTAGGTGATCATAGGCTAGTTATCTACAGTCGACCTAAAGCCCTAATGACGGCCAGTTCCTCATGATGCATGCTAGCATAATTACAACATTTAATAACATAGTCATATAAATCGGGGTGCAACATCAACGCTTGCAGGTCAGACCGCTCAGCGCTCTGGGCTAGGCCGCTCAGCGCCCTGGGCTAAGCTGCTCAGCGTCGTGACTAGTCTGCTCAGCGCCCTGGAGTCACCCGTGTTCCAGCGTTACCTGTTCTCCGAAACTTTTGGTGAAAATACTTTTGCATGATGTCAACTAGCACAGTTATATTTTTCTAACCTTACACCTACCCAACATAATTTTCACCGCATCCACCTTATAATTTTTACAAAACATTTCTTTAGTTATTTTTCCAAAATTGGACACAAAATATCATATAAATCCACATAAACAGTGGTGGTCGGATTACCCACCTCCAAAGCGCATTTGGAGATGGTGAGAGTTGTGAGAAAATGCTCCCACGAACATTGGTGTGATCCTACTACTTTTCCTGAGTCCGTCAGCATAACCGCAGAGCGCACAAACGAAGCAGAAATAAATTTAGCAGTATAACTTTATGATTTTGGGGGCTCTGGAGATGGCCTTCGAAGGCCCTCTATTTATAGAGAAGTTAACGCAGTGGCCGTATGGCCACTGTGCTTGATATTTTCCTAATTTATTATTATTATATTATATATAATATATCTTATTATATACCATTATACGTATAATATATATATATATATATATATA
>QANU01080431.1:0-17020 GCA_003254905.1 Nissolia schottii | reverse complement strand
AACAAAGAAATAGGGAAAAGTATATGGGAACATCTAGAAATTTTGAGAAACCGGAAGGAATCAATATTCCCTCGTTTCGTAGTGCCAATAGAATGTTCCGAAATCATCAAGATTTTTCTTGCCACATTGTAAAATCAACCCTTTCCCCTTCCCCCTTTCCTCTTCCACAACGGCAACACACCGCACTCACTCTAATAACCAATTTCTTACTCTCAGAACGGTGTCTCTAATACCAAATTTCTTTTGCCACCGGTCCAACAACCCGTCGACACGTTCGCCCTTGAAGCGTGGGACCCATTCGAGGGGTTCCCATCCTCCACCTGGCCCCACCACCAGTTCCTATGGGAAACGACGTCATTTTCCCGCGCCAGCGTGGATTGGAAGGAAACCCCTGCGGCGCACGTGTTCAAGGCGAACGTGCCCTGTAACACCCTAGCTAACTGCATACCCTCGAGTAGTACGCAATGCTCACTAGGTTGTTAATCATTTGGTGGGATTACTTATAGTCCTTTATTATCTTTTGAAAATACAAGATTAAGGAAAATATGAACCGTTTTGAAACTTTTCCACTTGTTACTTTATTTGCAAAATATGAGCTACGCGTGAATCAAAGCATATAATACAAACGATAGAGCGGAAGCTTAAAAGTAATAATCGTTACTGGCATACATAATTACATATACAAGTATCTGGTCCATCACAAATTACAACCATCAGAGTATCATAATAGTTTACATATACAAGCCGAATACCTCAAAATACATATCAAAATATATCAAAATATAGCAAAATGTCCAGCAGATGCCA
This sequence comes from Nissolia schottii, assembly GCA_003254905.1. NCBI lineage: Eukaryota > Viridiplantae > Streptophyta > Magnoliopsida > Fabales > Fabaceae > Nissolia > Nissolia schottii. The sequence goes on along the minus strand of QANU01080431.1, from coordinate 16,213 downwards.
AACTAGACTGGCTGAACCTCGGTCCTCTACTGCTCCACGTGCGGCTCCTCATAGGGCTCCTCGTAGCCCTCATGCTCTTCGCCCGCTCCTGTAAGCATAAGCGAGTGGGGGTGAGAACAGTCGTCCTCAGTGGTTAACCTTAGCGTGGGGGATCTCTTTTTCTCGCTTATCAACCCGGCCACTCAGGTGTTTCTAAGTGAACATGCATACTAACATCCTACTGATTATTATCTGGCCTAAGGGCCTGAACGGCTTTATCTACTTTACTAGGTGACTGGGGAACTAGTCTTGCTTATCTAAGTTCTCGTGCTTGTTAACTTTTCTCGCGTATATACATAGCCGTCTCGAGCATTCTCTTGACGGTATTTACTTCATACACATGCTCATATACATTATCATATACATTACATACTCATTCATCATACCATCTCATATTCATTCATTTCATACTTTATGCATGCTAGCTTTGAGACTCTCTCATGCGTACCGGCTAACTAATGGACCAGGGCGCATCCTGCTTTCCATGCTCTCGGCTAACTAATGGACCGTGGCTGCATCGGCTCCCAGCTAACTAATGGACCAGGGCCTCGCTGAGTCTTTCCCACTCATGTAGATGCGGCCAAACATCTACAACCTGCTTCTGTCCTCTGATTGATGTCGACCAGGCAGTGCTATAACCTGAGTGGTTGCGAACCACCGCGGATAACTAATGTTCCGTCTCCGATCATCAATAGAGATAACCGTCCACCTAGTGGGAGGGCGAGGGGTTGGCCCTATGACACAACCAAGTGGAGACCCATACATTATCATCATCATATCATTATCATTTCTTAGGTGTGACGTCACCCTTTCTCATTCATCTTTTCTTTCTTTCTTTCTTTCTTTTCCTTCCTTCTCCTTGACCAATCCACCCCTTTGTGGGGACTGGTGAGGGGCGTTTCTGCCAAGAGAGATACCTACTATCATATAACTACATACTGATTCCCTAAGGTTCAGTTATACTCTTTAAATCTTTATGTGATTAACTTCTAGTTCTCATAATGCATGTTAATACAAATATAGCACATAATACATAGTCATTTACATTTTATTGGTTCTTTGTATACACAACCTTTAAACATTACAAGTAGTATAAATTATAAAGACTAGATAATAAAGCAATAAATTATGCCACCAATACCGTCAAACATAATACCATTTACTACATATAGCAACTAACAAAATAATTGAATAGACTAACAGTAATAATAATCATCATTACCGAATGCATTAAAAAAAAATAGCAACGAATATCATTAAAGAAATAAAAATGTAAGTATATTTGAAAATACGTGTACATCCAACTACAACCTCCAAATAATTATATTGTCCACACACAACCTTACATATTTAAGCATCGTTAAAATATACAGTTATACAATACATAAAATGTACACATCCATTTAAATATAAAAAAAACAGCACACTCTTGCCAATTAAAATACCGTACAACATCATTTTTCATACACACACAGATAACATTAATTATACAACATAGGCCTAATCATACCATTCCACAAATATATGAGCAAAATATACATATATAATAACAATACTTTTTGTACCACATGTCACCATGCCATCATACATTAATACTACACACCCATCATAACCACTCCCACAGTACCGTGCCTGCTACGCATAACATTTCTAAATACTATTGATACTTAGTTACTTGTGAGTTGTAAGATAACCCCCAAGCATAAATTCACCAAAAAAACATATCAATATCAGTGCACCAATTTACAAAGAAAAATGATATACCCGCAATAAAACAATACACATATAAAACATATATAAACTTCTTTTTAACTTCCCAAAATATACAAAATAATGCCTACATCATTCTAAAATAAATATCACATATTATGTGCATTTTCTCCTAAATCACTTAAACAAGCAAAAAGGCCTAGAACCATCAATGGATGATTTTAATTAGTTACCCACCTCTTAAAAAGGTTGGTGAAGGGAGTTGGGAGTGAAGTTCCACAAGCCTTGACGTTCCCAAAGCTTTATGTCACCTTTCTCCAAAATGAGAACCTTGCACAATGAAGAGGATGATGATGTTGTTCCTCTTGGTTGTGAGTATAAGAGAATGAAACTAAGATGAGGAGACTTTGGGGGTGTGTTTTCGGTTCTTGGGAGGTGAAAGAGGATGGCAAGAATGCTTGCTTTCTTGGAGACAAAGTGGTGTTCTTGGAGCTTGGCTTGAGGTGTGGTTATGGAGGATTGTAGAAGATGAAGTTCTCTTGTAAACTTGGGGGAAGGGCTCGGTTTTTGGAGGGCTGATTGTGAGGGAATTTAGTTGATTTTTAGAATAAATAAAATGTGGTGAATAGTGTGAGGTATGGGCATAGGTATGGGTAAGTGATGTGATTTGGTGAAGTAAGTAAGAAAAGTATGGTGATGGGAATTTGGAAGCAAATTTTGGGGAATTATTTTTTGGTAAAAAATTATCCTTCAAAACCGTGCAGCCCTCTTCTTAGCTGCTGAGATTTCATTTTTTTCCGGTTCCGGTTCGCTCGTGTTTTATCGCTCGCAGTGTCGGTGCGTCGCGCACGGTCGTTTGAAAAATATTCTGTTTATACCGTGCGACCCTCTAATTCTCCCCTACCTAAGGATATTAATATTTAAAGGTGTTTGTGAATTTTTCTCCGGGAGATTATTTTCACGGACACCTCTTACACGTTAGAAAATTTCATCGGCGAACAGCGGCTGTTCGGTTGTCTGCCGAACTTCCTACAACGACACGTTTTATTTCCTAAGGATATTCTACCTAATAATTTTCCATCTTTATTTTCTAATCATGATTAGAAAATTAATTTTAATAATTATGTTTACGATTATTTCTCTAAGAAAAATCGGGATGTTACACCGAGCGCTGAGCGGCCACCCTGGTGCACTGAGCTGCTTGACCCTGAGTTGACCCACTGAGCTTGTCTTTAGTCTGTGCGCTGAACGGCCTAACCTAGGCGTTGAGCGGCATGCCCTGAACCCGTGAGAAATGTTTGGCACAAGGATGGCTAAGTAACATAGGAGTCCCTCATAGGCGTTGAGCGACCTAGCCAGGGCGCTAAGCGGCTTAAGGAATCCCATGTTACTAAGTTAACTTTGAATCGAGGAGTTCTCATGAGCCCGCATGTTCTAACCCAGCATCGAGTTTTTAAAAGTATACTATAAGGAAGTAAATAATTATGTGATTATATGTTGTACTTTTAAATAATATGCATCATGAGAATTCGGTCGTCAGTAAGGCTTAGGACGGCTGTAGATAACCAGAGGTTAAAGTCACCTAATGGTACTAAGATAAAGAATGAACGTAGGAAACCAGCTAAGTCTAAAGACGGGCCCCGACCACAGAGGGTCGGAGTAGCCCGAAGTTATGACATAGTTATGTAATAGGAAATCTCTCTCTTGGCATGTCATAAGTGACAAGCCCCTTGCTAGTCCCACGAGGAGGACTAGTTTACGATTATGACACGCAGGCTTAGACCTGGACGCGAGTTTCAACTAGGTGAGAGAAAAGAAAGTAAGAAAAGAAAGTAACACTTGAGCTTTTATGTCATGACATTTAAAAAATGAGTCAGATGCCCCCAGACGTGGCATAAAGTACACCCCCAGTCGTGGTGTAAACTACGCCCCCAGACGTGGCGGAAACGATCCCCCAAACGTGGATCAAAGAAAGAAAGAAAGATATGCCCTAGACGTGGCATAAAGACATGCCCCTAGTTGTGGTGTGTAACCTAGGCCCCCAGACGTGGCGGAGGATTGTCCCCCAGAAGTGGACAAAGAAAGAAAAAGAGAGATCTTGTCCCCCATACGTGGACAAGCGAGCCCTCATTTGCCAGTGCTACCACGAGGGTACACTCCTGCCATTCTATTAGTTGAATGGTTTCAAGCGGTTGTGGCTGTATGGGGATGATGATCCCGCAGTCAACAAGGGAGTGAGGGCACCCAACAGCGCAAAGGACGCAGCTATAGGCGCGTAAGAGAACCTTTTTTTCCCCAGACATGCATGAAGGTCACTTGATGAATGCTATATGTATATGTAAGTATGTCTATATGTAACGACCGTTACGAGGTGACATCTCGAGTAGAAGAACGTGGGTACGTGGTGCAGTATCACAAGGCCCTGACGGTATAGGCTAGCAAGCACGAGACTATGTAACTAGGTTAAGCAAGATTAGATTTCCCCACGATCACTTAGTAATGTAGATAAAGCTGCTCAGGCCTAGTATGGATAATAATCAGTAGGGGTTTTAGTATGCGTTGACACCTAGAGACCCTCTAAGCGGCGGAGTCATAATTGAAGCGAAACGACTAGGTATTCCCCAAAGGACCCTACTGAGGACGCAACGTTCTCACCCCCACTTCATTATGATTCCAGGCAGGAACCCGTGACATGCTGCGAGGATCAGGACTTACCTTGGAATGAGGACAAGAACTTCTACTGTAGCAGAAGCCCTTGAGCCGAGACATCGCAGAGGAGCAACCCGTGCTACCGTTCGAAAGGCGAGCAGAGCAGGGATGAGTGACGTGTAAGCGTGCTCACACTCTATCCCTTGAGTTAATTTTTAGAGTTGAGTAATTAAATCAATTCAATTATTTAATATGGTATTAGAATCTATCCTAAGCAAATGTCTAGTGCTTCTAATTTCACGCTTCAAATGGACATTGCTTAAAGATACGATATTAATAAACTTTATAAGCGTGAAACATATCTCACTCCTCCTAATTTTTTAAAGTTGAGTTAGGTCACTCAATTATCTAAGAATTTTGTTATGGATGATCTTGCATGAGATTGACCGGTCAACTTTGCTTTCTTTCTATCTGGATTGGAGCAGAGACATTACAACTATATAAAGGGGTTTGTTAAATTATCATTGTAATATTACTACTTGATTTCTCTCTCTCTCTAATTAATGTGTATTTTCACATTCCTAAATTATACATTATCTCTTTCATAAATTATATGCAAATTTAATTTATATATTATTTAGACAAATTTTATTGTAATAGATTTTCTTATAAAATTGAACTCATCTAACGAAAATTGAAAAAAAAAATGATCACATAAAGAAAATATAAAATCTTCAAAATAACGAAATCTTAATTTAAAGTGGTGGCAAACATAAATTAATACTTTTAATTTTGAGAATTATCTTATAAACGTTCATAATAAGCTTTTCTAATGAGTATTATAATTGCTTGAGTTTCACCAATGGCAATTGCCATGAATTAATAAAAATAAGATGTATTTTTCTTAATTTTCCATGTAGTTAACAAATTTCATATTGTCTATAACTTACAAACAAAATACTGTGCACATGGGGAAAAAAATTTATGTGATAATTTTCTTTTTTTTTATTGCTATTTTCTACATTTTAATGAGGGGCTTCTTTTTTATATAAAATTTTATTAGTAAAATTAGTATAAAAGCGATCCTTATTTACAACATATAAATTAAATTAATGTACCACATTTATTAAAGAGAGAGAATATACAATTTATTAATGTGAAAATACACATTAATTAAAAAGAGAGAAAGAGATCAAGTTATAATTATAATAATAACTCTCATTAAAGTACAATAAACAAGTTAATAAAGAGGTTTTAATCCATCTCAAAATGTATTCAAAAATCTATAAAATTCCATATATAAATTTAAGAATATTGCTTTTGCAACAAAATCTAGATAAAAAGTAGAGATCTCTTTTCTAAAAGTAGGAGTCTCGTTATAAAAGGAAAAAAGTGTATATTTGTTCCAAATTTGCATTCCCCTTTACAAATTATTAAACTGGTGACAAAGAGATCCGGCATAAAGCCAACTCAGTCATCTGATAATTATGATATAATTATCAAAAATGCTACATGCACACCTAATTTTATACACTCATACATACACCATTAATAATGCANAAAGAAAATATAAAATCTTCAAAATAACGAAATCTTAATTTAAAGTGGTGGAAAACATAAATTAATACTTTTAATTTTGAGAATTATCTTATAAACGTTCATAATAAACTTTTCTAATGAGTATTATAATTGCTTGAGTTTCACCAATGGCAATTGCCATGAATTAATAAAAATAAGATGTATTTTTCTTAATTTTCCATGTAGTTAACAAATTTCATATTGTCTAAAACTTACAAACAAAATACTGTGCACATGGGAAAAAAAATTTATGTGATAATTTTCTCTTTTTTATTGCTATTTTTATATAAAATTTTATTAGTAAAATTAGTATAAAAGCGATCCTTATTTACAAAATATAAATTAAATTAATGTACCACATTTATTAAAAAGAGAGAATATACGATTTATTAACGTGAAAATACACATTAATTAAAAAGAGAGAAAGAGATCAAGTTATAATTATAATAATAACTCTCATTAAAGTACAATAAACAAGTTAATAAAGAGGTTTTAATCCATCTCAAAATGTATTAAAAAATTTATAAAATTCCATATATAAATTTAAGAATATTACTTTTGCAACAAAATCTAGATAAAAAGTAGAGATCTCTTTTCTAAAAGTAGGAGTCTCGTTATAAAAAGAAAAAAGTGTATATTTGTTCCAAATTTGCATTCCCCTTTACAAATTATTAAACTGGTGACAGAGATCCGGCATAAAGCCAACCCAGTCATCTGATTATTATGATATAATTATCAAAAATGCTACATGTACACCTAATTTTATATACCTATACATACACCATTAACAATGCACAAACTTTATTCTTATGAGTGCACAAACATTAAGAACTTATAGATGATATTCTCAATTATACTTACTTAAGTGCACAGACATTACAGACATCAAAACACAAACTTTATGTATATAAATATAGAGTGCATATATGGTGTATACTTTTTGGTGTACGTGTAGCATGAATCTATATAATTATTATTTCGTTTACCATATGATCCTTTTTTATTTGCCCTTTCCTTCGTTTATATATTTGTTTGTTGAGTTGATATCAGCAACACCAGCCTGCTACCCGCGAAAGCACGGTGATAGAAAACATCAGTTTCAAAAATCTTTCATTCATTCATTCATTGATGCCATGGAATTCCAATCATCCTTCTTCCTCGTCATCACCTTGCTCCTGCTGGCTTGGCTTGCCACGACTTGCAATCAGAAAACCGAAGGGAAGAAGCGTCCGCCAGGGCCGTGGAAGCTGCCTCTGATAGGGAACCTCCACCAGCTTGCGTTGGCGGGGCCACTTCCACACCATGCTCTCCGAGACTTGTCGCGCAAATACGGTCCCATGATGCACCTTCAGCTTGGCCAAATCTCCGCAGTGGTTGTCTCATGCCGTGACGTAGCCAAGGAAATCATGAAGACGCACGACCTCGCTTTTGCCAACAGGCCTCAACTCCTCTGCCCCCAAATCTTGTCCTACAATTCGACCGACATTGTCTTCGCTCCGTACGGTGATTACTGGAGACAGATGCGTAAGATATGCACTTCAGAGCTTCTGAGTGCCAAGAGGGTTCAGTCTTTCTCCTCCATCCGACAGGACGAGGTGGCTAACCTCGTACAATCTATTCGGCAAGCTTCTGCCGTGGGTTCGACGGTCGATGTTACCGGCGCGGTTTTCTCTTTGACGAGTACCCTCGTGACGAGGGCGGCGTTTGGTAAGAAACTCGGGCGCGAGGAAGAGCTTTTATCGCTGCTCAAGGAGGCGGCGGAGGTAACCGGAGGGCTTGATCTGGCTGATTTGTTCCCTTCGCTCAAGCCCATTCATTTCGTGACTCGGACCAAGGCTAAACTGGAGAGCATGCACAAGAAGCTGGATAAGATTCTAGACGTCGTTGTCAAGGAGCATCAACAAAGGATGGGGTCCGATTCCAATTCCAGCCAGGGGCGAGGCAGGGGCGAGGCAGGGGAGGAAGATCTCGTCGATGTTCTCTTGCGCCTGCAACGGAGTGGCACCCTCCAGATCCCAATAACAGTTGACAACATTAAAGCCATCATATGGGTTAGTGTAAATTTCGACTAGGCATTTCCTTTAGCAAAAATGCTACATGTACACTCAATTTCATACACTCATATAGATACCATTAATAATGCACAAACTTTATTCTCACGAGTGCATAAACATTTCAAACTTGTAAATGATACTCTCAATTATACTTAATTAAGTGCACAAACATTACATAAGTTAAAACACAAACTTTATGTATATAAGTACGAGGTGTATGTATGGTGTATGATTTTTTGTGTACGTGTAGCAGAACTCTTACTTTAGTACCTAAAATTAATTGTATCGATCACATTAGTTCCAAAGTTATAGAAATGCACTCCATTTTCTTTGAAGTGGTAAAAAATCAAGCGAATTAACTCTGGTTAGTCCTTTTTAGAGACTTGTTTGATCGATGTTTTACAGTCTTATTAGCACATTTCAATAACTCAGGAACTAGAGACTGAAGTAAATATTTATTTCTGTGTAATTCGTATCTTTCTTAAATGTTGTTTTTTTGGTTCTTGAACCGATTGTTTTATCGGCTGCAAATGAACTAATGCAATCGCCATCATCATGTGTTGTTGCAATATCTGTGCTGTCTTCCAGGACATATTCGGTGCTGGGAGTGATACATCAGCAGTTATACTAGATTGGACTATGTCGGAATTAATGAAAAACCCAAGAGTGATGGAGAAAGCACAAGCTGAAGTAAGGCAAGTTTTTAAGGGAAGGAAAACGGTCCAAGAGAGTGAACTAGAGAAACTCAGTTACTTAAAGTCAGTGGTCAAGGAGACCATGAGGTTGCACCCACCTGCTCCTCTGTTGCTCCCAAAGGAATGCAGGGAAGCATGCAATATAGGTGGGTACGAAATACCAATCAAGACCCAAGTGATGGTGAATGCATGGGCGCTTGGAAGAGACCCCGAGTATTGGCATGATACGGAAAGGTTTATGCCTAAGAGGTTTGAAGGAAATAGTACTAGTATTGATTTCAAGGGGAACAACTTTGAGTACATTCCTTTTGGGGCAGGTAGGAGAATGTGTCCTGGGATTCTGCTTGGCTTAGCTAATATGGAGCTTCCTCTAGCTTCGTTGCTCTACCACTTCGACTGGGAACTCCCGGATGGAATAAAACCAGAGGAGTTGGATATGTCTGAATCCTTTGGAGTTACAGCGGCAAGGAAAAACAACTTGCATTTGATTCCCACCCTATATAATTAGGAGTGATTATTTGTACACCAAATCATTTTAAGCTGAGTGAAAGAAGTGGAATGAAGAAGAAGAAAAAAAACACATTGGGTACCTCATTCTCTAGTGAGCATAAACGTGGAGCGTCTAATACTTCTAAATTTATAAATAACATTACTTTATAATTATTCTCTTTATTATAGATAATGTCATTGACAATTACGAGAGTTAATGAGATTATTTTAAAATTTCAAAAAGTAAGTTGACACTTTTTTATTTTTCAGAAACCACTTATGGTCTCGAAAAAATTATCAGATACTAACTTGAACATTAATTTGTGATTTGACCATGGCGGTATTACTTTTGTTGGTGAGGATTGGGTTTAAGTTGTCTATTTCATTATTACAAGTTATGAAAATGTCACATAATTTTTGTGTTCTAGTTATGACTATTCAAATAAGATTTAATGGCCAAGATTTACTCCTCACTTTCATACATATACACTAGAATCATCCTCTATCTCTATATGTGTGTATATGACTTAAATCAAATTCTAACCGTGTTGACGAATTAAAAAAGATGAAATTAATTTATTATATTTTTTGAAATTTATCATGGAAATAAAAATTTTAAGAACATATTTAAAAAATAGGTAATTCTATTGCACAATTAGGAATAACATTGGGTAGTGTAATTACTTAATTACCTTTTGAATTAAATTAATTTGAATTAATAGATTTATAAATAAGTTTAATTGTTATGCTGAAGTTTTAAATTATTTCGTATGTATGGTTGTTATTGTGAGAATATATGACAAGTGTATTTAAGTAAAATCATCAAGGGAATTTTTAAGGATAATGAAAGGGTTGAAAGAAAAGCCCTATTCATGCAATCAAGGACGGACAATATTGGGAAGTTCACGGTCGACCATGAGTGGTTGAAGAATATAGGATCGACCAAATGAACAAGTGTACGAGAATAATATTCCTTGACTTTTTTCTTAACTTAGAGTTAAGTAGACGACCATTAAGAGTTCAGGACACTACAAGAAAACAGTCTATTATCATCAGAATTACTGTTGGATATTTGCACGGTTTCCGTCGGCTTTTGACGTTATTGTCGGCTTTACTGTCGGTCGTTTGGCCGGCGGTAAAGTGCTCGATGGTAATAGACTTACCATCGGTTAATGACAATCGACGGTAATTACCGCCAAAATTCACCGACGGAAACCGGTTTGCATGTGAGTACATTTGAATCGGTTTATCGTCGGTTAATGGCGACGGTAAAGATAATAATATTTTATTCCTATGCCACCATCGGTAACTACCGACGATAAATGTATTACTGTTTTATCCCTTTACCGTCGGCTAAAACTGACAGTAAATATATTAATATTTTATTTGTTGGTTTACCGTCGGTTAGAAGCGACAGTAAAAATAATATTTTATTCTTTTACCACCACCGGGCGCCACCGACAATAAAAATATTACTATTTTATTCCTTTACCGTCGGCTATAATCGACAGTAAATATATTAATATTTTGTTTGTTCGGTTACCGTCAGTTCATTACGACGGTAAAGATAATAACATCTTATTCCTTTACCGTCGGTAAGTTTTTTGTAGCCGATGGTAAAGATATTAATAGTTTATTGTCTAAATATTAATATTTTAAGTCTCTTATAGTTGGTTGACGTCCGTCGGTATATTTGGGCCTAACCGTCGGATATAGCCGACGGTAATAATTAAATATTTTAAAAAACAAAATTTTAATTAAAATTTTATTATTTTAATAAATTATTATTTATTTTAATTAAAATTTTATTAAATTATATAATTATATTAACAAATAATTTTAATTAGTTTTTGTATTTTATAAATATATTGAAATTTATATTTAATAACTAATTAAATATTTANGAAATTTATATTTAATAACTAATTAAATATTTATTTAATTAATACTAAAAATTTATTTATTAATATATTTATTTAATTAAATATGTATTTATTTAATTAAATATTTAATAAATTATTATTTATTTTCATTAAAATTTTAATAAATTATATAATGATATTAATAAATAATTTTAATTAAATTTTTAATTTGTAAATATATAGAAATTTATATTTAACTAATTAAATATTTATTTAATTAATACTAAAAATTTATTTATTAATATATTTATTTAACTAAATATGTATTTATTTAATTAAATATTTAATAAATTATTATTTATTTAATTAAAATTTTATTAAATTATATAATTATATTAGTAAATAATTTTAATTACTTTTTTAATTTATTAATATATAGAAATTTATATTTAATAACTAATTAAATATTTAATTAATTAATAATAAAATATTAAATAAAAATTAAGCAATTAAAATAGGGAATTATAACACCCTATCTAGCTAGTCACGCTTAAGTCATAAAAAATGCTAATTAGGTTGTTATCTGCTTTGGTTGGAATACCTTTAGTCCTATAATATCTTTGAAAATACCCTTTACTTGAAAGTATGGACCAATTTAAAATTTTTCTCAACTTATTTACAGAACATGAAATATGAGTCATGCGTAGAATGAAGCATATATTGCAAGCGATAGAGCCTTGAGGCTTAACGATTATTAAGCATGGTATATATATAGCATGACAATTATAGAAAACTTAACAAACAATTAATTACATAGTGGTCCCCATATATACATCATTGCATGTTTAGATTCATTATATAGTTAAAAATGCAAATAATATAACATTAAGACTAATGGAACACTACTCCATTTAGTCAGTACAAAATATCAACAGGGTAGGCGATGGAGATCTTATTGTTGCCCAGAGAATCAGACCTTTAATCCTCTTCGGGGTCTTCCTCCTACTCCTCAGGGTCCTCCTCGTCGATCTTCCACCTCGACTCAGGTATGTTAAACAACCCTCGCTGACTGATGTGTAGCGTAGAGGGTCCTGCCTTAGTATCGTGGGTCCATGAGGCTAGCCGACGTCTAATCATAGTGGTGACCCGCTTCTTTGTGGTCTGTCGAGTGCGTAAACCAAGATTCTCGAGTGGGGAACGAGTTTAGGTCCACCTCCACGTCCTTGTCATAGGGTGTGGGCTCGTCCTCCTCAATGACGATGGGAGTGAAGGGATGAACACCTGGAGCCATAGGTGGACTTGGGGAAGGAGTAAGTGCTAGCGAAGGAGTGCTCGGGCCAACATGAGTACTGTTTGCTGAATTGATTGTTAGGAGCAAACCCATCCGAACAAAGACCTAATCTGACATTTCGAGGTTCTGCGGCTAAGTTGGGATAAACTCATAGTACGTAACAAAGCAAGATTGGTGGCTCAAAAATCAAGAAAAAGGTATTGATTATGATGAAACTTATGCATCAGTGGCCAGGTTAGAAGCTATTCGCTTACTTCTAGCATATGCATGTTCCTTAAACTTTCAATTATATCAAATGGATGTCAAAAGTTCATTTTTAAACGGTTATATATAAGAGGAGGTTTATGTCTGTCAACCCCTAGGTTTTGAAGATTTCAAAAACCCTTCTCATGTATATAAACTTAAAAAGGCACTTTATGGTCTTAAGCAGGCTACTAGAGCTTGGTACGATCGATTAAGCAAATTTCTTTGTGACAAGGGTTTTGAAAAAGGTAAAGTTGACACAATTCTTTTCATTAAAACAACAAAAAGGTCATACTTTACTGGTTCAGATCTATGTAGACGGTATTATATTTGGTTCTTCTAGTGAGCTTTTGTGCAAGGAATTCTCTAACCTAATGCAACGGGAATTTGAGATGTCTATGATGGGAAAATTGAATTTCTTTCTTGGTCTACAAATCAAACAAACCAAGAATGGAACATTCATAAATCAATCCAAGTTCTGCAAAGAACTATTGCAGAAATACAAGATGGATGATTGTAAGGCAATAGAAACACCAATGGGAAAAAGCACATATCTGGATCATAATGACTCCAGTAAGCCCATTGATGTAACCCAATATCGAGGTATGATCTGCTCTCTATTATATTTAACTGCTAGTCGACCTGATATTATGTTCAGTGTTTGCTTATGTGCTCGCTTTCAATCATCTCCTAAAGAATCTCATTTAAGTGCTGTGAAACGTATTTTAAAATATTTAAAAGGCACTGTCAATGTTGGATTGTGGTTCCCTAAAGGAAGCATCTGCTGGTTGATTGGTTACTCTGATTCTGACTTTGCCGGTTGTAAAACCGAACGCAAAAGCACTAGTTGTACTTGTCATATCTTAGGGAATGCTCTAGTCTCTTGGTCTTGTAGGAAACAAGCTCGTGTTGCATTAAGCACTGCTGAGATAGAATATATCGCAGCTGGAAGCTACTGTGCACAAGTCTTGTGGCTTAAGCAATAGCTCAAGGACTTCGGTCTAGACCTTGGCTGTATTCCCATTAAGTGTGACAACACGAGTGCTATCAATCTAACGAAGAATCCTATGATGCATTCTAGAACGAAACACATAGACATTAGACATCACTTTCTCAGAGATCATGTTTTAAAAAAGGAAGTCGAACTGGATTTTGTTGCAACACATGATTAGCTTGTCGATATTTTAACAAAACCCTTGGCAAAAGAAGCTTTTTATAAAATTAGAAGAGAGTTAGGTATCTTAGATGAGACTGATATATGCTAATCTTTCTATGTCTGATTATCTGTCTCTGATTGCTTGCATAGATTGACATATGAGTGTTTTTCTGGATTATTTGCTTAACATATGACGCTCTTAAGTGTTTAAAGCTTTAAATTTTAAATTTTCTTAGAACTTTTGTGCATGTAATCGATTACACATGGGAAGTAATCGATTACACACAATGCAAATGCATAATCGGTTACAAAACTGCTCAATATAATTGATTACTCAAAACAATATTCGATTACAAGGCTTGGTAATCGAATACTAAACCGTAGTAATCGATTACCCCTTTAAATTTGTCTCAAATTAATCGATTACAAGGCTTGGTAATCGATTACGAGTTCAAAATTTTGCCATGGTAATCGATTATGGACGTTGAGTAATCGATTACTGGCTCGGTTTATATCATTCTTGACTCATTTTTGCCATTTTGATAATCGATTACTCCATATTCTCTCCATCTCCGAAGCCTTTGTCCTTCTCCCTCTTCATTTTTTTCTTTAATAATCTTTGACAAACTCTTGGTGATTCTTGTTAGTGTTTGTGTGTTTGCATTGTTCTTGCATCCATCTCTCTCAAATCACAATCCTCTATCTCCAAACTGAACCATCTTCTTCTTGTTCTTTCCATGGCTGTTTCAGGCTCCAAAAGAGCACGCACCAAGAACATTGGTTCAGGCCTCAATCCTCTTGACATATCTCGGCTCCTATGCACTGAAGAGTAGAGGAAACGTTTTCTGTCCCACTTCCTGGAGCGCCCAATCTGTAACACCCTAAGTTAGCAGCTTATGCTTAAGTCATAATCTGCGTCTGCTAGGTTGTTATCTGCTGTGTAGGAATACTGATAGTCCCTACTTTACTTCGGAAAATAATTAAGTTAACAGAAAGTAAGGACCCTTTTTTTTTCTTTTTAAACATAAGTTATTGTTATGCGTCAAACTAGAGTCATGCGTGTGAACTATCGTAAGTCCCATATAGTCGTATAACAGATAAGTGCGAGTGTCGTCTGTCGTACACGTACATACATGAACAGTAAAGTAAACAGTCTCAAGTGGATCCAACAGTTAAAGTCATACGTGTCAGAAAGTCATATATACATATCATAGATACTGTACTAGTTCATCAAAAGGGGCTCTACATATCCTAAGCCCGTACATACTATCAGAGCTACAATATGACATACATCAAAATACACATAAAGCTAGGGCTACTGGCAAAAAGGGGTCGTCACTGATGACAGGGTCTAGAAACAGGACCGGTCAGATCTCCGGCTCATCCTCGCTGGGGTCCTCCTCCGGATCCTCCTCTGGATTCTGCTCCGGCTCCTCTGCCTCGTCCTCCAGCTCTGGCTCATCCTCCTCGTCCTCCTCCATGACCTCCATAGGATACTCCTCCTTGGGTGATGAAGGCACTAGTACATCTGGCTAGTCTCGGGGGCCGGAGGATGGACCTGCCTCGTGGCTGGGAGTGCGAGGTGCGAACTGACGGCGATAGTCTCTGGCCGTCCTCATCCGTGCAGTCTGTCGGTAGGCCTTGGGCAGTCGCAATCTCATCGAAACTGGATCAACCTCCACGTCCTTCTCGTAAGGAACGGGCTCGCCGTTGGCGAGAGTCTCTGGCTCTGGGAAGCCGGTGGTGCAACTCGGAGGGGTGTGGGACTGTTCACCACAAGTACTGACCACAACTCCGCCTCCTCCCCTGTCTCAAGGTCTACGGTCCTAAACCTGCTGCGGAGTCTTCGGCGGGGTTTTCATCCAGCTCACCTGAAGCCATAAGTGAGTGGGGGTGAGAACGGTGGTTCTCAGTGGATAACTATGTAGTAGTAGGGGTCTGGTTACTCAATTATGCTTCCGGCCATCCAGGAGATCTCTAAGTGTTCATGCATCTAGACATCCTACCAGTTATTTCTTGCCTAAGTTCCTGGGCAGCTTTATCTAATTACCAGGTGACGGGGATCTAATCTTTCTTACTAAGTTCTCGTGCTTATTAACCAGACTCGCGGTGCTACTGTGACCGTCTTGTACGTGTCTCACGGACGGTTTACCCAATCAGGCATTTATAATCATATATACATAATCATACATAATCAGATATAATTATACAGCTTATACAATTAGCACATAAATGTAATGCATGAGGAGATAAGGGTTTTTTCTTACGCGCCTGTGGCCGCGTCCTTCTTCGCTGCTGGGTTGCCATCTCTCCCATGTAAACTGGGGGATCGTCATCCCTTCTCCAGCTACGACGTGTGGTACCACTAGGAGTGAGGCTCGTATGCATCCGAACTTCGTGGACGACTTAATCATCTGCATCCGAACTTTGTGGATGACTTTAAGGCC
>QANU01080401.1:0-31386 GCA_003254905.1 Nissolia schottii | reverse complement strand
TGATGTTAAAACCCATATGTATCCTATGCAGGTAGTTGAGCGCATTAAAAAGTATTTTGATCTAATGGGAGGTCCTGCCACCTTCATCCAGGTTTTTAGATTTTCTCTTTGCATACTAATTTGAAGTGGAAGCAACTCACTAACAATCCTATGCTCTTTTCTTGTATCTGATTGATAGCTCTTCTGGTGTGGCAGGCAGCTGTACCCCGCATAATGAAGCAGACTGAAGAAGTTTCCTTCATAACTACCATTGACAATTTGAGACATATGTAACATCCCGACTTTTTAGCTAAAAATAGTAATTTTGTGATTTTGCGGAGTCCTGTGAGGATCGAATCGATTTTCAGTTAATATTAAGATTTAATTATGACTCAAAGAAGTCTGTAAAATACACTAATATGAAAATAAATTTAAGAATGCCCAAATAAAATCAAATAAGTAATAAGAAAAAAATTAGCAGATCACAACTATATGTCAGAAATATTTTTAGGACAACCGTACACGAATGATTAAGAACAAAACGCAATTTAACATGACCAAGATTGATCATGAGGTAATGGTTATTAATTAAGCCACGTCGGGCTGTTGCCCACCGTGAGAAAAAGAAACAGCTAAGAAAGAAACAAATGTAAAAAGTACATATACATATATACATACATGTATGTAACATATTATAATATATAATATAATATAATATAATATAATAATATATATTAACTGAGGCCGCCTCAGGATTTGCTATATGTATGTGCGTGTTATATACCTTCGGCCTGTAAAGGCCATTTCCCTCCAGAGCCAAAAATTCATACTTTCATACAACTAAATTTATTTTTGCTCCGTTCGTGCACTCTACGGTTACGCCGTTAGATTCAGGAAAAATAACACGATCGCCTCAAGGTTCGCGGGAGCCTTTTCTCTCAGTTTTCCGAATGCCTGAAAAGCGGGTAAACTGTTCTAACCACTGTCTATGCGGTTCTAAGTTGTTTGATGATATTTGTAATATGTTTTGTGATAGATTATGTTAGGTTCCATTGCTAAATGATGTTCTTGAAGGTTTATATTGATTATACTTGTATCTGAAAGTTTCTGTAGGTCTGGTAATTTATTGGAATAATTGTTAGAATTAGTTGGTTTATGTTTGTGAAGATGTTGAGCCTGCAATTATGTGATATATTATATGTTAAATGTTATGTTAATATGAGGTAATACATGTTAGAGGTTTGTGATAAATGATGAAGATGATGACATGGGATTTTGAACTGTAATTGCTATGTATATGAATGTTTTAAGATGATAAACTGTGCTTATTGAATATAATGACACGGAGGACGCTGCCCTCGGGCAAGTGGATTTCCTCATAATATGATACGGAGGACGCTGCCATACGGCAAGTGGATTTCCTCAACCCTCAATATGACATGGAGGACGCTGTCATACGGCAAGTGGATTTCCTCATGGCACTTAATATGATATGGAAGACGCTGCCCTATGAAAAGTGGATTTCCTCAAGCCTTCTACATGTTCGATGTGAATATCATATGTCTATATGATACATGTATATGGTGATAGGTAACACATGAAGATGATGATATGTGATTTAACTGTATATGTTACATGAATATGATGATATGTGCTTTAACTGTATAGGTGATTCAAGAATTAGAATAGAGAACATATGACATAGATAAGGAAAGATAGGTTCCCTCAGTCACCTAGTAATCATAGGTAGCTGCTCAGGACTAGGTGGAATGTTAATAACGAGTAGGGACGTAGTATAACTGTGACACTTAGAGACCCCTGAGCGGCGGAATCATAATTGAGAGTAAAACGATCAGCAACGACAAAGGTTTTCCCACTGAGAATGCAGAGTTCTCACACCCACTCCTTTATGATTCTAGGTGAGCACGATAATCGTCAACGCGATACGTAGAGCAGCAGACTTGAAGAAGACGAACTGAGGAGTAGGATAGCGGGGGTTTGATTAAAGAAGTTATGATCAGCCCTTAGTTAGTATAGTTCATATTTTACACTACGGTGAGAAAGCACATGTATGTAATAAATATGATAGTACCTATGTAAATGATTGTGAATATATGCTATGGACCACTTGTAGGCTGATTGTCTGATGTTGTTATGTTAGAATAATTATCCGTTAAGTATAAAGCTTTAACGTTTACACTATAAATTCTATCTGGCGCACGGCTCATATTTTGTATCATAGGTATATAAAGAAAAAGTTTCAAAACGGTCCATATTTCTAAGTAAAAAATATTTTCCAAGATAAAAGTAGGGGTTAAAAGTAACCCCAACCAAAGCAGTAAACAGCCTAGTAAGCATTGTTTGCGATGTACACGTAAACAGCTAACTAGGGTGTTTCAACATACGTCAGATATATGTTGTAAAGAGATAGAAGATATTCCCTGTATTTCTTGCCCTCATAAACCAGAAGGGTCCATAGCTATTGTTAGAAATAAATTAGTATATTTAGTATATCTGTGATTAATTTTGATTTATTCATAACAAATTTAGGTTGATTTAATTTGATTCTATCATTTTAAGTTATGATTCTATTATTGGCCTATATATTGACACCTCATTGTAACCATTAGAGACGCACAACTCTTGTAATACAATTCTGTTATTTCCTATTCTTCGTATTTTCTTTGTAGTCTTTGTTGTGTCCCTTTGCCCGTTTATTCAAGATGTTTAACATGGTATCAGAGCTATGGTACCCTCCGTGAACCACGTTTATACTTCCGCTACTTTGAGATTAAATTCTCAGTTTTCCATTCTCCATTGTCGCTTCCGCTATTGCGAGAAATTAAAAAAAAAACTATAAAAAAAATCCTACACTGTTATCTCTGTTTTGTGCCTCTATCGAGCAATGTTACCCGCCCCACTATCACTTATTATGCCTCTTTACTAAGGTCACAGTTTTCACTGTTGCCAACCTCCATTCACTACACTACCACCATTATATTCGTTGTCACTAGAAGAGTTAACAACCAAGTTGCCGTCATTGGAATCTACATGTGCCGCCATGTGCCGATGGCATGACTAGTGCACCCTTCCCAAGGTCTTTGGCGTTCTTGATCTAATTTTGAGGCCCTTTTCATCCAATTCTACTTCAAAATTGCTAGTTCCACCTAGCTCTTGATGTTGCCTTTGTTGGTTCCACCCAACTCCTGATGTTGCATCCGTTGTTGCCTTTGCTGGTTCTGCCCAGCTCCAAATTGTGCGTAGAATTCACAAAAAATGACCTAAAAATTGGACTTAACACTCGTTGTTTGTGACAAACTTAAAGCTCGATGAACTTTAGTTTGAGGGAGGGTGTTAGAAATAAATTATATATTTAGTATATATGTGATTAATTTTGATTTATTCATAACAAATTTAGGTTGATTTAATTTNAATCCGCAACCAACTCCTGGATAAGCGGGAAAGATAAACCGGGGAAAGATAAACCGGAGGAGATAAGCAAACTCCCTCGTCTTATCTCTATCTTACCTCTATCCTTGCACTCCAAGCTCGCCTATAAAAGCACGCGACCCCTTGGGTCACCAGGTACCTCTCATTCTACTCATAGAATACACTCCTAATCCCTGTGCTTACTTGAGCGTCGGAGTGCCTTTGCAGGTACACCCCGCCGCCACCCTCTCCGAAAGGAACCAGCTTGGAGCTCTCGTCCGAGTCCCCGAACCCGCTCAGAGCTTTCGCCCTCAAGACCTCGAGCTTCTGTCAAGGCGCCTTCCTTACCGTCCAGGTAACCTCGTACCCTTTACGAATTACTTGAGAACAGTTACAAAAGGCGCTTTTTAAATTTACTTTTTAATGAAATGCAGGTGAAACTAAACCTTTCACATTTAGAAGATATCGGTGATGATATTGATTTTTGTTTCAAACTTGCAAAGGAGGAATCTGTTATCATTCTTCCAGGTACAGTTGTGCAAATCAGGCTTTCATTTGCTATTTTGTGCATCTTTTATTTGGAGAGTCATTTCATTTGTATATACAGATTAGTCTTTGCCACGGGGTCTTATATTGGATAACCTCAATTCTGTCACGTTTCATTTTTGTCACGACGTTGTGAGTCAATTTATAGCAACAATGTGACCATGTTCACTTATCTCCATTTACTTATGGGACCTTAATTAGTATCAGAAAAGTGCCATTTAGAAAGTCTTGCAACAAAATTAACTACTGTGAGCTCAAACTAGAACCCTTGTTAATATTTTGTTGTAACTGAAACCATTAAATTATTTTTATCACCGTATTTTACATGATAATTTTCAGCCTTCATTTTCGAAACATGTATAATTCCATGCTGCAGAGTGCAGACATAAATTTAGCTTGGTTGCCGAGACATCGATTTTACATATGGATTCTATTCTTATTGGACATCTATTATCTATTACATCTAATAATATGCATGTCCAACGTAATTTTGTAACTTCTATCTTTTCAAAATGTAAATTAAAAGAGAGATATCTGATAAAAAAGCTATCCAAATTCTATTATACCGAAAATATCTATAAGTAGTTTTGCCTCCCCCACATATCCATGATGCACGTCCAAAGTAATTTTGTAACTGCTATCTTTTCAAAAGGTAAATTAAAAGAGATATATCTGAAAAAAGAAAGAAAAGAAAGATAGTGTTCCTTTAATCTATAAACAAATCCAGTTCTTTACCAAAAATCCAAGTTTAATATGCAGATTGGCAGGCAAGGAAGAAGTGTATGCACACCGCTAATCATTGATAATGCACAAAGGCTTTAAAGCGAAGAAGTACATCATAAAAATCGGACTTATGTCGTAATGGATAAAAGCAGGTCGCGGGGGCGCGGAAGCAGGGCGCGGGGGCGCGGAAGCAGATCGCGATGGAGCTGAGGCGCGAATCCGGGAGACCTGACGGTGAATGGTGGAGTCTGCGCGAGAAGGAAGGGCGACGCGGATCTGAGAGGCGTGGCAGTGCAAGAGGAGGCGCGGGACAGGGAGGTTTAGCCGCGAGAGAAGGTGGCGGCGCGGCGGAGCTCCGGGAGGGTGGTGGGCGGCCAGAAGAGATGAAGGGGAAAGAAGAGAGGAAGGAGATGGCACGGGTTTGGAGGCTAGGGTTTAACCTAAATCTGATACCATGTAAGAGTAAAATAATCTTCCCCAATGTGAGAAATGTTTATTGATATACTTATAGAATATAATGCAATAATAATAAATAATGAAAATAATAATAGAAGTAATATAAAAGGAATTATTTCCTAACCATGCACATAAGGAGATTTCAGGGAACAATATTATTTTTTTATCCTATAGAAGCTGAAGTTGACTGGAACGTTATGAGCACGGAATACAAAGCCAAATAGAAGACTAGTGGGCAACGTGTATCATATATTCTTTTAGGTTTTATATTATATGGATAAGTTTTCCAGCATGTAACATCGGGAGAGAGGAAGTGTCGTAGAGAACACCAATTAGATGCACAGTAATACCCTTATGTATTTGGTCACCATCAAGTATGGGAACTAGTTTGGATGAATCATCAAACTTATCTGAATCGGTAACTACGTTCCGTGCCAGAACTCGGAACCAAACCACAAATCCTATATTATTTTTACGGCCGAAGATCGAGAGGAGCGTGAAGCTCTCGTTCATTTGTGTTGTGTTGTGGGACTGGGTACAAACACATTGATCTGGAAGACAATAGCAGACACCAATCGGCGAAGAATGAAACTTCCGATTTGTTGCTTGGAATCTCAGGGGCATAAGCAGCAGGTACCGTGCTAATTAATTTTGCTTTCCCTTATGATATTGGCTCGTCATCGTGACATATGTAACTTCATTTTCTAATGTCAGCTTAGAATTTAAGGAAGCAACCCGACAGAATGAATTAGAATATTACGATTTGAACCTTTAACGTCACGATCACACATTTTGATAGCTCTCTTTAAATAGAAATTTTTTATGTGACCCTTGATAATTTAAAATGTATGACAAGTCGGGCTTTCATTCATTTTGAAGGATTTATAGACCAAATTGATTCATGACTATTTATAACATAACATGGATTGATCTATGATAAAAACTCGGACACAATAAATTGTTGGAAAACTGTCGACGAAGGCAGTTGAATTGATAAACAAAAATATTTTATCATAAAAACGTGTTTCTTATAGGATCGGAAACAATGAAATCGCATTTCGCGAGGTTAGTCTCTTCTCTCTATTTATGTAAAATAAACATGTTATCACTTTTCTTTTTGGGTTGACATATTGATTGGTAGATATTTATCTAATAAATAAATTCCAATAAAATCTCAATTTATTTAAATAAAATTATTTCAAAAATAATTCTTATTTTAAATATGAATATGTAAATTTTGTTTGGTACAAATTGACATATAAAATATAAGTCATCATATGTCTTTTATTAACCCAACATTAGAAAAAAAACCAAAATGCCGTTAACACACTTTTCTAAAATATGGACTTTTCATATATTAGAAAAGACTTCCACCATAGATTTGACTTTGGAATATGCTAGCAACCCTGCAATCAAATTGCAAGTCCAATCTTATAATTAATTTCTAATTAACCAGATTAATTAGAATTAATTCATTCTTGGCTTGTACATGTTCAGTTGTGTGTGACTAACTAGGTTTATCACTAATTGGTAATGAGATACTAATATCAACCTTTTGATAGCCGCTCAGCGCTATCTAACGAATTTCAACCCCTAATTCCTGCAATTTTTTCCATGTTCCGCAAGTTTCCTCGAAATCAATCTTCAAAATATTTCTTCCATCACTCATCGTTCATTTTTAACAACAATAAATATACTTTCATGTTCCTAAACTCATTTCCATCCTAAATTCATACTTTCCTAACATCCAATTCATGAAGCACATAGCACATCTGGCACGTATAACACATATTCACATCATTCATACCATCAATTATATACTATCACTAACTGCACATATAAGGAACATAATCTCATGCCTTGAACATAACAAACGTAGACCTAGCAACTAGTACAACAGACGTCTGATTTCTGTCAGAAATTAGCGACCATAAACCGGAGAGGTCCAAGACCTTACCCCAAGGTTTTTGGTAGCCCTAAGATCATTTTTCATGTCTAAAAACTTAGATTTTGAACCCCACTGCAAGAAATTCCAGTTTTGCCCCTTTTTTCAAAATTACCATTTCACCCCGTAAACGCCATGTTTTCTTTGGAATTTTTGTTCTCAAAAACCCAATAGACTCAAGACTTGTCCTTAAGTTTTTTGATAGTTCTAAACTCATATTTTCTGAAAACAAACCCAGTTTTTCAGTCCCAAGATGTGAAATTCCCATTTTGCCCTTTTTACAAAAACTCCTTTTTCTGCTTGTTTGCTGAGAAATTCATCGGGGACTCCAAAAATCATAAAACTTGACATCCCCACTCAATTTTTTGTGTAGAACTCAAAAATAACATTAGTTTTTCATGATAAAAATCTCAACATACAGATCCCTTCAAAATCGTGTCATATACCTATTCCCGTCTTAGGCTTTCCTAAATTCTGACAAAATCACAGGCAGCTCCAGCAGATCTAGACAATCATCAACAACATATATATACCAAGGTCACATAAAAGGCATCCTAGCCACAGATATATCTAGCATAAAACATAGCACAAACATCATCATACATCTTAAATCACATAGACAGTGATTATGTCGGTTTACCCACGTTTTACGGTTTCCGGTGTTTCCTGTAGACTTCTAGCTTGCTTTGATGGCTCCTAAATATTCTTGGACTGAATCTTTCCAAGCTTTCTCTAGGTATTTTGAAGGCTTTTTGTAGGTTTAGGTTAAGGAATTTCTGAGGGATTTGGACTGGGTTGATTGTAGGAAGTGTCTGAGCCTTTGGCTTGACAGAATAACAGTCGATTGTGTAATCGGACAGCGCTTTGGCAAGGTTTCCAAATTTTCTCTCAATTTTCAGATTTTGGGGGTATTTATAGGCCTAGGGCCAAAATTCCCTTTTCCAATTTTTCCCTTGGGGCAAAATTCTCAAAATGCCCTTATTTTGTCTTATTATACATGTCCTTTTCATGGGTCATATGGTGACTCACTATGTTGGATTTTGACTTGGCCAAGTGGCCACCTTCTTGGTCGTGTATGGCCTTGTGTCTTGGCCACTTTTTGTGGCCAAGAATTAACGGGCTTCGACAGATCAATTTTGATAAGGTTTTATCATTTTCGGTCCCGGTACTTCGCGTACGGTTGTTCTAAAAATATTTTGATCACGTCTTTGTGATCCCCTAATTTTTCCAAATAATATTCTAGGTTCATTTGAGGTGTTTGTAAATTCTCGTCTGTAGCCGTACCTTTTACGGATCCTTTGGACGCGCAGTTGTCCTCAGACGACAAAAAGGGTTTATTCTGATGTTTGCAGAATTTCCCGAAACTGAGCAGAATTTCTTCTACAGAAATTTTAATCTATCAATTAGGGCAAGACCTTATTTCCCCTATTTAATTTGGGAAATCTTTACTAAGGAAAAAAGCGAGATGTTACACACAACATGCTTGCAGATAGTGGTGGTGGAGCCTAGACAAAGAGGGTCAGGGTAGTGGGGGTGGTGGTTAGACAAATACGGGCTCAATGGTGGTGGTGGTGGTGATAGGAGGCGAAGCTAGGTGGCCAATGGTGGTGGTGGATCAATGGCAAAGGGGATGCACGGAAGAAGAGAGAAGGCAGAGAGGAGAAAAAGAAAGAGGAGAAGAGGAAAAAATGGGGAAAAAGAAAGGAAATCATGATTTTGTAAATCTTATCTTGTTATCGACAAATTTATCCGTCAGTAACTTAGTGAAGTGGAGCATAACATTTCATTTGACTAAAGTAGTGGTGGATAACTCCACAATATCTACCGCACATATATCCACATCCGTTATTTCAATTAGCAGGAAAACCCTCGCCCATCTGAAATGCAAATACCAGCGGATATATCTGTCGCGAAGAGGTTACCCACTAAAAAATTTGACAAATAAATTGGTGTGTTTTGTTACCGGTGGATGGTAATATCCTTAACCCTAAACCCTATACATCAAATCCTGCACTCTAAATAGTAGCTCATGTTGCTTCTCAAAGATGTTCATCAGCCTCGATGCTACTTAATCATTCAATCATAATACTAAAACACTTCTAGTCATATGCGACGTCTCAAATTCAGATCATTTAACTTTAACAACTACATACTATTTCAAGCTCCTAAATTTGATTTTCAAGGAAAACAAATCAATCACAATGTCAATAGAATAAGGACGGTTCCTTCCATTTCCATTTCATTGATAGATGAACCCTTCATTTTGGTTACACTTCTATTGTCCTTTGCTCTTATGTCTTGAGAGGGACCGAGAAAAGGTCAACCCCTAGAACAGAGTATACTGCCACAAACCCTCATATCATCCAAGCGTGATTGTTGCTTCTCCTTAGAGAAACATGAATGAATGTGTTGGTCTTCTAACACCACCTCTGAGCAAACTTGAGAATCAACTTGTTGTTCTAGTTGATTTGATTTGTGAAAGCCTTGAGATACCCTATTTGTTGGCAACTCTGGCCTACTTCGTGCCTAGAACATAACAACACTTTTTTTTCAGCAGATTCTGTATAGGCAATCCATAGCTAATTGGTGTTTTTCTAGTAGTGACATTGACAATTACACATCTTATTTACAACATAATTTGAATATATTATAGACATGTAATATAATTATCAAGTCACATTCATTGAACCCATAGCCTAGTAGTTACTCTTACACTATGTTTAGCTAGATGACCAAGTTTTGACTCTTATCCCCCCTCCCTGCCTTAATAATAATAATAACAACAATAATAATAATAATAATAATAATAAAGAACAATACAAGGTAATCTAAATTATAATTACTCTTAAAATTTATAATATTTATATATGTGTGTGTGTGTGTGTGTGTATGTATTGAACCAGTTCACAAACCATTGAATCAAACATAACAAAGGTCAAGTTTAGCTCATTTAACAAGCAAACCAAAATTCTCAGCTCAAACTCAACTCATGAGCTCACAAGTTTGGCTTACCGAACTATTAATGAACTGACCTAAAAATAGCTCACAAACTTATCTAAATCACTTACAGTCCAGGTAAGATCGTTAATAAAAGCTTGTTTGATTTTTTTAAAGGATTTTTCAAAATTGTGATAATACATTCCAAACTCTGACCAACAATGCGATAAATCATTTCTTGATATCAATTCTTTAAAGAATCAAGAAATAGAAAAAAAAATTATGTAAAAAACTAAGTTCTTAAGTTTTTATTGCATTAAAAATATTAAATATGTCAAAATATTTCCACTTTTATTACTTAACAAGCGACTTTTTGCTAGCAAATCTTTTTAAAAAATTCGTTGGTAGAGCATGGCAAAGTAGTAACTCACCTTGTTCCGTAACTATATTGATGTGAATTTAATTTTTACATCTGAGAATGAAAAAAAGATTTACGGTTG
Organism: Nissolia schottii; assembly: GCA_003254905.1. Taxonomy (NCBI): domain Eukaryota; kingdom Viridiplantae; phylum Streptophyta; class Magnoliopsida; order Fabales; family Fabaceae; genus Nissolia; species Nissolia schottii. Next base: position 20,871 of record QANU01080401.1, on the reverse strand, counting down.
CAAGAGGAATCATTATTGCTAGCAATGCACACCGTGGGTAAAAAAAATATTTTTTAAAACTTCTGGTGTGCATTGTATTCGTCCGCTACTTATTACCTGCATGCTTCAATTATCACACTCAATCAAGATTATACCCGAGAAACGATACGCAAATTGTTTATTTTCTCTATTTTTTTTTAATAAAACACAAAACTAGTTCTTCTAATTTGTCATCTATGTAGTAGATAAATATCAATTAAATTCATCTAGGGAATAGATATAAAAAATGATTAATTTAATTAATATTTATCAATTATAAAAATGAATTTGATGAATTTAAATATATAACGAAAAATTTAATTAATATAATAAATTTCAATAATTGATTTGACAGGTGATTATGTTTTCAATGAGCCCGGTTGTATACGCAAGTTGTTGTTGCTGTGTGTCAGTTTTCATGGGGCATTATTGAACTGTGTAAGCAATTCTGAGCCACGCACTGAAAACAATGAACAATAATACTTTAAAGACTAAACAAATAGAAAATTTTATTTAGTAATGTAAGATTGATTTCTGTGGCAATGTTGATTAATTTGGGGTTACGTTGTTATTAGAAGAATTTGATTTCTGAATTTTAATTGTTATCTCGATTCCTATTTTCATGAATCTATGGAGTCACAATTTTCTTATAGCATGACAATAAGTTTGTTATTTAAGCTTTTTTTAGCTGAAGTTTTCCTTTTCATATATTAGTATTTTATTTTGTTATCTATCCAATAAGATTTGCAGGATTCTCCATTTTGTGTCCAATATTTTCTTTTCTTCGTTTTTATCTTTTTTATAATTATTTTTTATTTTTTTTATTTTTCAATTTTTTTCAAACAGAAATAACTACTCAATCTCATCTTTTATTTCAAGCTTCATTTTTTATCTCTTCAATTTTATCATTCTCACTCTTAATTTTTTCGTTCACAGTTTCATATTAGCAACTGGTAATTAACAATTTCCTTGTGCCTATATTTCACTAGTAAGAAATAAATAAAATATAATGTGAGGCTGAAGTGGTAATTAAAATCTTTCCACAAATTTTATAAGACAGGAAAGGTTGTATTTCACACGTAATCTTTGTAGATTATGGCCATTTTGGTTTAACTTTTGGAAAAATTACTTTTAAAAGAATTAAGTTTGAAAAATTACTTTTAGAAGAATTTAAGTTTTAAGAATTGATTTATGTTTGGTTTGGATATTTCAAAAGTAAGTTTGACAAAATTATTTTGTTTGGATGAGATAAAATAAAAGTATTTTTGGTGATAAAATTATTAAAAAAGATATAATATAATTTAAGATAAATTAATATTGAGAAAAAATATTAAGGAAAAGATTCAACCAAAAAATTGAGGAAAAAACCCAAAATCAGAAAAGAGCTCAAAGTAAGAAGAAGAAAAAGATTAAAACAAAATAAACAGTGCAGAATGTAACATCCCGATTTTTTTCCTTATGAAGATTTCACATAATAAATAAATAAGAATAAATTGATAAGATTGAAAATTTTAATTATTAACTTTAATCCTTGAAATATTATCTAAAAATAGTAATTTTGCGATTTCGTGGAGTCTTGTGAGGTCCGAATCGATTTTCGGTTATTATTAAAATTTAATTACGACTCAAAGGAGTCTGTAAAATATACTAACATGAAAATAAATTCAAAATATCCTGACCAGAATTAAAATACTAATAAGAAAAATTAGTGAGTCATAATGATATGTCTAAAATATTTTTAGGACAGCTGGGTATGAACAATTAAAGACAAAATACCATCAAACATGATCAAAATTGATCATGTGACCCTGGTGATTATTGTAAGCCACGCGGACGTCCCCCCACCATCAGTAAACAAAAGCTATATATATATATATATATACACACTATAATATGATGATAATATATAATAATATATTATAATAATAATAATAATAATTAAAAAAAAACACCGAGGCGACATAAGCCACCGCCTCTGGTTGTAATATATATATATATATATAGACACACACACACACGCACACACACATACATACATGGCCCGAAGGCCATTCTCTCCACCACTCCAGTGCTTTGAGATTATACTGCTAAAAATATTTCCATTGCATTCGTGCTCTCTGCGATTACGCCGTTGAACTAAGGAAAAATAGCACGATCGTCTCAAGGTTTGCGGGAGTCTTTTCTCGCAACTTTCAAAACTCTTGAAAGGTGGATAATCCTAGACCTACTGTCTATATGGTTTTCTATGATGTTTTATGCATGTTTATGTGAAAATATGACGTAGTAGATTTTATGTAGAAAATATGCTTAGTATGACGTATGAACGCTTTTATGAAATTTTAATGTTAGAAAAATATAATTGTACTGGTTGGAACTGTGTGGAAATGCCTCAGGTTCCGAAGAATATTTTAACGCTGGAACTGTTTTGGCTAGCGGCACGCCCAGCGGTGCGCTGAGCGGCCCGCTGAGGGACCTTGCCCAGTCACTGAGTGGTCTAACTTGAAAATCCGTGATTTTGACAATCCAAGGGCCAAGTTTTCATGTTATTCGATTGACCCAGACTTGTCCTTCGAATAACCATTAAAGAACTTAAAATTTTAGCTTTCCTACGTGTTCCAACTAGTATAGAAACTTAGAACATTGTATATGCAAATAACTGTGGATTTATTGTGTTTGTGATACCATGCACCATGAGGAACAAGTTGTCAATAGAGGGTTAGGAGAACCGTAGATAACTAGAGAGATTATCACCTAACTATGGCAAGCTCATAATTAAACATAGGAAACAAGTTTAGATCTTGAGAGGTATGTTCCTAGTTGTGAGAGAGACAGACATTTCCCGTCAGGAGAGCCTGACAAGACGAGTAAGAGAGACAGGCCTTTCCCCTCAGGAGAGCCTGACAAGATGTGTAAGAGTTATGGTCTAATTTCGGTTACGCTGTCATGGCGGCCCCTCGCCACGCAGAGGGGTGGAGTCTTGTTTGCCTCGAGGAACAGACATAAAATGTTAGGTCATACATCGCCATGGGGACGACAGTCCCGAGGTGTACGAGGAGCTGTGGATAGATGAATAGGATCCCCAAGAGAGCCTGGAAGAACGTAGGACAGGCAGATAGAATCCCCAGGAGAGCCTGGCATAACATATGAAATATAGAAAGAATCCCAGAAGAGCCTGGCAGAACATATGAGAGATAGACAAAAATCCCCAGGAGAGCCTGATAGGACGTGTGAGAGAAGTCAACATGCATGAGTTATGTGATGGATGATTGTGTATGTAAATATATATATACATATATATATATATGTATATTTGGGTTGGGACATATCAAGTGACATAGTATCATGAGATTGCCCCACAGAGTATAGATGTGTGGGTACGTGATCAGAGGACACGAAACCCAGATGACTAGGGATAGAAAGCACGAGAACCTATGAGTAGGTGAAGCAAGATTAGATTTCCACGATCACCTAGTAATTTAGATAAAGCTGCTCAGGACTAGCATGGATAATAAGGATGTAGTATAACTGTGACACTAGAGACCCCCAAAGCAGCGGAATCATAACTGAGATGAAAACGACTAGTTAAGCCCTAAGGGTGCCCACTGAGAACGAAGTTCTCACCTCCACTCCCTTATGGTTCCAGGCGAATACGACCAGTACCCCTGAAAGGTCAAGATGACCGCAGGAGCTAGGATGTGAGGCCAGGAGATTCCAAGGAGGTCGCAAGATTTCCAGTCCCAATCCACGCAATGAGGCGATTATTGTGTTGTAGTATGTATCAATCAAAGGGTTCAGCTAGATCCTTGACGACTATGTGCAGTAGATGTAATATTTATTACTATTCAAATGCGTACTTGTACTTTGGACCAAGTGAATGTGTGTGTGTGTGTGTGTGTGTGTGTATATACCATGAAACATTTTGTATGAATGTCCAATAGACTAGTTATTGCTTAAGTCCATTGGGACTCTATCGCTTGTATATCTATACGCTTCCTTGAACTCACATGGCTCATAGTTTATGAATTAATAAAGAAAGGGAAAAAGTTTTAAAATCGGTTCATACTTTCAAGTAAGAAATGCAAGGATAAAAGTAGGGGCTAGAAGTAACCCAACCAAAGCAGAAAACAACCCTGTAAGCATTGTTTACGACGTACGCGTAAGCAGCTAGCAGGGGTGTTTCACAGAATGATGGATTAGATTTGTGAAGATTAGGGATTTCTCTTTAGGAACACAAATTTTATAGGGATATAGTTTGGGGGTTGAGCGACATTCATGGACTAGAGACAAAGGACGACCTCCAATGGGCTCTGGGTTCCGATCTTTGTGGTGTTGGTGAAGACTATGTGGTGTTTGGGTCGCTGCCGGTGGTGCCGTGGTTGTCGCTGTCTTCTCGCGCGACTTTAAGAAATGGTGAGGAATGTGTTGGTAGTGATGTGTTTGGGTGGGTGAAGAGAGTGATGATGACAATGGTTGAAGAGAATTGATGAGAAGAGGGTATGAGAAAGTGTGGTAGGCTAAGAGGGAGAGGTGGGTGAGAGAGTGTTTTTCAAGGTTACAACAGTAAATTTATATTTTTAGTTCGAAAACGCAACTAAAAAACATCATTTTTTTTATGTTGGGTAAACTTAAGTTTGACCCTTCTCAAAATTAAGTTTAAGGACTCAAAAGTTGGCCAAACATGATTGTTCCAGTACATTATCATTTTCAGGTCATTAAACTTAAGTTTGAAGTGCTCAAATTACAAACCAAACAAGCACTAAATAAAACTCCGGAGGTATTTGATTTGTGGCTAGAAAATTCTATTTTGATTTAAAAGGAAGGAAAACATTTTTTTTTCACTTGTTATGCATAAAAGTCATGTCAAAATGAAATGATAAATCTTTTTCAATTGGTGTGCCCACAAATCCTCATAATTTAAAATTTCTCTAGTATATTCGGAGATCCTTAGATGCTGAGTAAATTATAAGTAAGGAGAATACTTCAGCAGCCAAATACTCTCTTCATTCTATTTTAACTCTCTAAAATTAAACCCTACACATACTAAAATAAAAAACAAACATATTAATAAATGCATAAAATAAAATGAGTTTATAAAATCATCCTTATCTAAATAAAATTAATTTTCCAGTACATTAATCATTACTGTTTTCACATCCACCACACTAATAAATATTCCACTACAACTAGAAATATGAATAAAAAAATAATTACTTCTAAATATTATAAATTAAAAAATATTTTAAAACTCTAAAAAAAAAATAAAAATTTGATGTAAACACATGTAAAAACGCAATATTAAGTGAAAGTGAAAACGTTGCACAATTAAAACGCAACGCAACGGAGGGAGAATAGTTAAAACATGTAAAAATTAGTTTAAGAGTTTGAATTTGCATCCTTTAAATCATTGGTTTGAACATACTACGTGTAGTGACTGGTAACACACGCCCAGCATCCGCCACAACCTGCCAACTTTTGTTTCATGCAAAGGACAGTGACCTAAGGTGTGGCCAAGGAAAATCCAAAACTCCGAAAAAGAATTAAAGGAAAAAAAAAAAAAAGAAAAAAAAAAGAAGATACAGACCCATCATTCTATATAAACTTGCGATGCTGAGAGACTCCAAGGGGCCAAAGAGGAAGCAAGTGGTTACGGGGACTCCAACTCCAGCGAGCTTCTTATTAATGCCAGCCATGGAAAATGGTGGCGTGGCCGTGAACTACGAATCGAAAGCAACTTCCACTATCACCATTAAGGGTATTCTCAGCCTCCTAATGCAGAGCATTGATGAGAGCCCTGCTGCTAACAAGAGAGTTATTTCTCTTGGCATGGGTGACCCAACCCTTTACACATGCTTCCACACCACCAACGTTGCCGAAGAAGCCGTTGCCGATACGCTCATGTCTCACAAGTTTCATGGCTATGCTCCCACTGCCGGCCTTCTTCAGACCAGAAAGTAATGTTTCCTTCAACCTCTGTTTAGTTTTTTCAAATTTCTATTTTTTTTTTTTTATGGATAAGGAGGTTCGTGTGTAATTTTTTTGAGAAAGTTCTTGAAAGTAACCTTTTTCCGACTTGGTTTTGTTGGGTCGTATGCAATTTTGTGGATAACTAATTAGAAAAATGACCTGAGAATCTGGATCTTGTATCTCACGGTCTGCGTTGGATTATTGATTGCATCCTTTCTTCTCGTGTAGTAACTTCTTTTGCTTTTGTTTCATTTTCCTTTTCCTATATATAACCTCTATCTTGTCTTCCATTCATGCTATTTACAAAAGATTTGTTTGGGTTTTGTTTCATATTCTTGCTTGTAAAAATAAATGAACTTTTTAAAAATAAAATTAAAAGGAAAAACTCTGCTAAAAGTAACATAATGGAATATGTCACATGATCACTTAAAAAGTCACATACATCGTTTTTCTTACTAGAGTGATTATATATATACACACACACGCATGTTCCTTTGTGGCTAATTCACTTTGAGGTTGGTGAACAGTGCAATTGCAGAGTATCTGTCTCGTGACCTCCCTTACCAGCTATCATGTGATGATGTGTTCATAACTTGTGGATGCACGCAAGCCATTGACGTTTCGGTGGCGATGCTTGCACGCCCTGGTGCTAACATCTTGCTTCCGAGACCAGGCTTCCCCATCTACGAACTCTCTGCTGCATTTAGACACGTTGAGGTTAGGCACTACGATCTGCTTCCTGAGAAAGGCTGGGAGGTCGATCTTGATGCCATCGATTCTCTTGCTGACCAGAACACTGTTGCAATTGTGATTATTAACCCTGGGAATCCCTGTGGCAATGTATACACTTACAATCACTTGGAGAAGGTATTTAGGTTCTCCACTATGACATGTTTATGAAGTTGGCACCTTGCACCATTACTGAATTGTGTGTTACATTTTGCACTTTAGATTGCCGAAGCTGCAAAACGGCTTGGAACCATTGTGATTGCCGATGAGGTTTATGGCCATCTTGCATTTGGGGAGAACCCTTTTGTGCCAATGGGAGTTTTTGGTAATATTGTTCCTGTTCTAACTCTTGGCTCCCTGTCTAAGAGATGGATAGTTCCTGGATGGAGGCTTGGTTGGTTTGTGACAAGTGATCCCAATGGCACTTTTAGACAACCCAAGGTTCTCTTCCCTCCAACTCTCTTTTTCACCCACTTTTTCTTTTGTTGTTATTTTAGTGTTGGTGATCTTATAGCATAGGCTAGTTCATTGATGGGTTTCTAGTGTGAGAGTAGAAAGTCCTAGTTTGTTAATGATAGACCAAGTAAAGAGTACAAAGTAAAATGACTTATAGACTCATTGCCTAAAGATGAATCCTCACTGATATCCCGCGATTTTGAGCTCCCTGTCATCAAGAATTGATCCTAATATCCCATGGTACTTCAAAGATGGCATTGTATTGATGAGCTAATCAGTCAATCTGAGAACACTGGTTACCACTCCCAACCCATATAAGATTTTTCTTTATTCTAAAACAAGTGAGCCAATCCTTCTTTTGTATGCGGTTGGCGGTTTCTAATGTGTGTGCATGTAATTAACTGGATTCAATTAACACAATTATTAGTTTCACATGTAAAAATTTCTTATTTGAAATATCTTACTGGTGCTTCCAAGTTCTAAATGGTTCTTCATATTATTCAAAATCCATCTCATGTGATGTTAAAACCCATATGTATCCTATGCAGGTAGTTGAGCGCATTAAAAAGTATTTTGATCTAATGGGAGGTCCTGCCACCTTCATCCAGGTTTTTAGATTTTCTCTTTGCATACTAATTTGAAGTGGAAGCAGCTCACTAACAATCCTATGCTCTTTTCTTGCATCTGATTGATAGCTCTTCTGGTTTGGCAGGCAGCTGTGCCCCGCATAATGAAGCAGACTGAAGAAGTTTTCTTCATGACTACCATCAACAATTTAAGACATACGTCAGATATATGTTGTAAAGAGATAGAAGATATTCCCTGCATTTCTTGCCCTCATAAACCAGAAGGGTCCATGGCTATGATGGTAAGAGCTCTGAGGATACAAATGGAGTTTATTGAGAATAGAGTAAATGTCTTTATATAATGTACAAAACAAAAGTGGTTACAAAAGGCGCTTTTTAAATTTACTTTTTAATGAAATGCAGGTGAAACTAAACCTTTCACATTTAGAAGATATCGGTGATGATATTGATTTTTGTTTCAAACTTGCAAAGGAGGAATCTGTTATCATTCTTCCAGGTACAGTTGTGCAAATCAGGCTTTCATTTGCTATTTTGTGCATCTTTTATTTGGAGAGTCATTTCGTTTGTATATACAGATTAGTCTTTGCTACGGGGCCTTATGTTGGATATCCTCGATTCTGTCACGTTTCATTTTTGTCACGGTGTTGTGAGTCAATTTATAGCAACAATGTGACCACGTTCACTTATCTCCATTAACTTATGGGACCCCTTAATTAGTATCAGAAAAGTGCCATTTAGAAATTCTTGCAGCCAAATTGACATCACATTGATTGATTTTATCCACATGGAAATAAAACGGCATTTCGGAATTAATTAAATCATAGTAGCTCAAAGTAAAAGCATCTGATAGAAGATGGAGTCTGCTATGGGATGCTGGCTTTGATTTTGGCATGGCTCAAAAATTAGTGGTTGAATATTTTTGACAAACACACATGGCATTCCTTTTGCAGGAACTGCAGTTGGGCTAAAAGATTGGCTCCGTATTACTTTCGCTGCTGATCCATCTGCCCTTGGAGAGGGAATGAAAAGGATAAAAGCTTTCTGTCAACGGCATGCCAGAAAATGGCTGGAACAATAGTAGTGCCTTCTCCTGCAAAAGTATTCATCTTCCATTTACAACTCGATTTGAGCTACAGATTAATTTGTATTCCAATACAACAACAGTCTTTTTTCTTTTGGTGCTGAATACAACACAACAGTCTCACGAAACGTCGAATACTTAACTGGAAATTGCAAACTTTAGTGGAAAAAACATTTCACAGTGAAGCATCGTCTTTATTGAAATACTATTCGATGCTTGTTCCGTGCTTTTAATGAAATATGGATCAACAGTACGCTTTATGCTTATGCTGGAAGCGGTATACCATGCTCCAACGGGCACTTGTTTCTCCTGCTCTTCCAAATAAAAGATAGAGAGTTTATCAAACCATGCTTTCATTTGTTTTACTGTATTTCTTGCTAGCAGCTAAGTGAGACCAAAGAGTTGTGTTTGTTTTTATGTCTATGCTTCTAACCTTCTTGTTACGGGGTAACATAATTGAATTTAAGGATGTTGATTAGTATGAGTGATAGATAAGAGAGTTATGGAACGTTGAGAGGTTGAGCAACCTCTTTTCTCGATGGCTCTAATCTCCGGTCAAATGGTGGGAGTGTACCTACACACACTCGAACGCTCAAGTCAGTTTTGTGCTTTAGGTAGTAGGTTAAGGTTAGATTAGATACCTTGTGATGTCAAGAGACAATTTATGTGACGGAATGTGAAGATGTTTTGGGTCATTACTTGGACCCAATAATCCTAATGTATACATGTACATGTAGTCCATATTAGTACCCCCACTCGGGTTAAAGGCTCAAATACTTTGTCTCGAGTTCCTCGTTCATGTGTTGAGAACTTTTGTTAAGCCTTTGGCTAGATGATGAAGTGAAGACATGAGTGTCTAGTGTTGAGGCTCTTCTAAAGCTTTTTGTTTTCCTAATGCTGGAGGACAGAGCATGAGTGGTCTCTGTTGGCACGTCGAAGCTCCTTAAAAGCCTTTTTATTTTACTAATGGAAGTTGGATCTTGAGTCTCCCGTGTCCTTGGCTGTTGTGCGTAAGGTTGGAACATGGGTATTTGTGCTTCTGATCTTTGTGGAATTATCCAATGGGGTCAAACATGGGTGTTCCATGCCCCTGCCTTTTATTTTCGCATATGTGTCGTAGTTGGAGCTCATAATCCTTAATTTGTAGACATGAGACCTTTTGTAATATCCCACTCTAAACATTCGTAGAGCCCTCTGCATGAGTTAACATGTAGGAGTTTGTAGAAATTATTCTGTTTGGTTTCGCCAAATTCTGCTGACACTCAAATGGTTCCTCTTGGCCTCTAGAGTAGGATGAAAAACTTAGAATGTCGGTAGGACGAAGTTCGGTTTAGTTTCAGACGATTCCGCAGACACTAAAATAGCTCCGTTTAGCCAGTAGAATTTAGCAAAGAGTCCCAAGTCTCTGGAAACCCAACCTGTACCGAGGAAAAGTTACAAATACCTTGGATTAGCCCCAAAATCCCATTAGGAAGACTGGACGATAGCGAAAATGCAAACGGAATATTTTTTGAACGGTCATATGCGAAGCATCGGGACAACGTATGACAAAATATGATCAAATAGGACTGGAAGGTGGGCCCCACGGCCAACCCCACTTGCTCTCTCTCACATTCTCTCTCTAAATATGGACTAAGTGATTTGGGTCAAAGTCAAAGATGACTAGGATTTGAGTCATCATCCTTATCTTTTATAATTTAATTTCTTTTTCCTTTTTCTTTTTGCTAAAATTATGTGGTCATCCTTGGCCCAAGGCCGCGACCTCCCTCTCTATAAATAAGCCCTCATTTTCCTTCATTTTCACACTTCTCTCTCGAATCTCTGCTCAAAAATCGTTCGGTCCAGAAACCGTGGCGAAACGCTGCCTGAATCAGGAGACTAGTCCAGAAGGCTAAACAATCAGGGAACCCGCATCTTTCCAACCATCACCAACCTTCTCTAAGGCTCTAAGGAAGTGGGTAAACTTAGCTTGCTCACCTCCTTGGTGGCTTATGTATGCTTGTGTTTGATTCTGTGTGATTCTGAGAATTATTGGATATTCTGTTAGATATGCTAGGCTTACGTTTTGTAGATTACTTGGATATGTTATTTGAGCTGGATTATGTTGTAATATGGTTGTTAGAACATGTGGAGGAACCCCAAGAAGTGGGCATAGGAGAGGATGGAAAAGGAAGTAAGAAAACAAAGGAGGATGCTCAAGTTGCGCCCAGGGCGCTAAGCGGCCTCGGGCTAGGACTTAGCAATTAGGTTGGAAAATGTTTTTGAACTTAGCAAGCTTCAGGGACCGCTGAGCAGCCCAGTGAACCGCTGAGCGGCCCAGTGAACCGCTGAGCGGCTTGAAGACTTAGGTGTCCTATGGAGACCTGCACATGGGTGACGAAGTGAGCTGAAAATTCCCGAGGCTGTTAAGTAACCCAGGGAACTCTAGGTCGCCGAGCTAACCTAAGCCAAGGAACAAATGTTTATGAAAACTATCTTGGGCCGCATGTTTCCAACAAGCATTGATCTGTATGATGTATGTGGAATATTAGATAGAGCATAATGCAATGCATCATGAGGACAGGGTTGTCACCTAGGTGTTAGGACAACCCTAGACAACTAGAAGTTAATCACTTAATGTTTAAAGATCATAATTGAACGCTAGGGAACAAGTGATGTTCTAAGAAGGTTCCGACCACCATGGGTTCGGTGTACCTTAAGACAAGTACTTAGTTATATAATAGAAAGCCCCTCTCTTGGCACGTCTACGAACAAGCCCCTCACCTGTCCAGCAAGATGGATTGGTCAATGATGATAGATGAAAACGAAAGAAAGAATGAAAGAAAGAAGAGACAAATGATGAGGGTGACGTTGCACCTAAGAAAGGATGATGTAACGAGGGCCTGGTTGCTCCAGAAGGGCCAGCCCCCGCCATCCCACTAGGTGGATGGTTAGCCCAATTAATCATCGATAAATGGACCCTAGACTTCCATTGGTGGCTCGCAACCACTCAAGTGAAAGCGCTGCCTAGTCATTATCAATCTGGGAGCAGAAGTGGTTGTAGTCGTATGGCCACGGCGACATGGGCGGCGGACTAAACGAAGCAAGAAGGATGCGGCCACAGTCCCCTAGCCCAATCGTAAGCATAAGAGAATACCCATTTCCCCTATGCATAACTATGTGATGAATGATTGAGTGTATGTAAGATACGGTGTATAAGTACCGTCAAGAGAACGCTCGAGACGGCCTATGTAAGTACGAGAATTAAGTTAACAAGCACGAAAACTAGCTAAAGAAAGATTAGGTCCCTGTCACCTAGTAAAGTATATAAAGCTGCTCAGGATCTAGGCAACAGGCAATAATCGGTAGGAAGTTAGTAGACATGAACACTTAGAGATCTCCTGAGTAGCCTGGTTTATAAGCGAGTTAAAGAAGCAAACCCTACACTAAAGTATACCACTAAGGACGAACGTTCTCACCCCCACTTGTTCATGATTCTAGGGACAGACGAGGGCTACGAAGAGCAACAAGAGGAGCTGTGAAGGATGGAGTATGAGTCGTCGGTATCTAGGAAGCGAGACCTCTAGGCTGCAAGGACGAACGACCATAGCTATGTGTTGGATGGATCTTTTGTCAAAAGAAAAGAACAATGTATTTTGATGGACATGTTATGTACATATAACTTATTATATTACTATGTGAATTGTTGTGAATGTCTGTATGTGATGGACCACGTGTTTGCTTCTCTCTGATTATACTATAATTGCTTAGCAACCATGAGCCCAAGGCTCTATCGCTTATATTATATGCATCTTATTCACGTGCGGCCCATACTTCGAGAATAAACCACAAGTAGAAAGAGTTTAAAAAATCGGTCCATAATTTCCCTAATCAAGTATTTTCGAAAGTAATAAAGGACTCTAAGTATTCCTCACCAATGACCTAACAACCTAGTGAGCATTGCATACGACTTAAACGTAAGCAGTTAGCTAGTGGTGTTACACCTTTTAAGGCCTCTGTTCTTTTTGTGAGGCCGAAATATAGGCGTTTTGTGCCTCCAACCTTGTCTTTTGTTAACCGTTTGTCTCTTTGTTAAAATCAGATGTAAAAGCGTTGGATGAATCACATTAAGGTGACTTTTCCAATTTGAAGTCATATTCCAAAATCTTCATGGCAACCCATATTTTGGAAATGAATTAACGCACCTTTTGCCAAAGCTACTATGCTCCTATCTAGGTGAAGTGCTCATTAGGCTGAGCCATTTTTTTTGCGCTCTCCACATTAGTTTATAGGCGTTCTTCTTCTTCTTTTTCAATGGTTGGAAATTTTGTATAGGGGAAGTGGTTGACCATGTTATGGTGTCCCCCACTCGGGTTGAAGCCTTAAAGCCTTTTATTTGGGTTATAAATTTGTGTCATAAAATCCTTCTATTTTTCTTTTGTTAGGCTTGTGAGGTTAGAACATGGGTATGCCTTTGGTCTTCCTTGGCCAAAAGTTATTCCCTTGTTGTGTGGTCATTCTTCTGTTAGTGTTTGACTTGTGCATCTTTGTTGTGTCAGAGCACTATATTCAAGTTTCATGTTAGACTTGGTTGTGTATTTTCGTGTTACACTTGGTTGTGTATGATCTCTTCTTTAGCACCTATTCTCAAATATGATTGGCTTGTTAGGATTCTTTAATGGGGTATTCCCCCATTTTCTTCAGGCTTGTTTGTTCATTCGGTCGCTATGAACCTGCATTCGAGGGTTGTCTTTAGTGATCTGACTAGCATCATAGATTTATTTCCATAAGTGAATCAGAAGCGAGAGTCCTTAATGGATGAGTGAGGTGTTGTCGGACTTCCACATTCTTCTAGACATTGTCCTTTAGTGTTGTTAAGTTGCTTTTCCACCTTTAGAAATGACTTGTTGGTGGCTTTAAACTAGCCATTAGTCTAAGGTTATTTGCTATAGTAGACTATGTTTGATTCAAAATTATTCTTGGAATTTTTGTTGGTGCATCACATTCCCTTATATGAAACAATAGTTTCTGAGATCCCTAAGTGGGTGGAATGTTGCGCCACACAAGGTTTATGCGTTGGGTAGTTGTGGCCATGAAGAAGTCCTGCCATCTGTCAGTTTGTCATGATGCAACAGTGTTAGTTGTGGAGGTGAAATACGTAAGTGTGCATGCTTCTAGTATTTCTGGCATAATTTGGAGAAAGCGATTGTGTCCTTTGCGGATTCTATCCAACATGTAGCTATCTTGGTCGAGCTTGCGCACTTGACAAGTGGTTAGGATTGAGCTCCTATGTATGCCTTTACATTGAGCACAGTGAAGTGGGTCGCTTGTTGACTAACTCTGGCTCCATTTGCTTCCAAGGAAAGGACCAAATTTTATGGGAATTAGATTACTGCAGTCACCCATTGTGAAGTCGTTTCCTCATAAGATTCATAGCCAATGAAGGGTTCCTCCTCTGAGCTCCGTGCTTGCCAGGTTGTATGGCATATCTTCGGTGATCATTAATAAAGATTATTCATATTTCACTTCTCCACTTCTTACAATTACAAATTCATGCCCCCTGTTCTTTACCTAGAACTCATAATCGATTGTCCTACATTCAAAACAATCTTTTGCGTTTTTGCTAAGTAATTCCCTAGAATTATTTCGTGTAAAACAGCTGGTCATCTCGACCAACCTTATTGGTGGTTTAGAGGTTGTACACCTAAGGTTTCAGGTGTATAAGAAGAAAAATAATGATTTCCTTGGGCTAGTGCAGTTAGCTAGTCACTTTGGCCATCACAAAACATTGGTTAATACTGACGTATGTGTCGTCAGAACTATTGATGTGGTTCACTACCACAGATTGAGCTCAACTCCAAATAAAAACAAAGTTGTATGCCCTAGGATGGTAACCAATCGCCCAAGTGTACTGAAGGAAAATAATGTGAATGATAAATGATTAAATGAATGTCATAGCATAATGCATCTATAAATAGTTCGAGCTTCATCATTATGTTTATTTACTGCTATGCCTTATTGTATTGATAAATGCTAGGTTAAAGGAAAGACCATGTTTGATTGATAACCGTTAGGGATTAGGTTAAGATAAATAAATAAACCTTATATGTATGTATGCTCACCTAGGCATAGCCCGAATGATAGAACTCAATGTGATGCCATTTAGTTAGTTCATATGAATCCACTAAGGAAATTCGTTTTCTCATCCTACTCCGCATCTGGTTCTATGGATCAAAGGCGAGCTTCCGATACATAGCGATCATGGATTTCCCGCAAGTTCCTGTAGTATCGGTATCCTTATCCACTATAGTATTACGCTATGTACCAAATGATGTTGAGAAGAAAAAGGAGGATCCTTTAGAGGGTTCCTTAGATGTTCCCAGACTTAAGGCACAGTTACAATACCTATCCCGTCTAATTGGGAGCAAAACCCTATACCTTACCTTAGACTGAGTACAATTAGGACATATCAAAGCCTTTTCAGTGAGCTCATGTTAAAAGGGGTTGTCGGTTTTATCACCCTAGTGTAAGACCTACATTTAGTCATTGTTCAAGGAGATTTTCTAGTGATATGTGAGACATTCGAAGATTTCCAATGCAAAGTTTTTGTCACGTGTTATGTTATTCTCGATTAGTCCAGTTTCCGTTTCAATTGGCGTTGTGCATTCAGTTGATGATTATATACACACACTGTGGTTATTTAGTATAAGTTGTTGTTTTGTTATTAATTCATTGTTGCCTTAATCTTGTTCATGTTCACCGATTCCTCAATATGTCATTCCACAATGTTTGGCTCATAAAGTTTTAAATTTCCGCATATTTTCAAGATAAATATTTTAAAGAAAACTTAGTCTAAAATACCAAAATGCTATTAAATAACAACTAGTGAGTATTAAATGAGACTTCAACATGTTTGACTACTTAAAGTATTACACATTAAGTACTTTTAATCTTATCACCTTGACTAACGTAACTACTATTAAAGTGTCACGTCAACAAACTTAAGTGTATAAAATAAACTCGCTATCTTACTAGAATTTCACGTAAACTAAATCTCGAAAATGTGTGCCACTTGAAAGATATTTTAAATTTTAAAAAATGCTACATGTACACTCAATTTTATACATCCATACATACACTATTAATAATGCACAAACTTTATTCTTATAAGTGCACAAACATTACAAACTTATAGATGATATTCTCAATTATACTTAATTAAGTGCACAAACATTACAGGCATTAAAACACAAATTTTATGTACATAAATTTAAATATATGTATGCTGTATATTTTTTAGTGTACGTGTAGTAAGACTCTTAAACTTTTGACCAATTTTAATTTGGAAAATTTCTATGGATAGGCATGTGAAAAGGACACGAGCTGCACTCAGGTTTCAAATTCTGGGAGCCAAGCGCCATCAGAACCCTCTAAGTAGTGGTAGTAATGGCGACTGTCAGACCTTCTTTGTTCAAGATTTCGTTAAATTGTAATCGTTTGGTTTCATCCCTATCACTTCTTACCACGCACCCCAGCCCCGGCTCTCTCTCTCTTCCACCGATGCACTCGCTCACCCTCTCTGCCTCCCTCTGCACTTCCCAAACCCCATCTTCACACGTGCCTCAGTTTCGCTGGAAACCTATGTGCTTGTACCATACTCAGGGAAAGTGCACCAAGGTATAAACGTTTTGATGACTCGTCTATCATCTTGAAATTCATTCTCGTTTTTGGGTTACATATGTTGAAGCCAAATTTATAGTCTTTACTGTTCCGGGAATTCTGGGTGTTCTGGTTTGTGAATGATGTTTGTTGAATGCCATGTGTTTGATCAATTGTTTCAATGGTAAAGAATGGCTTGACTCTGTTGAATTGATGCTCACATCCTTACTATCAATATTATATTAATATTGCAAGAGAAATGGCTCTGTTCTGTGTCATA
Organism: Nissolia schottii; assembly: GCA_003254905.1. Lineage (NCBI taxonomy): Eukaryota > Viridiplantae > Streptophyta > Magnoliopsida > Fabales > Fabaceae > Nissolia > Nissolia schottii. The sequence goes on along the minus strand of QANU01080401.1, from coordinate 4,118 downwards.
CTGGGTTTATTGATACGTGATATGTCGTTCATTTGTTAATTTACATGTACCTATCTCAGTAGGTTTGAATTATTGTATTTCATAGCTCACACTTGTTCAACCTGGTTGTATTACATCATTCTATTTGTATAAAAGCTTTGAGTTCTCAGGAAGATTGATAATTAAGTCAATTTGGGAATTTAGGAATTGTACAAACTTCATCCAATTCCTGTGTTTCCTCAAGTAAATTTTGTAATGATGGCGTATACTAGTATGGAGGGTTTACTGATTCAGGGACCCCAGTTTTTGATGTTTATTGAGCATAGTTAGAAGACATCAGCTCAACTGAGTGGAATATGATTTGTTCTGGATAATAAGAATTTCAGCACAGAAACTGAAAAGATGTGTCTTTGTATTGTTATCATAACTTTATATGTGAGTAAAATATATGTAGTTTTTCTGATGTTATTTTTGTTTGTCCATATTTGCAGATGGATGATCCTATCCACCTTGAGAGGTTCAATCATGATTACTCCAGAGAGCTTCACGTGAATGCTGCTGAGCTAAACAAAATATGCTCTCAGAATTTAGAATTTTTCCTTGTGCTTGATTTGGAGGGTAGGATTGAGATTCTTGAGTTTCCAGTTCTAATGATTAATGCGAAAACAATGCAAGTTGAAGACATTTTCCACAGGTTTTGATCTGCTACTTAATAGCATGTGTAGCAGTTGTAGTGTCGTGTGATTCCCTGAGATATTCAGTTCTTTATTTTCTTATTTGAATGGTAATTATGCATTAATCTTTATTATGTATCTTCTATAGTTCTAGGTAAAACATTTAAAGGGAAAGGATGTCGTGGAGGATAGATTGCTCTTAGAAAATAGTGACTATCAGAAAGGCAAACTTCTAATTATACATGGGCATCATTTTGTTATTAGAAATTCTCTTGGAAATAGTTTATCCATTGAATGAAATAGTATATTCTGGAGCTTTGAATCCTTAAATGGAACAGCTTGCTTGGGAATCTTGCAACATATTTAAGATTAATATGTTTGGACATCTAAAGTAGTATTAGTATCCTTTAAATTTGAAAATTAAAACACAATCTGCATATGAGGATCTTCATTTTCCAGATTTGCTTGTTTTGCAGTTTACTTACTATTCCATTGTTCCCTTAACAGGTTTGTGAGGCCCTCAAAAATGAGCGAACAAAGAATAAATGAATACATTGAAGGGAAATATGGAAAATTTGGGGTTGATAGGTATGCAGCTTGTTTGCTTTAGCCTTGCCTTATTCATACTTGTGATCTGTATGCAATCTTCTCTGTTCCATTTCCATTTTCACTTTTAGTGCCAAAAAGTGTTTTGACAAGCAGGTAGAACAACAATAGGAATTGAGCTAGTCATGGGTCAATCCTAATTAGACCATACTTGTAATTGAGTGACTTAAAGAGAGAGTGGAGTGGAGTGTAGTGATTCAGCTGAGGTGTGGAATGTACGGGAATTCGAGTAATCTGTTAGCAAGGTGTGACGGGTGCATAAATAATGTAAGAAGAAGATATAAAAGCTAGTTATGCTGTGAATGAGCCTCCTTGTGTATGTGTGAGGAGAGTGTGCAAGGAAACTCTCGAATTATTCCCTCCATCATTCATTTTACCTTGTTCAGTTCATACTGTTAAGAATAGTGGCTTTAGAGTCCTGTCATGTGATTAGCATGTGGCATTAAAAACGTGTCTTAGGGAATACTTAAAAATAAATTACATCTTCTTTTGAAACTATGCATGTATTTATTGCTTAGTGACTATATATGATGCTACTAGGTAATTGTCACATACCGGCTCTAATTTAGCTATTAGGTTATTAGTGAGAGCTCCATGTATAAGGATTAGGAATTAGTGATTATGGATTGGTGATTAGGGTTGGTTTGGTATTTTCATATAATTAATGAGGGTAAGAAGGAGACTATCTAGTGTTGGGAAGAATGCATCCTTGGGGTCATTTAGAAGAATAGATTGGAATTGAGAAAGTAGGTGGCCTCTCAAATAGCTACCGATCCTTGTTTTCTATTTTATGTTACATCAATAAAATATTTGTCTTAACTTAGTGTTTCTCTTGATTATGATTTGGTGTCATTACAAATGGCATCGAAGCGCTAATCTTGGGAGCCCTATATATGGTCACTACGAGCACTGCAATGGAAGCACATATTGAAGGCTTGGAGAAGAGGATGGAATCGTTGACCACTGTTGAAGTTGAACAGAATAAGCAAGACCATCAAAAGAGGCAAAAGGAATAAGGACAGACACTCGACCTCCTCACGCGCCTACAGAATAGACTACTCTGTGAGCGCGAACCCCCTCGTATTCAATGGAGTCACAACAACGTCATCGGGAATGACGATGCACGCAGAAGGTGCATCCACATGGATGGCGCATGGCTTGGGTGCTAGGTTGATTAATGGTAAATTCAACACAATAATTCGACAACTCAATCAAAGCTATATGCAGCGGATAATAATTTCCCAAACTTGCAAGAATCTATGAGGAGCAATAACAAATAATGGCAATAACAATAACACACAAAAAGAAGACACAGGAATTTTTAACGTGGAAAACCTTCTCAATGTGAGAAGTAAAAAACCACGGGCACAAGCCAGTCAATCAAGCTCCACTATGATCAAAATAAGGGTACAAGAGAGTCTCAATCACAGCACAAATCGTGCTCAATAATCAGTCAAAAAAACAAGGCAAGAATGATGAAATAGAACAGAAAACTCCAACCTCGCTGTTACTGTGCGTGGCCAATTTCTCACTGCTTAGGCAACTTCTCGACGATCTGACCGTCCAGATTGAAGTATCACAAGTTCCAAACCTATTGTAAAAATTTCAGCTCGATCCAACGGTGAACGAAGCGGTGGCGGCTGATCAAAAATTGCTGTGCTGACAAAAAACGGGAAAAACATTTTTCTCTTCTCTTCTCCTTCTTTCTATGCCTCCTCTTGTTTTCTCAGCCCCCTCTCTTAACCCTAAAAATGACCCCTCTCCACTATTAAGTGAGATTAGTGGGTTTGTAAATATTGGGTCTTTCTCCACATCGGAAGGGAGCCCAGCCCAACAAATCTCCCCCTCACAACTATGTTGAGGTGATCGACAAACCGGCGATCTCACAACAAGTTCCAAACTTGCTTCTTGGTAGTGTCTTAGTCATCATATCAGCACAATTATCATCTATATGAACTTTTGCCAATTCCAGCAACCTAGCCTCCAAAGCATCACGTATCCAATGATACCTCACATCAATATGCTTTGACCTAGAGTGAAAAGTTGAATTCTTACCAAGATGAATTGCACTCTGACTATCACAAAATAGCAAGTACTTGTCTTGAACAAAACTAAGCTCCTGCAAGAGTTTTTTCACCCAAAGTAACTCCTTGCATGCTTCTGTAATGACAATGAATTCTGCCTCAGTAGTGGACAACGCAACACACTTCTGCAGTCTAGATTGCCATGCCACAGCTCCCCCTGCAAACTTAATCATGTAGCCTAATGTAGACCTTCTGGAATCTATGTCTCCAGCCATATCAGAATCAATATAGCCTACAAGGGTAGGCTTATCACCTCCAAAACAAAGCCTCAAACTAGTAGTACCGCGAAGATACCTCAAAATCCATTTCACAGCATTCCAATGCTCTCTACCTGGATTAGACAAAAATCTATTGACTGTACCAATAGCATGAGCAATATCTGGTCTTGTACACACCATTGCATACATCAAACTACCCACAGCAGATGCATAAGGAACCCGTTGCATATCTGATTTTTTAGATTCATTGGAAGGACTCTGTTTAGCACTTAATTTAAAATGAGTAGCAAGAGGAGTGCTTACTGCCTTAGCATTTTCCATCTGGAACCAGCACTCTTTCAACATAGTGTTTCTGTGACATCCAAAGCTTCTTCTCTTGCCTATCACGCATGATTCTTATACCAAGAATTTGCTTAGCAGCTCCCATGTCTTTCATGGCAAATGACTCGCCCAATTGCTTCTTCAACCTGTCAATCATGGAAATATCTTTCCCGACAATAAGCATGTCATCAACATACAATAACAGGATAATAAAATCACTATTAGCAAACTTTTTA
>QANU01080328.1:121043-172575 GCA_003254905.1 Nissolia schottii | reverse complement strand
TATTGTTACTGTTATCAGCATACTTATTTTATTCTTATTACTCTTTATCTGTAGGCTTGTGAAAAAATATAGTCACGATGGTGAGAGGGCAAGATGATACTATGAATCCATCGCTACACATCTCGATGAACATACTGCAGGATGATCAGGTTTATACTTGTCTTATTGTTACTGTTATCAGCATACTTATTTTATTCTTATTATTGCTATTATCACTATTATTATTAGTAGTAGTATTATTAGTCATTTAACCTATTAACAGATTAAAATCCCAAAAGTATGAACATTATTAGTATTATGGTTATTATTATTATAATATACATTATTGTTATTATTTTTTTTCCATTTTTATTATTATTATTACTAGTAGTAGTAGTAATTATTAATAGTAGTAATTATTTTTACATTTTTTCCATTTTTATTATTATTATTACTAGTAGTGGTAGTAGCAGTAGTAATAATAATGTGGTAAGAAGAAGAATAAAACTATTTATTATTATTACTATTATTATTATTATTATTATTATTATTATTATTAATGGTATTATTATTATTAGTGTTATTATTATTATACATTATAGTTATTGTCATTATTTTTATTTTTAGTTTTATTATTAGTATTATTATTAGTACTATTGTCACTATTATTATTATTATTATTATTATTATTATTATTATTATTATTATTATTATTATTATTATTATTAACCCTAACCACAACCATAACCCTAACCCTAACATTAATGATAGCCCTACCCCTACCCCTAACCCTAACCCTAACATATCCTTGTGGTATATAAAATTTGATGTGGATCGTTATCGTTGCAGGTTGCGCGGCGGTTGCGGACTAGGCACGGGTTTATTGAGCCACCTAATGCCCTCATACATCCGTTTCTACAAAATGCCGGTTTACTACAAGTGTCCTTGCTACCCCACATTGGAGTGAACCAAGGACTAATTTCCGCTCTTGTCGAGAGGTGGAGGCCGGAGACCCACACTTTTCATCTGCCACATGGAGAATGTGCAATAACGTTGGAGGATGTGAACATCATCCTTGGGGTTGCGTCAGAAGGTGAGGCCGTTACTGCCCCAGAAATTGTGTTCATGGGACCAGCTCTTATGGACTTATGCCAAGAACTTCTTGGGGTAACACCGAGTCCCGAAGATATAGAGAAATCATTCATTAATTCGGTCTGGCTCCATAACCATTTTTCCACTGATATCCGCGATCTCTCACTTGGCCCGTACGACATGCAACAAATATTAACTTGGCATGCGCGCGGATATATTCTACGTCTTTTCGATGATTTATTGTTCGGTGATAAGCATGGAAATTGGATCCACTCGAAGTACCTAGCCATCTTGAGAGATTTGGGTGGCCTAGGGAGGTATAGCTGGGGTTCAGCCATCCTAGCCATGCTTCAGAGAGGATTGTGTCGCGCTTCACGCGCAAATTGCAAAGGTATAAGTGGTTGCATGGTGTTGCTGCAAGTATGGGCCTTTTACCGATTTCCTCAACTTGCACCAAACCCTATAGACCCGAACCTCTTCCAGTTTCCCCTTGCGGCAAGGTAGTTGTTTATTTATTTGTTGCTTTCAATATTTCATTGTTATTTTATCAGAATCATTTACTTTATTAGTATAACCTTATTTTCATCGCAGGTGGGCTGACCATGAGTACATTCCTAATGTACATAACATTACAGTGAAGGAGTGTAGAAGAGCAATAGACGATATGACTCCAGACCAGGTATAGATTAATACCCTAAACCATAACATAACCACTTTTGCATTTATATTTTTCTATAACATTATTTAAATATAACAGATTGTTTTTGTGTGCAGTTTATATGGCAGCCATATCGTCATCCCCATATTGCCGCAGTCATACCTGGGGAAGTGAAGAATAAACGGGGTACATGGTCAGTGGTATGCCCATTAATATGTTTTGAGATTGTTGAGTGGCATGCAGCTGATCACGTGCTCCGACAATTTGGATTTGTTCAGACGATACCTTCTGGACCTAGTTGCAGTATCTTAGGCCGTTCGCACAATGTTGATCTGAGGGGAAATTCACTAGCGTTACTGGCTGCTAACTGGGTGCAAAGACATCATGCTTGGATCCAGATGTGGGCTAACCGCGCGGCATACGCTGGTGATAGGCTTGTTAATTACAGACCAACCATGCAATACTGGCAGTGGTATCTGGTTCATGGTCAAAGATTTCTAAAACAAATCTACGACGATCACCAGGTACCTGATGTATGGCAAGAATATTTTCCTTCGCCAAGGCATGGTATTGAGCCCGTGCACCAACCACCTATTTTCTTTGATGAGGGCCCGCACGGTATGTACATGCCGCCTCCCCAGGATGATTTCTTTGCTTCGCCACCACAGGCACATTATGTTGCTCCAGTTCCCCAAACGTTCAATCCCCCTCCACAAACTGGTTTATTTGCCTGGCTAGACGAACAGATGGGTCAACAATTACATGAGATTGATGAGGACTTTGACCCATTTAACCCTGGCCCCTCGACAACACAGGCTCCCCAACATGTTGTTAATGAGGTTACAATGACTCCATACCCACTTGATCTCACTGTTGAGGTCACTCCACCTCCGTACAGGCCTAACGTTCAATCCCCTCTTTTTGGCGAAATGTACAGTGAGCAACACTCGTTGAGTCGAAGATCCTTCCACGGAGGGTCCTCTTCAAGACATAGTGAGCCAGGCGTACGCTCACCAAGAAGATCGGTTGATATTGATCGCGTGGACGTACGAAGATGGGGTTCTGAGCTGTCTGGTTCTGGTACCAGGGTTAGGGCAGGGTTTAATTTGAATGAGTTGCCTGAGGATACATCTGACGATGACGACGACAACTCCCATCCCGATGCACCTCCGAGGCAACCGTCGCCCAGATCTGGTCCGAGGGGAAACCTGTTTGCAAGGGGAATTCGCGGAGTCCAAAGACGCATGATGCGGTGGATGGGACACCGAGGCAACCATGATGGAGCAAGTACCAGCAACGCAGGTGAGCAGGGGTATGATCTTCGTGACCGTCAGAATATTAGGGCACCTAACAAATATACCCCTACAGAGGCACCTAGGCACCCAGATTTTCCATGAACAAATATTGATGTACTTGTACCCAACAAGATTGAACAAATACAATTGTAAATTTCATTGTTATTATTCTTTTTATTAATATTATTGGAATGATGATGACATTAACCCTAACCCTAACCCTAATATATATAATACAAAGAGTCGCCCTAATCTAACCGTGGCACTACTATCTAACCCTAATATATACAATATAGTTTTACGTCTGGTGACTTGGCCCCGCACCAGTATGTGGACAGTGAGAACTATTATGGCCAGCTCCACGACAAAGTCTACAACGTCTCTGTCGGCATCCTTCCGTAGAATCCATTTCCTTGCGGAAACGAGTAGAATTCGGTCGACCTCGTTTGGTGCGCTTTAAACTTTGGTCGGGAATAACGGTCGGAAAAGTGACTTGAGGTCATGTGGACCTGTGGCCAACAACCTGAAACTCTTGCTCGTATACCTTGCAAAGGTTGGCCATGCTGTAAACACTGTCCATGTACTGCCGCCAGTCCAGACTCGCTGCCTCGCAGCATGCCATTGCATGAACACATGGAAACCTAAACCTTTGAAAGGAGCCACAGTCACAGTAACTCCTCCCCAGGTCAACCCTAAATTGATTGCCTTTTGATAAATCCCTGTAATGGAACACCTGCGAAACTCGTGAAAACTCGTTGACCTGCAACACACAACACATTTGTGAACTTCTTGGCCAAAAAAAATATACGTGATTTGATCTAACTCTTTTTTTACTATCTTAGTAAAGCGGAGTATAACCTGCAACGTTCCTGTCTGTGTCATCATTTTTTGGAGTATCTCAGTCAAAAACTCCGAGTATGCATGACCTGCACTACTGCGAGCATAAGCATTCCTTGCGTTTGAAACAAATAAGGCAGCCGTCTTGAAATACGTCTCCTGCACTAATGCCGTTATTGGAAAATTGCGAGCCTCTAGGAACTTTGAGTTCAATGACTCAGCTAGATTTGTCGTCATGTGTGAACATCGTCGTTGACGCTCACCAAAACGTCGTTAGATTTTAGTGCGCGATCAAATAATAATTTATAAACCAAGAAAACCCCAAAAACGTAGTAAAGGGGGTTAACCTAGGTCATTTCCCAAAGAAGCAATTTAGAACCAAATCAATAGTTAAGTGAATTGGGGGTTTTGTTTGATGAATTTAAAAGCGATTAAAACGAGAGTAAAACACAATGATAAAAGCAATATCCTGCATACGGCATTACTAGATCAAGGATTAATTCTCATCGGTCCTAATTAATTTTTCATGAAAGGAGATGTTGTTTATTAGTTGAAATCTCTAACTAATATGCAATTTACTTTAAGAAACTACGATCGTCAATCCCTTAAGCATTTGTTAATACAGGTATTAAAAACCAAGATCTCAGCATTAAGACCCATATTAATTAAGCATCAATTGCACAACTTAATCAAATCTGATTAGTTCTCCAAAAGTTCCTTAATCATAGTTTAATAAATCATACAATCGTCAAGATTCATTAACTTAGATTAAACCTTAACTAACAACATGCAATCGCTATATCATTAATTAAGGGTGGAATGATTCATGCATAATCATTAAGCGCAAGACCTCAAATCAATCTTTCATCTAGCGTTACCGCATGCAAGATATTTAAGAAACTACTCCTCCATGATTGGAGGATTAAAACTCATAAGAAGTAAAGAAAATGAAAAAGTAAATAAAGAGAATGAAAGAGTAAATGGCAATGGAAAGAGTAAATGAAAATGGAAGATTAGAACAATAGAACCTGGATTAAATTCGGCAGAGCTTCGCTTATAGTTGTTGAAAGGAAAAAACTTCTAACAAAGCACTTACTAACATAAACCTAAAGTGCTTAAAATGGAAATGTAAAAAGTGAAGAAATATGAAAAGGGAAAAGAAGAGTTTCGGCCTAGGAGACCTTGGGGGGGAGGAAGGAAGAGATGATGGAAAATGAATGGCTTGGCCTTCTATTTATAGGCCAAGGCTCGGCAGGATCGCTCAACGGTTTAGCACCGTCGCTGAGCGATTTAAGCACTTCCGCTGAGTGATTATGCGGTGGCGCTGAGTGGCTGAGTCAATCTCGGCGGCTTAATTAAATGCTCCGGTTAGCTTTTGCAGGGCGGCGTCGGAATCTGAGCTGGCTCCAGGCTGGCGCATTAAATGCGCTGGTGCAAGTTGGTACTTTCGCTGAGCGGTAAGAGAGCCGCCGCTGAGCTATTCCTTCACTTTCGCTGAGCGGTTCAATGAATGGCGCTGAGCGCTTGGTCGTTTATCGCTGAGCGATGGCGTGTTATCCGCTGAGCGGTCTTGCTGTAATTTGCCAATTCTGCTTCTTTTTCTTCTTTTGCCTTTGGCCACATCTTCTCTTCACATCTTCAATGATCTTCTTGAATCTTCATTTCCTAAAATCCAAAATAGAAAACTCCAAAAGAAATATTAAATTCTAAGAGTAAAATAATGCCTAATCTTACCTTTTTCTTAATTTCTCTCAAAAGAGGACAATGTGTAAAAACATATTGATTAAGTGTTAAACCCACACATTTTAGTATGCATTTGTTCACTTATAGGATAATAAAATAGGGTGCAAAATGCACTTATCAGTCGTCCACCATCAAAGGCAAGAATCCATTGTTCTCTAGGGATCTCGTCAATCCAAGCGACATACGCTTCATTATGCTGGCGCAACCTTTCATAACGCCGATTGTATTGCTCGATAGTACTCGCATACCCTGTAAACACCTCATGCTCAAATAATAAATATTTTGTGTTAAAAAATGTAAAGTCTGTGAATAAAAAACTTAAACATAACCTTACCGATAGCCTTGACAAGCTTTTCCATGAACTTCACCTTGAACCGGCGGGCAAAATTCTGTGCAATGTGCCTGATACAAAACAAATGGTATGCCCACAAACCACCCATTCGTCGCACTGCAGACTTTATGGACTCGTGCCGATCAGATATCAACCCAATTTGTTCTCCCTCAGGTAGTGATTGTCGCAGATTATGCAAGAAAAAATACCATGCATCTGCAGTTTCGCCCTCGACAATTGCAAACGCAATGGGGACAATTGATTGATTGCCATCTTGAGTTGATGCCATCAACAAAACACCCTTATATTTTTCATACAAGTGTGTTCCATCGACCTGGATCATAGGCTTGCAGTGCTTGAATGCGTTTATACTTGGGCCAAAACCCCAAAACGCACGTCGAAAAGTTAAAGCATCTGGCCTCACCGATCCATCTTCGTTGTACACTTCAACAATATCAATGTCCCATGTGCACGAAGGATCAAAGTGTTGCAATGCCCTCATCCAATATGCCAATTCACTGTACGATTGTTCCCAATTGCCATACACTTGTGCAATTGCATTTTGCTTTGCAAGCCACGCTTTTCTATATGATGGCCAATATCCTGCACGGTCCATAATATCTGCTTGTATCGACTTTACTGGCATTGTTGGCTTCGCCCTTATCTGTGCCAGAATCATGCCCTCAATCTTCACAGAAGTCAGCTTTGAGTAGTCACGTGTTAGCCGCTCTGCAGGGCAAGTGTGCGGGCCATTGTATCTTGTGACCTCCCAATAGCAACTATTTTTCTTGCATGTGGCCCTGATGAGCCATTGACAACCTTGACCAACTTCATGCATTTGCAGAAGTAAGTTGTCGGTTCTGACTCTCTTATTTTGTAATTGGCCCGTTCGCAAGCAATGGCTTGCAACAGCCTCCCTAACTTCATCCCTACTAGCAAAGTATTTTCCTATGTACAAATCATTGCCTGCGCAATATTCATTCTGCAGGTCTCCAAACTGAGATGCACGCATCCCCTCAACATTAAACGCTGCAAGAAAGCTGGTGTATCATCGGGTTGTGCATTTCTTTCACCATCTGTATCAGCATTTGAACCATTGGTTAATTAAATGTAACAACAAACAATCAAATTTATAATTCCTATTTAACAGATACGCAGTTCTGATACGCAAGATCCTCATCACGAGGCAAGCATAGAGCATACTTTGCATATCTGTCCACGTCCATAATTGATTTAATATATACCTAATACCAGCAATTTTAGTAACAATTGAATAATGTGAACAATTAAATATAATTATATTTACAATCACAGTTAGTTTAAATTAAACCTAAATTTAACAATACCTGAATCATCATCCGATCCATCGCCTTCAGACACGTCACTTTCGTGCTCGCTCCAACTTTTATCGCCCTCTTCCTCCGCCCAAAGCTCATCCTCTGACACTAGTGGCGCCTCAACGCCTTGTGGATGCAACTCGTTTGAGCTTGGACCAAACCCTGAGTCAACATTCGCACTGGATGCCTCCTCGAAGTTTACATATAAATCAATACAACTCAAATGTGATTTATATAGTTCATATTGATAAAACATATACTGTACTTGAGCGTCGTTTGATATTGTAGCAGACCGATATTTTATCAGCCCATTCAACAATGACACTGGAGATTTATATCTTATTCTTTCCAAACTCTTTTGGAAATAATGAGATATAACACCACACAGGTCAGTGAATGACATGGACGACCACAAGATAATGACCTCTGTATCATGGGGACTAACAAACTCAACACCTTCAAGATTATTTTTTCTAACCTCACCATCATAAAAAATATATGTAGCAACACCTCCCCTATCCATCTTCTTGTCTCGGGACTAAAATTAATCACACACTATGAATCCCTTTGACCACAAAGAGAAGAAAGAAAAATAAAAATTGCTAGAGAGGAAGAAGAGAAGAGCAATAAGCAATGAGAAAGAGAGTGAATGAATGAGCAATGAAGCTCTTCACTCCACTGCCCTTTTATAGGCGATTTTAATTATTTTTTTTCCTACTCTGAAATCTCCACAGGGTATGGAGATTTCAGAGCCTAAAATCTCCCTATAGTGTGGCGATTTTAGGCTCTGAAATCTCCATACCCTGTGGAGATTTCAGAGCCTGTAATTAAAAAAAAATTGAAAAGTCTGAAATCACCACCCAGGGTGGCGATTTCAGACCAAAAAAATAAAAATAAAAAACCATCTCTGAACTCGGCCCATACTGTGGCGATTTCAGATAAAAAAACCATACCATTGTAATTTTTTCCCATACAGCATAATATGGGAATAGAATTGTTTCATCCCCATAAATAAGTAAAAAATCCACACTTTCACATGATTGGTTATCACCGATTTTAAAATTTTCTCTTCCATGATCAAAATTTCAACACCTACTAATTCTTTTATTATCTAAAAAATATTATTTTCAATAATCTCGCTTAGTTTTTCTGCATTGTATAGGTTTCCTAACATGAAAGAAAATTTTAAAAAATACATTTTTATTCCTATATATCGTTATGCGTCATACAAAAAAAAAATGGCTTGACAAGCATTGCGGTAATCCAATACTTGATAATCACTTTATGTCTGGCAAGCCCGGGTACTATATAAACAATTGGGATATTTTTGGCTAAATATGAATGATTATTTCTGAGCGTGCCAAATTAAGGAAATCTGCTAGCTTTAGGCTCTTTATTTCCAAAATCAAATGATTATTAATTAGACTAGCAGTGTGTTTGACTAAGGCAAAAATGGAGAAGACGATTTTTCAGATAAGATTCATGTATAGTCCGATATATACATAATATCATCCGTGAAAAATATTTTCCAATCCAACCAAAGTCACTCTAAAAAGAGGTTTCTGCTCTTTAGTTTTAGGTTATAATCTTCAGTCACCCAGGGTTTCAAGTATCTTTAACCATATCCTAACATTGGAGTTGGAGATTATTCTATAAGATGATTATCAGATTCCATAAATGATAATAGAACACCATAACTATAGAATGGAGAATCAATAGCATACCTGTTACGGACTGGGCCATAAAGGCCCATCCTTGCGACCCGGCCACCCAGACCCAAATCCGCAGACTCGTATTGCTCATTTTGGTTTAACCACCCCCGCGATTCCCGTACGTATAACCGCTCGGGATAAGCCAGTCCGCGATTCCCGTCCGAGTAACTACTCGGGATAAGCCACCCCGAGATCCCCGGCCACGAATCTGCCAAGATAAACGATCCTGAGATCCCACTCATCTTATCTACTCGAGGTTAGCCAACCCGGAACCACCGGGACAGCCCACCATCCGCATGGTCGAGATATCCTCCCACCACCGCGATACGTGGAACGGCCTCAACCACCTCAGCTATATAACAGCCCACACCCCAGGTATGAAGATCATCCAATAATCATTCACTATACTCCTTGCACCCTTGCTTACTTGAGTGTTGGAGTGATTGCAGGTACCCACCGCAACGCGAGTCCAGAGATTGATCGTGCCAGAGCATCCATCTATTTCAGAGCTTCAGGATCCGTTGTGTACCGAGGTGCATACTTCGGAACAATACCTTTAATGCTAGGATTGGTTGAATGATTTCCTTCTTGACACAGTCTTTCCTCCATACTCTAAAGAGATTCTCCCATGGGTAGAGACGATATGCAATTGTCATGGAGGGAAGGAGAGACCTATCCTTGTATTTACAGAAGCATAGCCCTAGCAAGCCCTTCGATCACAGGTCACCAAGGTTTGGGCTACACTAAGTCGTCTATCATATCAGCCCAATAAGGTGCGATAGACCCAATATTAATTGGATCATTCGTGCTTATCTTGACTCCTAAATGGACCAACTATCAACTTGTTTTTATAAAATCCATAAAACATCAATTGTTCGGCAGTCCACCATATAGAAAATATTTATATTCTCCCATCTGGGCAATATTAATTGAAGGATTTATAAGAAAACATTTTATTTCAAAAACGACTCTTGAGTTGATAAACAATTTTATAACATGTGACTATGTTTTATTTTTTCAAAAAATATGATCCATGGGACATCACCTTCGACCTGACCCAACTCATACAACTAACAATGTCGAATCATGGCAACAATAACAACATTTATCGATGTAAGATCTTCATTGGTTACAAACATCATCAATTGGAAGAACCAAAGTCATTGATATGGTAGTGTAGCATGGAAAATTGTATGGTTCATGAAGGATCATTTTGTCTTAACTCAAAAATAGTATCGACCACTAGCCCAAGGTCCTAGCGACACTAAGTTTAAAATATTATGTCCAAACTCCAGTCTGTCATCAACCCCATGCATTGTGGTCTTAACAATGATTTCTAAAAGTGGCATATGATGCATCAAACTTCATTATGGTGTTAAGCATGGACATGTTAGTTCCAACAACACGGAGTTCTAAAATATGTTGTATCATACCGCAAACTTCATTCTGGTGTTAATCGAATGCATATTGGTTTAAATAACATCAAGTTTTAAAATTTGTCATTTTTCATCTCTCCCTCCCCTGCCTTAGTAAAAGAAAAAGAGAAGACAAGAGAAAAAGAAGAAAAGAAAAAAAACACACAATCCTCATTGAGATTCAACATAAGAATGACTCATGCATGAACCAAATATTTTTAAGCTCAAAGCTACTATATAAAAAAATTCAATGAAGTTAATTGCCTACATTAAAAGAAAATTGTCATGAGATTGATAGAAAACACCTTAGATACTTGCATGAAAAATGTGAAAACAATAAAAATTCACACTACCTTGAGTTTTGTAAAGTAGACCTTGAAGTATTTCTGATCAATTATATAAAAAATGGGGAAAATAACTCATTTACATAAGTTACAAAAATATAAATTACAGAAACATAAAATTCCAAAATTTACATTTAAAAAAAACAAAATTAAAGACACTCTAAGGATCTTCATACCATTTTAACATGAAATGATGAATAAGAAATGAACGAGGTAGTAACTCAGAGGCGTCAACTAAAGAAAGAATAAGAAGGTTTTTCGAGAAACAATGTAAAAGCTTAGAGAATTTTCAGAGGAAAACTTAAGGGGGAAATGCGTTTGCTTTTGATGCAGTTGGATTTTGGATGACCCTATTTGGGGTTTCTAAACTACAAGGAAAACTGAAAATGTATTGGAGATAGAGGGCTTGTAAAGGCATCTTTATTTCCCTTGCGATGGGTTCTGTCTTTATGGAGGTACAAGAGGATTGGTGTATGGAAGGAAAAAAAGAAAAGGAATTCACCTGGATCCTTGAATGGAAAGGCCTTAACTTTCCAAGTGAAATATAGAAAATTATGAGGCATAATTACTCTTTTAAAAGAGGTGGCGACAACACATGGCCGAAAGGCCAAGTGTCCAAGGGAAGAGCATCCTGAGATAATGCTTGGAATAGAGAGGAAAAAGTGGGGTGTTATACTTATCATCCACAAACGGATGACCAAACTGGGAATTTGAAAAAAATCCTTGAAAATGTATCTCAAATATTTTCCATTCAAGCAAGAAATACACTTTTGGATCAACTCAAAAGTAATATCAAGAAGGCTCAAGATTGTATGAACATGCAAGCAGATAAAAGAAGAAGGGACGTGACTCTGGAAGTAAGGCAATTGGTTGTAGTCAAACTACAACCATATATAGACAACAATCATTAGCACTAATGAAAAACCAGAAGCTTGGCATGAAGTACTTTGGACCCTTTGAAATCATTGCAAGAATTGGTAAGGTAACATATAAGGTGAAACTTCTTGAAACTGCCAAAATTCATGAAGTGTTCCACATCTCACAAATCAAGAAGTTCCATGGTCCTCATATTCCTCCATACATTCTTTTACCATTGCAGTCAACAGACAATGGTCCAATTCTACAACCTATTAGTGTTTTAGCAACCAGAGAGCTCAACAGAAGCCAAACCAAGTTGAAATAGATCCTTTTATATAAAATGGGAGAATGCATGACAACAAGAAGCTACTTGGGAAGACTTTGTAGAGTTTAATAACATCTATCCACAATTTAACCTTAAGGACAAGGTTAACTTCAAACAGAGAAGTATTGTCATGAGCACTGAGGGAAATAACGGTTTAAAAATGGTGTTGCCCATGAGATTCTGTGATGATGTGAACAATGATGAGTTAGTTAGCCAAGAGGGACAAATGGCTCATGATCTGAGAATGCAGGAGCTCAGGAGAGGCAAATGCACCAGAATTCCTAACACTAAATTGAAGGCTCACATCATAGACAACGCATGAGTATTGTGAGTATTCCATTTCTCCTTCTGCTTGAAACCCTTCTTACTAATCCCGGTTACTTATCCAATTCCCTCTGAATTCTGTTGTTTAGATCTGCATTCAGAGTGAGTGGAAGAACTTCATAAAGCGACTCAGCTAAGTAGTCCTTTATCCCCTCAGGTGAGCTTGTTGGGGAGGATATGAAGGCTTAGTGATTGGGATTCTCTTAATCCCCACTCTATGTAATAATTTCTCAGTCTTGATTGTGTAATTGAGCTTGAACACTTGAGTATTGATCTGTTAATTTTTCCAGAATACTTGGTACTATTTCATTGATTACGAGTTGAGTTATTGTTCTATTGATTTTTCTTATAAAAATTCTTGCAAATTCTTACGTGAGAGGATCATATTTCTTATAAATACTTTCTCGTTTGTAGACATAGTTTGTGTGACTTTGGGGACTATTCCCAACAAATCTAATGTCAACGTTAAAATGTCATGAATAAAAAGGATTTTTGAACTCAATTTTGAATATTCTCTCTAATCAATGTTTTTTTTGGGTGGGGTGGGACTCGTAAAAAAAGAAAAAGAAAGGAACGGTCGAGAGTTGACGCAAATGGAAGGCATCGGCCCTACAAGGAAAATATTCATCACCCCGAAAGAAAAAAAGAAAAGAAAAGAAAAGAAAAAAGCGCCGAATAGGACAGAACCTGCGCATTAGTTCATCTAAGAGCGAGGCAAAAAGGTTAACGAACCACGAGTTTGTCTTTAACTGGGAACCGAAAGACGCTTTCTGTTCTTTTACTCGTGTGTCCTGTACATTTCTAGCGGGTAGCACAAAAGTTTCTCCTTTTTTCTCTCTCTTTCCAATCTTCGTTGTTAAGCCTCTGCTTTGAAATCTTTTGCACTCGCAACGGAGTCAGGGCCCTTTAAAATGCGTTACACAGTTCATTCTTATCCAGTATTAGTTGCTGATCGGTCGTGCTCGCTCTACCTAGAAACAGCGACTTTTCCATGCGTGTCTCGTCTAAGCCAATGGACGCTCGTTTGGGAAGTTATATAAACATTGGATTTGGCCTTAACTCATTTTTCCTTGTAAGAAAAAGCAAGCAACTCATTTTTCCTTGTAAGAAAAAGCAAGCGCGTTCTAGTTTTAAATGGCCGTTGTTCGCCTCCCACTGCGACCCAAACAATCATTTTCTCAGTGGTTTTCCCATCGTTTTCTCTGTAGACCCAAGGCCCTTATTCGCTCCACTCCTCATCGGCGTTTCCCGAAATCCTCAACCCCCTTCATTCTTGCAAGCGGGTTTCTGATTCGTATCGGGATGAGATTTTGACATTTGACTGTGGTAACGGGTGAGTGGTTCCTTTCTGTCACCGTTTTTTTTTTTTTTTTTCCTTTTTAATTTTTATTTCTTCGTTAAGGATCGTCATCGTTTATCTGTTTTGCTATCACCTCACGATTCGCATTCTTCCTGTTTGTTGTTGACCTGGAAATCCATCCTTGTAATTGATATCACGGGAATTTAGCAATTAGGCTTTTTTTTTTTCTTTTGGATTCCGAAATCTCCGTAAGGTAAATGCAATGTCAATGATCCGTTTCTTGTACAGAAGCAGAACACATGGACTACTCTAGAAACCAGCTTATTTCTCCCCAATATATGCTATTGGTCGGTTATGTTGAGTATTTAGTTATTTACTAAGCTCGCATGTCTTAGTGACAGATGTTCATTTCATAATTTATCTCAAAAACAGTGGAAATGTTCTCCATTCGTTGAAAAACTAATATATATATATATATTTATTTGTACCCTAGCGCCCTTTGAAAGATTCCAACTTGAAGGCTGACATAAAGTTGCTATGTCCTGTTATGTGTGTTTCAGTAATTCGTGATTGCTTCAATTTGACATCGAATAGCGTAGCATGGCAGAAACCAGCACGTGTTGTGTGTTGGTCCGAACCCAAAGTGACGCGACAGCCATGAAGGAGACACTCCTTGCCCAGCAGCAGCTGCTGCAAAAGCTGTATGCGGAGCTGGATCAGGAAAGGGAAGCCTCGGCTACTGCAGCCAGCGAAGCGCTAGGCATGATGCTGCGTTTGCAAGGAGAAAAGGCCGCGGTGAAGATGGAAGCGAGCCACTACAAGAGGATGGCCGAGGAGAAGATGGGCCACGCTGAGGCCACTCTTGAAGCTTTTGAAGAGCTCGTGTACCAGAAGGAGATGGAAATCGCGTCGCTCGAGTTCCAGGTCCAGGCCTATAAGCACAAACTGCTGAGCATGGGGTGTGATTTCAACGCCAGTGAATTTGAATTCCCAGAGGATCTGCTGTTGAACAGAAGCGATCAACAAAATGGAGAAAATGGTCAAGGCGTGAGAAGGCTGCATTCGATGCCCCCTATCCAGTTTAAGAATTCATTGAGAGTCGCGAGGAGGAGGGAAAGATCAGCTAGTCCTGTTCCGGTTTCAGACGTGATTCCTAGGGCCGTGGAGGAGGACACTGACCAGGGAGTTACTCAACCAAGCTTGGATTCGACGAGAAAGCCAGGAGACCTTGATTCCTACTGGAACCTGATAAGAAAGTTAGATGAAAGAGTGAAGGTGATTTCAGACAGCGGTGAAGGGGAAAAGTGTGCAAACTTGAGTAGCACAAGAGGGAAGTTATGTTCAGTATTTTCACAAGCTGTCACTAAGATGACCTCTGACCAAACGGACAGGTTGCCCTCTATTAATTCTGATAAGGTAAATGAGGGAGAAAATAATCGCGATGGCGATGCAGTTGCTAATCGTTCTTCCTCACTTAATGTCCATGATGTATTTGAAGTCCCGCAAACTAGCGGAAAGCATAAAGTCGGTGAGCATGGGAACAAATGGCTTGAGAAACAGGATTCTGAAGCAGAGAACAGACTGAGAAAACCAGACTCTTCGTCTGAGGGAACGGTTGAGCCACATGTTATGCATGACACAGAGAAGCAGAACGGCATGCTTAGCATACACCGTGAGATCAAAACAGCCGGTCTTAAACGTATGATGGCTATAATTGGCCAGAAAAAAGAAGGGACGGGTGTTGATTGCAACGCTAAGGCAGAGTTCCAAAAGCTGCATCAGAGAATCGAGCGGCTTGAGAGGGAGAGAATTGGCACAAGGCAAGAGATCACACATGAAGGGGATGGCGAAGAGCAGTTGAGACTGTTGAAGGACATATTAAGTCAACTCAAATTACTTCAGTTAGAGATGAGAAGTTGGAAACCCAAAACAGCCACCCCAGAGGATGATGTATCTTTGGTTCCTCTCCAAGAGGTAAAATTTTTCTCCTTTTCTTTTGAGGTTTTTCTTTTTCTATTGCTTGCATGAATCTTCTATTTGACTGTTTCTTATTGACACTAGTTATCATTTGGTATTTTAGTTTGCGTGTGGCTTTTGGTGAAATCTTGGATAATTTGTGCTCTTTCTGACCTCTGAACTAGAATTAATGGTATCAAATTTATATGAACAGGCAATGCTGCACTTTTGGCTTTGATCAAGTAACTGTAGAATGACCATCTCAGAACCAATAAAGTCACTGCGTCATATGATGTACATATGCTTTGTCTGCAAAAGGATAGTGTGTGGGGTATAGCGAGGTAGTAGAAAAGATTTTGTAATTTGAAATTAGTTCATGAAAAATGCATCATTCCATAACATGTTGTAAATTGGGCACTAGCCTGACGGCAATTTGAAACTCTTGACCTCTATCTTTTCTTTCCTATGAGATTGGAGTTCTGATACACATGGCTTGGTAGATTGAAGAGCTTTCTGCCTCGCAAAATCAACAATATGGTGTGCTCTTCGCCCTCATATTATATTGAAGTTAAAAATCAGTGCCCCTTGGTTTGTTATTTTTTACATTTACTAAGAGAAAAAGTTTACGATTTCCGATCCTAGTTTCCCGGCTCTTTTTTGCTAATTCTCAGCAAGATAATAGCCATGAAACTGACTTTTGACTTAGCTACAAATGAAGAAAGTTTTGTATAAAACAAACATCTGCATTGAGTTTCTTTGGCAGAAGAAACATTACATGGTGATGTAAGGTTACTGTCAAGTCTATATGGATCACTCCTCAAACTTTATCCATCTTCTTCCGCTCTATTTTACGTATGTAAATTGCTAGAGTGAACTTCAACCTACGTAATAACTGTGAATAACTGCACTAGATTCCCCCGTCCCCAGAAGTGATTTCATAGAATGTGGGTGGCGCAATGGTTTCATTCATATGGAGTATTGATATAGACCATTTTGTAACACATGCATTAAGAATAGCATTAGGAATATTAAACACATAAGCACTTGTCTTTAGTATAGATATCAAGGGCGTGGCATAGGATGGTGCCATGAAATACGCCCTCAGCATGTCTAAAATGAGACAAGAAGGGGAACTATGAGGGGTTATGGATTGAAGGGCTTTAGGCCTTCCCCCACATCTCGAAGATATCATGGGATCTATTTCAAGGCCTTTTGGCCAGCTATGGAAGCTTAGAGAGCCAGCAAGAAATATGCCATCGCAGCAGACCTGTAAGTAACAGCAACAACAACCATCAGACAGGTCTCAGGGCATCCCTGATACGCCCTCTAGCGACCTGCTGAGGGAGCAACCAGCTTTAACAGCCCTTGCACACTTTAAGGACCCTTCCTAAGGGCCTAGGGAAGAGGGACAAAAAGAGGGATTTGTTTATACTAGGTTTTTAGTGAAAGGAACTTGCATTGGGCAGAGATGAGAGTGACAAATGCAGGTTGGGCTGTAGGCACAAGGACCCAGGCAGCAGAGGGCCTTGACCTGCAGCCCCTGAAAATGACATTACAAAGGGGGAATCCAAAGAATGAAAAAGGAAAGGGAAAGGGGGATTTAAGAAAAAGATCTGGGAGAAAAAGGGATCTATTTTCTGTCAGAAATTAGTGATCATAAACTGGAGAGGTCCAAGACCTTACCCCAAGGTTTTTGATAGCCCTAAGATCATTTTTCATACTTAGAAATTCAGATTTTAATCCCAACTCCACGAAATTGCAGTTTTCACCTTTTTTCCAAAATTGCTATTTCGTCCCCGTGAACGTCCTGTTTTCTTTAGAATTTTAGTTCTCAAAAACCCGATGGACTCAAGACTTGCCCTTAGGGTTTTTGATAGTTCTAAACCCATATTTTCTGAAAATCAACCCATTTTTTAGTCCCAAGACGTGAAATTCTCATTTTGCCCTTGTTTCCCAAAAACCCTATTTTTTGTCTGTTTGCTGAGAAATTCATCGGGGACTCGAAAAATCATAAAATTTGACATCCCTACTCAATTTTTCGTGTAGAATCCAAAAATAAGATTAGTTTTTCATGATAAAAGTCTCAGCATACAGTTCCTTCTAAAATCATGTCATATGCCTATTTCCGTCTTAGGCTTTCCTAAATTCTGACAGAATCACAGACAGCACCAACAGATCTAGACAATCATCAACCACATATATATAAATCAAAGTCACATAAAAGACATCCTAACCACATATATATATCTAACGTAAACCACATAGACAGTGAATAAGTCGGTTACCCACATGTTTGCGTTTGATTACGGTTTCTGCTGCTTCCTGCGAGCTTTTCCCTAGCTGTGATGTTTCCTAGCTCCTCTTAGGCTAAGTTCCTTCCAAGATTTATTTGGGGATTTAAGGGGCTGTTTGTGGGTCAAGGTTAGGGAATTCATAAAGGATCTTGACTAGGTTCGGTGTAGGATGTTCTTGGGTTTTTGGTTTGACAGAATAACGGTTGATTGTGTGATTGGACAGAGTTTTGGCAAGACTTTCTCTTTTTTCCCCAAATTTTCGGGTTCCTCATGGTATTTATAGGTCAAGGCCAAAATTTCACTTTCCCATTTTGTCCTTGGACCAATTTACCATTTTGCCCTTGACTTATGTCATGCATGACATAATCTATGGTGACTCACCACCATGAGTCATCTTTGACTCTTTGACTAGGCCATTTGGCCCCCTTTGTAGCCGTGCAAAGCCTTGTTTCTTGGCCACTTTTTGTGGCCAAGAATTAACGATCTCCGGCAGATCAATTTCGATCAGGTTTTTATCGTTTCCGATCCCGATACTTCACGTACGATTATTCTAAAAATATTACGATCACGTCCTTGTGATCTCCTAATTTTTTTACGATCACGTCCTTGTGATCTCGTAATTTTTCTAAGTAATAATCTAGGTTCATTCGAGGTATTTTTTAAATTCTCGTCTGTAGCCGTACCGTTACGGGTACTTTGGATGCACGGTTGTCCTTAGACGACAGAAAGGGCTTGTTCTAGTATCTGCAGAATTTTTCGAAAACTGAGCAGAATTATTTCTACAGACACTTTTAACCCAAAGGCTTGTGTGAGGGCTTGTTCTCCTATTTAATTTATGAAATCTTTGCTAAGAAAAAAAGTGGGATGTTACAGACTCAAGACTTGACCCCAAGTTTTTTGACAGCTCTAAATCCATTTTTCATGAAAATAAACCCAGATTTTCTATAACTATACTCAATTACAGTTCTGCCATTATATGTTCAAAACGTCATTTTTGCCCGAAAAATCAATTTTCTTTGAAATTTTAGTTAACCACAATCCGATGGACTTAAAACTTGACCCCAAGGGTTTTGATAGCTCTGAACCCATTTTTCATGAAAATAAACCCAGATTTTCAGTCCCTATACCCGAAATTGCAGATTTGGCCTTATATACCCAAAACCCCATTTTTGCTCTATGTCACATTTTCTCAAAACTCCTCCATGCACACCACTTAGAATATTTTTCCACATATTCCAGCATTCATAAATCATATGTTATCATCTTCCAAACACAAAATAACACATGCATGCATCATCTACAACATAACACAACATATTCTCATAAAGCCACACACACACTTGCATGCAACATGCAAGCACTCATTAATCACCAAGAGGGTGATTCAATCATAACTTTACCCACATATTTTAACCACCCAAAAATACATTTATCTTAATCAAATCATTAACAACACAAGCAAACTCATTCCAAGGCATATAACACATATTATGTATATTTTCTCATGAATCACATAAACATGCAAAAAGGCATAAAACCATCAAGGGATGGTTTTAGTTAGTTTACCCACTTGTGAATATGAAGGTGTGTAGTGTGATGAGTGTTGAGTGAGGGCTTCTGAAGAGTCGTTGAGAATTCCAAGCTCGGTGCTTCCTTGCTTGAAAATGGAAGGCTATGTCTTCCTTGCTTGCAAATGGGGTGGCTTAGTGTTCTAGAGAGAACAAGATGGTGTTCTCTTCTAGATTTTTGGCGTAGGAAAATGAAAAGAAAGTGATGAGAAGGGGGGCTGATTTCGGTTTTGGCTAGGGGAAATGGTGGAAGAATGCTTGATTTTTGGGTTAAGAAGATGGTGGTTCTTTGGTGACTTTTCTCTAAGCTTTTCTTAGAGAACTCTTGGTGAGTAAGAGATAAGTGAAGAGTGGAAATGGGAGAGTGAGGGTTGCGATTTTACTAGGGAAAATATGGCTACTAATGAAGATTTTTAGGTTAAATTTATCAAGTTATGATGGGTAATCATGCCACTTTTTGGAATGGACCAATGCATGGCTTTGGCATGTGATTTGGGGATATTTGGAAGATGGATTATCCTCCCAAAATCTGCAGGGGGCACAGTTTTTTGGGGGATTTTGGGCCACTTTTTATCCAATTAATCCCATGTAATGATGCATGATCATTACACCTTTTCTTAGGGCCAATGCATGTTGCTTAAGTATAGTTTTGGGTAGCATTTGGGAGAGAATTTTGATCCCCAAATTTGAAGAGTGCAGCACGGTTTTGGGGGTAGATTTTCACATTATTATGCTAAGGTGAGTAGGTGTCATCATGCCACATTTTCTAATTAAGTCAATGCATGTTCTTTGCTTCCTAGAGTGAGCAAGAATGCAAATGATGATGTGTTGGACTTCAGCCCTTAAGCAGCCCACGTGAGAGAGAGGAGACTTTTGCTCCTGGACGGTGCGTGTTTGCTCGTGTTTGTTCATTAATTGTCCGGTTACCCACGTAATCGCGCGCGTGAAAAATTAACGAACGGTATAAAAATCATCTAGACATAATTTAACACCAATTCATTACTAAAAATAAGCAATTGGAATTTATCTAAGATATTCTAATTTTTCTTCCGTAAAAGCGCATTTTTACAGGTATTGCCAGTACGCGCGTCAATTTCCTGTAAAGACCAAAAAATGCTACAAAAAATTACTAAATCAAGCGAATCACCTCCTCCACAAAATTCTAATAAGGAAATTACTTTCTATCTACGACACTCGCATTTTCTAGGTTTATAAAAATTTATTTTACTAGCACTTTCGATACGCATTAAATTTCGACGGCGACCGAGCGATTCTCGTGAAATTTCTCAGGAGTATGAGACCATCACTTTGACTGATATTTTTAGAAAATAACTTAAAATTTTTCAATCAAAATAACGGGCTCGTGAATTATTAATTAGGCGAAATTCTTCCTAAGGAAAAACGGGATGTTACACACTTTACCTACGATGAACTACAAACCTTTTATCAAGAGGTTATGACGAATGTTGACACCATTCTTGAGCCAAACTTTTTTATCATCAAGCTATAGCTTATCATGAATGGATACATGCCATGAGGGAGGAGACTGTTGCAATGGAAGACAATGATACTTGAGATTTGGTCCCTTTAGCATTAGGCAAACATAAGATTGGTTGTAAATGGGTCTACGAAATCAAACCAAACATAAATCAGATGGTAGTGTTGATAGGCATAAGGCCAAACCTGTGGCTTGAAAGTAGAAGGCCAAACACACAAGACCACGATAGATGATCCTCTCATGTGTACCTCCGCGTGTAGTGGTATAACTCATTTTTACTTTCTCATGTGATACCTAATCCTGTTGACATATCCTCCATTTCATCTTGTCCCATTGTCATTGTTACAAAATCACATCGAAACAATAAATATGAGGGGGAAAAAAGAACAAAATCAATGAAAAATATTTTTTTTTAAAATTATTTTATTTTTGAAAAATATTGTTTTTGAAAAATATTTTGTCACAAAATTACTGTTTTTAAAAAATAACTTTGTTTAAATCAATTACTAATTTAATAAGGTTAAAAATATAAATTAATAAACTAAAATCAAATCAACTCCTATTTTAACATACTCCAAACATTAGAATTGATTTTTAAATCAATTAAAATCCCATTTTATATATATATATATATATATATATATGTATATATATGGTTCCAAACAGGCAGTTGATTTGCAAATCAAAACAATTCAATTCAAAATCATTTCTCATCTTCTTTGATTCCAAAGACACCCTGAATGACCTCCCATAGTGCATTCTACCCCAACCCTAAATACCCCCCTTTTCCCAATCATTAATTACATGGAATTACTAAACCGCCCCTAATCCCTATATGTGGACTGGCCACTAGACACCAACACTGGGCCACATTTTGGGCCGTGACAGAAAACTTCATAAATATGAAATTAGAATCATTATTGAAGCCACTGGTGGTGCTTAAATGACTCTCGTGGCAACATGTAATGGCCAAAAAAAAAAAAATCAGCTCTAGCAAAGAACGACCACAATGTATGCAGTTGCACATAGAACAAAATGTGTTAACAGAAATGGGGAAATTGAAGAGGAATCAAGAAGAGCGAGAGAGGGGCTAATCTAAGTGGTTGTCGTCATAAGTGTATCCTTGAGAAACGTTTATTATTCTGATTAAAACTTGAATTAAATTTTACCCGCTAAAAATTGAACCGATGGATTATGGTTCCTGGAGAGAGAGAGAGAGTCGGTGGGTAAGATTTTATTCAATTTTAATTTTTGAATCTGAATAGGTAGAGGCTTAGTTGGTATCATTTAAAACTGACGATAATGAGTTTAATAATATCATTAACGTGAAAAGAAAAGGAATCCAAATCCATTTTGAAATAGTTTCCATAAACAGAGAGATTCCAAAGTTAGTGGAGTGGCAAATGCACCAAAGCCGCACTTATCGCGTCAATAAGGGCCTTTAGGTTGGTGAACTCTCTGTCGCACAGTTCTTCCGCCACATCCTCTGGGAGCCTACCCAAGTCGTCGTCGATGCCCTGAGCTATGTCAGCCCCTCCCTCAGAGTACAGGTCCCAGAACGCCTTCTTGCCTGCCTCACGCACTTCCGGGCCTGAAACGTCGGCGATCACCTCTTTCACCCACTCCATCATTTCCTCGCTGGGTCCGTCGACTATGTCAGCTTCCCTCACCTTGGCGGGTCTGGGTTCGGCCTCCCGAATGAACTTAGAGACCACCTCCTTGATATCCTCAACAAGCATTGACCACCCGCGCTCCATGTCGGCCCCCAATCTGGGAGGGTCAAGGAGGTACCTTGTTACAGTGCTTTCCTTGCCCACCATTATCGGTCTATCCATCCTGTTGAAGACTGCGGACCAGGCCCCTTCCTCATATTCTCTTCCAAGTACGGAGTAGTACTTGGCCCGCGGCTCTCCGAGGCCTCCTTTATCATCTTCTTAGCTCAACATGTGCTACCCAGGCCCTGAAAGGCATACATGGCGCAGGCGTTAACACGAGGTCGGCGGGAGTGGCATTGATCCTTGTGTGGTGCCCAGAGGTTACCATCACTCCATGGGCGATCGCGCTCACGTTCACTGCTCGGAGAGACCTAGCCCTCAACTCCCATAAGTATGCACCCTTAGTCAACAGCGCTGCCGTCCTTGGCTGCTTGAGCTCAGTAGCTGCCCTCGCCACCGCATGGCCCACGTCCGCCACGACCTGGTAGTAGCCCTGGAAGGATGTCGATATGGACCCCACGGCCTGATAGGCTGCTGCCTCCAGCCTCGCGACGCTGCCTTTCTCCGCTGGGAGGCTGATCTCACCCACCGAGTCCCGCCCAGCGGCACTTAGGGTCTCTATCTTGATTGCCTTGGGCAAGTTCGCCCACCGCTCTGTGGGCTCCTTGAAGAGCAGCCACAGTGCCACCGTGCACCAGTTTAGAGTGCTATCCTCCAGTAGCCTGAACCTGCTTGGGGCCTGCGCTAGCATGGCAACCCACCATTCGCTCAGCAGGTGACCTCTCCTCTCGGCCTCCTTGGCCATTCTCTCTCGCAGAGTTCCCCCGATCGAGACAAATCTCCTAGCCAACTCTATGATGACCCTGTCTGGGACAATCCTCAAGCCAAGATGGATCTCGACCTCCTGCAGTGCTATCTCGACGTACCTAACAAGCCTTGTTCTCTCATTGAGGCCAGCACTCTGGATCACCTTAAAGAGGGCATTGCGAACCATAGAAACAGCATTCTTGCCTCTCACGCTCCCAGTCATCATGGTGGCAGTCACCCGGTGGTACCCAGATGCCAAGGTCTCCCCCGACATCTGCTGGACCTCCTTCGCCGTCGTCTTCCAGGCATCTATCTTCTTGCCCTCTTCTAACACCGCCCTGACAGGCTTCACCTCCATTGCGTGCCTCTGCAGGTCCCCGTCGATGGCAAGGTTAAACGCATCTAAGTCCTCTATCTCGTGTGGCTCAACCCCCCAGGCATCTGCCAGGAGTTCAGACATCTTGTCAGCCATGCCCCCCACATCATCCCGCCTCAGGAGATCAATCACCGCCCGACCCTCGCCCGCCATACACGAGAGGACAGGGTCAGACATCAGCTCATGCCCCTTGGCGAGCAACATGGTCTCGGTTTCTGCGCGGACCGGCTCTACCTCCTTAGCAGGGGGAAGGGGCTCATCTGTCAAAAGGGAGCTCAAATCGTCACCGTCCACGGTAGGCCACACCTGGCTAGGGTTTGCGACGACCCCCACTTCGATATCCCCTATGGAGTGGACATCAGGCGACTTCTTGGTGAGTAAAGCGGAGAACGGAATCGCCCTTGGGCTGACCACCTGGAGGCCGCCCTGTGCGGCCGTTCGCTGTATGTGTGCAATCAAGTGTGGGGGGCAGGTGAGGAGCGCATCATCGTCGACATTCTCAAACGGATTCCCCCCCGTAGGCGTGAGGTTTGGTGGAAGGGGAAACGGATTTGAGTAGGCCCTCCATCTACCTATGTCCTCACTAGTCAAAGGCAAACTCATCTTGAAAACCACGTGGAAAACTAAATCAAAGACCAGAAGGTTAAGAGACGTCGCTTTGTGAGAGAAGGTTGTGCTTGGGCTAGCCCGAGGGTACCAAACACGAGATAAGGGCATTGGATAGCTTGGAGAACCATTGCATACTTTCTTGTAGGGCTTTTAAAATGGGCCGGCCCGTTTACCCGGTTAAATGGACGTGCTTTACATGCAAAAAATAGGCCTACGAAAATTTGAAAAAAAAATTAGATCAGCCCGTTTAAGCCCGGCCTGTTTGGCCCGCGGGGTGGCCCGTTTACCCGTGAATTTTTTTTTAAAAATTTTAAAAATAAAAATTTGAATTTTTTTGAATTTTTTGAATTTTTGAATTTTTTTTTAAAAAATAAACAGGCTGGCAGGCGACTCGTTTAGGCCCGCGGACTGACCATAAATGAGCCAAGCCTAAAAAATATGCATATTTTTGGCTGGGCCCATTTAGGCCCGCGGGCCTTAACGAGCTGGGCCTGCCCGTTTTGACAGCCATACTTTCTTGCTTAAGGCCATATAGGGATTTTTGCAAAAGACAAGCTTTGTTAGTGCCTTATGCAGGAAATCCTTGGGAGAGTTTCATGTAAACCTTTTCATGAAGGTCATCATGTAAGAAAGCATTGTTGACATCAAGTTGATGCAAATGCCACTTCATTGAGGATGTGAGGGCTAAGAGCAACCGAACTGTGGACATCTTTGCCACAGGGCTGAAGGTATCCAAGTAGTCCACACCTTGCGTTTGGTTGTATCCTTTTGCAACCAAACGAGCCTTGTACCTCTCAATACTTCCATCAGCCTTTAATTTGACCTTACCCACTTGCAGCCAATGGGCCGTTTGCCAAGGGGGAGATCAACCAATTTCCATGTATGGTTCTGTTCCAGGGCAGCAATCTCAGTTGCGATTGCATCTCTCCAACATGCATGTTTAACAGCTTGGTTATAGGATGAAGGTTCAGTGATTGTGGATAGTGTTAAGGCATAGTGCCTGTAGGAAGGGGAAAGCCTGTCATAGGATATGACCTGAGAGAGAGGGTAGGGATGGGTGGGTGATGGTGAATCTGAAGAATTAAGCAGATTACAATGGTAATCTCTAAGGTAGTTTGGAATTGTCTTAGGTCTTGTGGATCTCCTTGGTGGAGTGGAGGGGGAAGGATGTGTGTGAGGTGCAGTGGTGCTGTCAGAAAGGGGAGCTGGTGCAGAAGTGAGTGGTGGCAGTGTATCAGATATGAGTTCTGATTCTGGTTCAGAATTGGGATGAGGGGAAAAAATGGGTAAGATAAGCTCATTTCGTTGTAGTGGTGGGGTGGAGTATGGGAAGAAACTTTCATAGAAATGAACATTTCTGCTAAGGAGTAGTTCCTTACTGTGAAGGTCATAAAGGACAAAACCTTTGACATCGAATTTATAACCAAGGAAGATGCACTTCCTAGCCCTGGGGTCAAGTTTGGATATGTGACTGTGGAGAGTATTAGCATAAGCCGAATACCTTGAGAAAACTGAAATCAGGTTCTTTCTGAAATAGCAATGTGTGAGGGCACTGATCCTGCAGAGCTGCAGATGGAATTCTATTGATAAGAAAAACAAATGGACAACAAAGGACCAGAAAGCTACAGGGAAATTGGCCTGAAAGAGTAATGTTCTTGTCACATTCATTAAGTGTTGATGTTTCCTCTCCACTATAGCATTTTGTTGTGGAGTTTCCACACATGACAGCTGATGAACAATGCCTTTTTCAGAAAAG
Source organism: Nissolia schottii (assembly GCA_003254905.1). Lineage (NCBI taxonomy): Eukaryota > Viridiplantae > Streptophyta > Magnoliopsida > Fabales > Fabaceae > Nissolia > Nissolia schottii. The sequence continues at coordinate 146,446 of QANU01080328.1, read as the reverse complement.
AATTTCTTCAAAGTGAACTCGGGGCCATTATCACTTCTAACCTTTTTGATTAGCTTGCCAAATTGAGATTCAACCATGACAATAAAACCTTGCAAAGCCATGGATGCCTCAGATTTTGATTTCAGCAAATAAATCCATACATGTCTGCTATGGTCATCAACCAATGTGAGAAAGTATTTGTGTCCCTACAAGGAGGGAACGGGTAGAGGGCCAAAGATATCTACATGCAACAAATCAAAATTGCTACTAGACTGAGATTTGCTACGCTCATATGGTAGGGCCTTTTGCTTTGCAAAATGGCATATATCACAGGCAGATAAACTATGAGTAGCAAGGATAAAACCACATTTGTTATTTATTAATCTCAGTTTAGCTTTGGGTACATGGCCAAGGTGAAAATGCCATAGATCAAATGCACATTGTTGTACAGAATTAACAGAATGTGAAATTGAATGAGGAACACTACAAGAAACAGGTTCCTTGAGTATGTATAGACCTTTCTCCACCTTAGCAAGACCAATCTCCTCCATGCCGTGGCAATCCTGAATTGCACAAGAGTCAAAGCACACTCTAAGGATGCAATCATTGTCAAAGCATAGTTTGGTGATAGCAATCAAATTGAATGCAAAATCTGGTATGTAAAGCACATCAGTAAGGCATATTCTGTTATTAAGGATGATGGTTCCAGCAATGCGAGAGGTCAGAACATGACCATTAGGGAGAGAGATATTGATAGGAGGCTCAATGGTTTTGTAAGAACTAAAGAAATCCATTGAGCAGCAGATATGGTCAGTAGCACCAGAATCAAGAATCAAAGAAACACTGACATGCCTACCTGAATTGGAGACCTTGTTAGCAAGGTTGAGATGAGAAGAGGAGGAACCAGATGAATTGATTAGAGCCAAAATGCTTTGATATTAGTCAGCGGTGAAACCAAATTGGACATGTGCAGAGGCATCTGATGCAGTACCAGAGGAGGTAGTGGATGGCAGAATTGTGGCATCAGTAGTGACAACATTTGCACGCTTTGTGGATTTGAACTTGTACCCAGAGGGGTAGCCGTGTTTCTTATAACATTCTTCAACAGTGTGGCCACGGAATGCCTTATCTTATCCACTAGACTAACAAATGAGATGAGAGTGTGAGTGTGGGAGAGTCCTAGGGACTCTTTAGATTAGGGTTTCTTTAAAAAGAAAAATTAAATAATAAAATTATATTAATAAATATGATTGCATAAAATGTTGCAAAAAGTAATGCTGGTCTAGTGGATAAGGCATTGCTCTGAATGCTGAGGGCTTGGGTTCGAGTCTCATTGAAGGTAAAATAAGTTTATTTTTTTAATAAACACAAATGAACATTTGTGAGTAAACAGGCCGGTTTGACAGGCTCCAGGCCAGGCCTCCCAATTTCCTTAGCCTGACCTGGCCTGTTCCCACCCCTAGTGGTAGGGGCTGAGTAATTGAGTAAAAGCCTTGCATCATTGTGAGTAGAGAGTTGACGTTCATGCTGAATCACCAAGGAAAAAACACGATTGAGCGGTGGAAGAGGATCCATGAGGAGGATTTGAGAGCGCACAGTGTGAAATGAGTCATTGAGACCCTTTAAGAAGCGAATTATTTGATCGGAATCTTGTTGCAATCTAGGTAGAGGTCGAAAAACGTCCAATTCATCCCACAGCATCGTAAGTTCAGTGAAAAATTTAGTCACCGAGAGATCACCTTGTCGAACAGAAGCGATCTCTTCTTGCAAATCAGCAATGCGGAACAGATCGCCCTGAGAGAAGCGGTCCTAGAGTTTTTGCCAAACTTCACTAGCCTTGTCCAACCAAATGATGCTCTGTGCAATGAAAGGATCAAGAGCGCGGATCAGCTATGAAAGCACCATGTGATTACACCGCTCCCAAAGAGGAAACAAAGAGGAACTCTTGGCAGGAGCAACAATGGAGCCATCAACGAATTGAAGTTTGTTTCTAGAGAGCAACGCCATGCGAAATGCTCGAGACCAGCCATGATAGTTGGAACCGATGAAGAGAGAAGAGACGAGAATAAGGGAAGGATTCTCGCTAGGATAGAGGTAGTATGGGATACAGGATCGCGAGCAGGATCTTGCACCGGTAGTGGAGGAACTTCGTGATCAGTGATGGAAGCCATGGAAGGAAAAATGCAGAGAAAGCGAAGAGAAGACGGAAGCATTATGCCGATGATACCATGAAAGAATTCACAGAATTCTTGCAGCAATAGCAAGAAGAGAGAATGAAAGTGTTCAGAAAAGAGATTCAATTCATCACAAAGGCATTAAGCCACATATATACAAGGAGGTTACTTGTTGTGCAAGTGTAGATAACAAGATAACTAACTCTCAACCAACTAACTTACACTAACTACCTCTAACTGATTTTAACTAACTATTTTGGATGGTTAGTGTCTAACAAATTTATTAATATAATAATAGGACAGAATATATAATAGATAATATATCTACTTTATTTGTTGATTATATTTGGAATATTTGTTAACTGGTAATTACTACTGAAATGCAAAGTATGGATCTTAAGGGAACGGTCTCTGTCAAAGGTGATGTGTACAGGTACAGTTATGGGATTATGTTAATGGACTTCACAAGAGAAAAGCCATCAGATGAAATGTTTGTAGGAGGATTGAACTTAAAAAGATGGATTGATAGTCAATTCCCAATTCAATCTTGGAAGTTGTGGATTCCAATTTAGTACATCTACATGGTGAACAGATTGATGTCATATTGCCTCATATCATCTATTTTAGAATTATCTTTAAGTTGTTGCACAAGTTCACTGAAGAACGAATTAAAATGTCAGATGTCTCAACATCATTGACCAAGATCAAGAATTCAATTACATAAATGAAATATGGAACAAAAGTTGAAATCATAAGCCAAAGAAATGTGGTTCACATCTTCCTAAATGTTCGAGAGGTTTATACCTTTGTCTCTTCCCCCATATCTATGAACCTCAATGTTATATTAAATGAATTTTAGATCATAAATAAGATAATATGTAATTATTGTTTTCATTTATATTCTTACTTTCCTTCTTAGCATATCTGTTAGATGGTGCATAAATAAATATCTCATGAGATTTCATTTTGATGCATCATCCGTGCAAAAGATTTTTTTAGACATCTAATCATGTATTGTCATGTTATATTAAAGATGTTTGAATTTTATAATAGCTATCTCAAAAGCCATACATCTAATGCTATATAATTGGTTGACAATATTCTAGAGATAAAATTTGATGCACTATGCTTTTACATTTTCATTCAATCACATATCATCACATCATCAAAAGTGGTTAACTCTCACAACCAGTACCACATGATTGTATGACACTGTAAAACTAATTTACACTTTCAATATATCAAAATTAATCTCATCTTTTAAAGCTTAGCAAAATTGTCCTTTTATTAGCACTTTATTATATGCTATCCAATAATTGTCAGTAACATGCAAGCAGCTCATCTTTGTTATGGTGTTTCAAACTTTCAAACTACCATGAATGTGAGAATATGTTTGGGATTTTACAATTCCATCTAGCTAGTTAGGTAGTAGCTTAACAAAGTGAATCATAAAAAATGTCAAACTAGTGCACAAGCCTCCCACCTAATGTGGTTTGGGAAGGGCAAATGTACATCATGTTTTTTTGGATAAAAAGATGCACATAGTCTTACCCTCACAGGCAGATAGGCTACTTCTAAGATTTGAACCCATGATCTCTGTCACATGGTCACAACCTTATCATTACGCTAAGACTCACCCTCTACGAAAGAAGTGAATCTATGATACATATATGGAGACAAACATTTTCGCAACAAGTAAACCATCCAAAGAAATTTGCAAAAACTGAGCATAGCTTTAATTACCTCCTCTAAATGGCGTTGGTATAATTCCATTCTGTAACACAGTTGACGTCAACAAATTTCGATTTTGTTGTATTTTAGCTGCTCATGACATCCAACAGTACCAACAAATAAGAGATGGGATAAAAGTCTATGCATTCACAATGATAAAACATACAAAAGTTGTTTTACCATAATCAGGCCAATCAAATTTTAGTCAGCACATATCAGTGGATTTTATAGAGAAATGTTGGATGACATGATTAAAGAACTGCAACAGAATGTTTAGAGACACACGATAGCAATTAGCATGGATAAAATACTAAACTTGAAACAATTCATAATACGATTTCGATGTACCTGCTCATTGAGGCATTGTCATACATATTTAGCCTCTCCAAGAAGGCGAGAGTATAGAATGTAAAACGATTGACAATTGAAACAAACACCAACTCTATTATATTTTGTAAAGTACAAAAGGGAATTTTAGTTTGCAGAATCTGGAGCCAAATAAGAAGAAATCCAATGGATAAACTGGAGCAAATTAATTTAAATACTTCAAAGAACAATGCACAAGTTGGTTACCACTATAAAATTCGCACATACAACTGAGTCCAAGTGATGTGAAGCTGACAAGCTTAGAAAAAGGAGATCACCGTCAGCAATGAAACCTAGGAAAGAATTATTAGCTAGACAGAAAAAATCTCATTATCACATAATAAGCAATTATAAATTCAAGGAGGAAACTTGTGAAACAGACTGGGTTGCAAGAACATAAACATGTTAATATTGCATGGACACTAAATGTAAACAGTATCAATTTAATCTAGTTAGACAACAAAACTAGTTAAGGAGAAGAAGAATATAGGGTAAGATCATGAACTTTTTACTTCACAATATGATGTTTAAAACAGAGGAAAATATGCCATGCAATTATTCTGTAGGATTCGTCATAGACCGAGATAATGTTGAAACCACAAATTAAGAATAGATTATTTGTAAATTCCCATTCATCACAATAATGTAACTGCCATAGGCATGCTCACAATGGAAAACAAAGCAGGCATCATTAATACAGAAGGCATAAATTTGAGCAAAAACTCTTGCACATCCAACCATTGACAAAGCTGCCAAGCTCATTAGTAGATTTTGCACTACAAGGAAAACCAAGGTCGTCTCCCAAGGATACTTGGTTGTTTCTCAATACTGCATTTAGTAAAAAAAAAATTTTTTGGGGGGGGGGGGGTTGAGCAATTGAAATGTAGAAGAAATGAAGAACTGAAATTAAAAGGATTAAGAGCATCAATCCAGAATCTCTCCAATTGCAAGTAAATGAATCACAGGCCAAAAAAGTTAACCACAATTCAGTCGTTGGATGAATTAAATTGGAATCGTGAATCTAATCCTCGATTCCCATCCAGAATTTAATCAAACACTTGCCATGCACAAACACAGTTGACTCTCAACATGGTGTACATGGAATCTGTGTTGATTTCAATCCTTGAGTAAACCAACCTAAATCTCAAATCTAACAATTCCAAAATTACTCAGTCAAACAATTCCGAAACTAAAAAAAAAAAATTGAAAAAAGAGAAGAAATTGAATTATGAACAGAGAGTGGACCGGAACCTCAAGATCTCAACCAAGGAGATTTTCAAGGCCTGGATTGGTTCAAGAAATTTAGTGTACTGTGCTATACGAAAAACGAAGAACAAAGAAGAACTATGAAGAACAAAAGAGAGAAAATAAAACAGAGTGCTCTTGATCCTAATTACAAAGTACTAAAGTCTACTTTTGTGTTTGTTCCTTCAGCCCCTAAAACTGACCTAAACCCTATTTTTTAATCTCATTTCACTTCAGCCGTTAGAGGAGTGAATTAGCATCCAGATGTCTTTTGTCCCATGCAATTTGGATTTGAATTGAGTGAGATATGGCCCAAATAGTGCCCAAAGGTCAACAACATTACTAATCTGAATTCAACAATCCAAATAACCCTTAAGATGATGAAATTGGCTCTTGGTGTCTTAATGAAAATTGTAGCTCATTGAGTAATCTTCCTACAAAGCTTTTGTGGGAGAAGATTAGGTGTTTATCATCTATTTGGTGTAAAGCTCACAATCTCCTTAGAGGTTTCTCCCTCACAAATATTTTGAGAGATTGAAAAGCTTTAATCCATAGATAGCTATTGTAAATTTTCATTTTGTTTTTGCCTTTTTTAGAGGATCTCTTATCCTCTTACTTTATGTATTCTCTTCTCTTCTTAATGAAATTCTTCTTTTATCCCAATAAAATAGGAAAAGAAAGCCTTCATAAACAAAAGTGTATCAAAATTAGGCAGTAAATAATTATACATTTAAAGCACATCTTGAAGGAATTAAAAAAGAACTGCAGACCTAGAATGTGTAAAGTGTCAACCCACCACTGTGGCGCAGATGCCAGAGTGGAAATCATGATTCCGGATTCAGCCATGCCTACTATTGAAGCTGGAAAGTCAGCACTCACATTTTCTGTAAACTACCCCAAGTTGAAGCTTTGAGTGACATTTTTGATAGTAACTTTGAGTAACATTTTTGCAAGCGCCAGAGTGCTCAATATTAGGCTTGTGCAGTGAGTGAGAAACCTTCAAGTTCTTCATAGTACTTTACCAAGGTGTCCCATAATGCTTGTAGGTGTCCCATAATGCTTGTTAAAGTCAATATACCATAGCTTTTCCGCTCTGCAAAAATAAACGTAGTGTGCAGAATATATTGAAGAAAGAAGGACATGTGCTAGAAGATTTGAATATGAACTAGTTACCTATCATATGTAGAAGAAAATACTCAAGAACGAGATCATTCTCTCTTTTAAAAGTCAGCGAAGGAGACAATACTCAAACAAAAATGGTTTGACATGTTATCATCATTTAAATACTTACAAAATATACCAAACTTCAAAACGAGATATAGCAATATCTTCTGTTTATTTATTTTTGCTGCAAGTTACACAGAAATATCTTACCAAGGTAGCTAATGGTCAGAGACTATACTCAAGCAGGGTTAGAAGGTCAGAGACCACTTAGAGAATGACATAGTTTAATGAAGTTCACAATTTCATCTGCTTCATCCATAAGGACCATTTAACAGCTTCTAGAAATTTATCATTTCTGCGGAGCGCAGTGATAAGATTAGTGTAGGTTATCTTGTCAGGTTCAATTCCATTATTTCTCATTTCCTTGATCAAACCTACGGCATCTTCAACCATTCCAGCAATTCCATATGCTTTGATCAGCGTGTTATAGCTGTACAAATTAGGTCCAAGACCACATTCTTTCAATTCTTCAAGCACATTCGCAACTTCTTCAATCCATCCTTGTTCACCATAGATATTAATCATGGTGTTGTATGTGTAGTGGTCAGAGGCACAATTTGATTCCTTCATCTTTTGCAATACAGATCTAAAACTCTCCATTTGGCCATCTTTCCCATAAGCATCCAGCATTGAATTGAAGGCTTCAAGGGAAACTGAAAATCCATCAAATTGCATCTTCTGCACTGTCGATGACATGTTCGAGAAGTCTTTATTTTTTCCATATGCAGCTATGATAGTATTGTAAGAGATCACATCAACCAGGCCTTGCTTCTTAGCCATGCAGAATAGCCTCTTAACCTTCTTGAAAAGCTTAGCTTTCCCAAAGACATCAAGCATGACATTGAAGGTAATTGTGTTAGGTGCAAATCCGCGCTCAATCATCTCATCAAAAAGCCTGGAAAGCTCGTCCACTGGCAAAGCCTGAGCGCAGCAGTTTAGGGCACAATTATATAGTTCCTGGTCCCAATCCACACGTTCTTTTGAGATTTTGTAGTACAGACCAGCTAACTTATCCGCCATGTTACATCTTTGATAAGTACGGAACATGTCACGTAATAGAAAATTGTCCGGAACAATATCAGGTCGCTTGTTAATTTCATCCAAAACAGAGCAAGCATCTTTCAAAGATTCAGCTTTGATGTACATTCTTACAACAATGCTGAAGGCAATCATATCCAAGGGAATTCCAGAAGATTTCAACTTCATATACAACATTTCAGCCTCATTGAAGTGGCCCATGACACTGTAAATGTCTATCACGGTGCACATGATGTGCATGTTAGGCTTGCCATTATTCTTGTTTGCTTGATTGTATATCTTAACAGCATCCTCCAGCATACCTGCCTCTTTGCATGAGCAAATCAAAAGATGAAACAAATTATCCTCATAATGCTGATCGTGCCACTTTTTCTCATTCAATACTTTTATAGCATCATCCACCAGCTGGTGTTTAACATAAGCCATGACCAGAGTGGAGCAAGAACTCTGATTGACCAGAATGTGTTGATAAAAGGAACCATTCAGCAAAAGCGGCACTTTATCAACCCTGCCAGCCCTCTCATAAGCATGCAAAACAATACCAAGCATAGAAGAATATTGGCATCCAGTCTCCACCATATCAGCAAGAGTTGCAATGGCGCCTTCCTCGTCTCCATGTTTGGCTTGCAACTTTATCATAGTATACAAATTAGATGAGTTCGGCTCGTACCCCAACCGCTTGAGCTCCTTATAATACCATCTCGCTTCCTCATAATTATCAGCCCTACCCCAGCCTTCAATCATAGATCGGTAAGTGGTCTCATCCGGAGCCAACCCAACATTCTTCATCTTCAAAAACAGCCTCTGAGCCGCAGCCATATTCGACGCTCTCCCATAGCCAGTTATCATAGTATTATACGCCACAATGTTGGGACAGAACCTTGCTTCTTGCATTGACACCAAAACTTTCTCCGCATCCACCAATCTCCCTTGCTGGCAATATGCATTCAGCACCACCAACCAATTCTCCAGATTAGGAACCACTTTATCTATTTTCATCAAGCCAATCACCCCTTCAGCTTTCTCATGTAACCCTAAACGGGTATATATGGTGATCATGGCAGAATATGCCGATTCACAGACTATCCCACACTGCCTCATCCGTGAAAACGCAAACTCTGCCTCCTCAATGTTCCATCCCTTGCGGTAAAGCCCCATCAACATGCCAAACGTCGCCACGTTAGGCGCCACGCCGCAATCCAACATCATTCGGAACCACTTCGCCCCCAATTGCACTAGACTCCGCTTACGACACGCGTATATGAGCGTGTTAAAGACCCGAAAGCTCAATTCGGTGCCGAACTTGGTCCTCATTTCCCGAACCAGCTTCTCTGCACCTTCCCAATCTTCTCTCCTGCTCAGCACGCGAACGGCCACGTTGTAAGCGCCCTCGTCGCGTCCCAGCTTGCCCGTCACCCTCATCCACTCGAAAAACGACAGCGTTTTGGCGCCGTCGCCCGTGCTCTCAAGCCGTTTCAGCTCCGCCCCAAGGGAAGGGTAATCCACGTCAGCACCGCCTCCGTCGTCGCGTGCGATGAACTTGTCCGCGTCCGCCGGAGCGTTGTGTTTCGTTGAGTAACTGAATTTCAAGTGCACTCCGATTAGTCTGCTTGGCACTCTCTTTGCTCCCGGAGCCTTGTTCCGAACCTGAGGCTTGGACTTGAGGTTCGCCTCAACCTGAATGTGCTTCGTCTTGGACAGAGATTTGAACGGGCAAGCTCCATTTGCGTGGACGCAGCTCGAAATTGACGGAATAGAAGTCTTCGAGTCGAAGGAATCGAGCGAAATAGAGAATCTCAGGGAGGCCATGGAGAATACGGAGGTGGTGTTGTGGTTGTAACGGGCGGTGGGGGAGGCTCTTCATTTTCCTCTCATCTCATCGCGTAATCATGTTCGTGTGGCTTTTGCCACTGCTGCTGGCGGTTGCTGCTCGCGTTAACAAAAATATCTGCGGACAACTTGTGGTGTTGGGCTCCAATCATGTCTGGTATTTTTTTGGTCCAACCAATATATATGTCTTTTGACGTCCAATGGCATGAGTTTGGTTTGCTGGGGCCTAGAAAACTTTCCTGGCCCAAGACTATTTCGGATTTTGCTCTTCTAACTTTGACAAGCAAAAGTACTTTTCACTTTGACACCACATCACCGAATTAAAAAGTAAATTGATTATGATTATTTTTAATAAAAGAAGGAAATAAGACACGATTGAAACTGCATTCGCTCCGGCACGTCTCCATGACAAAGGCGCGCCCACCACTTCCACCTCCACTCACCGCCTTTCTTGCCTCGTTCAAAATCACCGACCACCATGAGACTTCACTCATTGCTAATCTGCCAGTACATCTGGCTCTGCGGATCTCAAGTCAAAACGGCCTTTTGAGCCTGTTGCATGGCTACGCGTAACATCCCGATATTTTACATAATAAATAGATATATAAATAATATAATTAGACTAAAATTTTAAATGTCAATTTTATTCCCTAAAAATGTCAAATAAGGTAATAGTTCACAATTTTGCGAAAATTTGCAAAGACCAGATTTATTATATTTCATCACTGGAATTCAATTATGCATCAAAGGTATTGGTATAGAATACTTTTATGAAAATAACTTTACAAATACTTTGGATGAACTAAAATTTTTCATTAGAAAAATTAGTAGATCACGATAGTGTGATCGAAATATTTTTTGAACACCCGTACACGCGACACCCAAACAACTAACGACTAAACACGATCAAACATGATCGAATTTTGGAACATGGCCAAAAGGCCATCAGCCCCTCACAGCAGCCCCCCACACAAAAGTCAAAGCCAATCCACCAAGTCAAAGATGACAAGGATCCACCGAAGCATGCTTATCTTATTTCTTTTATTTTATTCTCCTTTTTCTTTTTCCATTAATTTTTATGGCCAAGAATGGCCCAAGAGCCACGACCTTATGCCTATAAATAGCCACCCCTGGCTTTCATTTTTCATTCATCTAGTCACTCCAAAACACGTTCCGTTCGTATGTTTTGTCGTTACGTTGCCGTAACTAAAAATTAGCAAGAAAAGCCAAGCACTCTTGGAAGCATTTTCTCACCACCATCTCCATCACCAACACTTCTAGAAAATGGGTAAACTTAGTTTACTCACATCCTTGGTGACTTCTATGTGATTGCTTGTGATTGCTTGTGATTATGTAAAACCACCATGTATTATGTACTAGATAAAGGTTAATGATGCATGAATGATTTTAATGTTTTCTTTAAGTAAGAACATGGGTTATTGTGATTGCTGGAACTTGTTGAGAAGCCCTAAGAAGTGGGCATGGGAATGGTGTGGAAGAAAGGAAAAATAACAAGATTGTAACCCTAAGTCACTCCCAGGGCACTGAGCGGCCTAGGGAAAAACCCTAGAACATGTTTTGGAAATGGTTTCTGTGACTTAGATGGTGTCAGGGACTGCTGAGCAACCCTGAGGGGGCACTGAGCGGCCTGAACCCTAATTCCCATGCAAACCTGAACAGGGGTGACTAAGTGACACAAGAGTTCTCACTAAGCACTTATCCATGTGATTTACGTATAAGGATTATGTTTCATGACAAGATGCATCATGAGGAAAGGGTTTTCAGTATAATACTAGGGCAACCTTAGCTAACTAGAGAAACGATCACTTAGTGATAACAAGCTCATAATTGAACATAGGAAGTAAACTCATGACTAATAATGTTTTTATACACATTAAATGTACTCCAGAAACATTTAATGAAATCTATTTAGTATAAGCACATTTTGTTTAGAGATTTTTTCCTCTTAAATATGTTGAAAGATTAGAGAGCTTTACTTCATTGTTAGTCTTCTATTTTTGTTCTAGTAAAGAGAATCTCTCGTCATCCCATCCTTTCTTATCTTCTCCCTCCTCTCAATACAAACTTCTTTTATCCAAAAATAAAAAGCAGAAACAGAAACAATCACTAACAGAATAGAACTGATACACAACAATGCATGTGCCCACATCTGCAAGGCTGCCCTCAACAATCTGCTCTTTCGTGTGAAATGGAACTCATTCACCGTGATAGCCATGTGGAAGCTACCAATAGTGGGAGCATTAAAAGCAGGCCATAGCTCACAAAAGCATCACTGCTTTCAAATGTATTCACATTATTGAGAATAGTATTCCATAGATGCCCAAAACTATCCCGAGGATATTCCTGCACAGTAAATTAACACTGCATCAGTTAGGGTTACAGCTAGACATGAAATAGTGTAAACATAACCCTGATAGGGCATATATTCAATTATCCTTTGCTTGGACAAAAGGGGGAAAATTCACCTCTGCGGTTAAATTATTAAATTGATCCTCGTCATTAGAGTTTCTCAAAAGTTTTATGTCACTGCCGGAGAGAGAGTGACTGGAAAGTATTTTCGCTTTAGCTCCCCAAAAAAATTTATTTGACCACGATCTGTATGCTGAATCAGTGTGTATCGTTTCCATTACAGAGCCAAAGAAGTTTGTCACAGGTACCTAGAAAGAAGTGACAGAATAACACCTCATCACCTCATTGTAACAAAGCATCCAAGGTGGAAGATGTTACATCAATCAAAAAAATAAATCATTCGAGTGGCAAAGATTATAGGCACTATCTGGAACTAATGCAGCCAAAAGAAATTTACCGATATTGTCAGAACTTAAGAAACGACAGCAAATCAAAATAAATTACAGACAGTAGCATGATCACATTAAATCAACCTACCAGTCCTTGATGCAAGCAGGTCATCTTTGTCATGGTCTCAAACAAGTAAATCTACATTGAATGTAAGTATAACTTTTTGGTTTTACTATTCCATCTAGCCAGTTAGGTCGTAGCGTTTAACAAAGAGATCTACAGTCTACCCAATTATTATGATACATAAACGGAGTTGAATAAGGAAACACTAGAAACATCATGGAGATGAAAGATCAGGAAAATTGCCAGGTAGAAACAATTTGTGCAAAGTAATCTCTAATTATAGGGCAAATTACACCAACCTACCTGAACTTTATTGATACTACATTTTGAACCTTCAATTTTTTAAGATGACATTCAACTCCCCTAACTTAACATACTTTACAAAATGCCAACTATATCCTTACAACTCTCTATCCCTCCATCTATCTTCCTGTCACTCCCTCTCCCTCTCGTTATGCACAGTGGCCTTCACCACCCCCATCATCCCAGACCAATCATCATCTTCTGTGGCCATCATCTCCTTCCATCATCCCAAATCCCTCCATGCCGCTCTTTCCTTCTTTACCCTTTGTTTTCCCCTATATTTACCACTTGGCACATCCCGTTATTATTGAAGCTGCATCCAACAAGTTTGGTAGCATTATATGTTATTTGAATTTGTTCAGCTGAAAAACAAAATTTATATCGATTTATCAATTCTCACAATCAAACGTGCTATATTTTAATAAACAAAACATCGGTAAGAACGGACGATGCACCTAATTTTATTGAGTCCCCTTAATACAATGCAATTTTCAAGGAAAAAATAAAAATAAACAAAGGCAATCTCCCATGTGATTATCACTCCTATTTATTGGATTGGGGCACCATAGGTTGTATGTAAGAGAGGAAATTCCTAAGGGACGGCTTAAAGTGTATAAACATAACAAGTATAGGGGCATTACGGGAAAGATTGGAAATATGCACATTGGAGTGAGTGTTGAGCTGCCTCTATGTAACAAACTTGTTGAGTCAGCAAGTTTGGAGAGAGAGGCACGCTCAAGTGAGGGGAATTTGGTTACATAACCTGAGCAGTGCAATGAGTGAGGTAGGCAATTGGGAGGATATTTTCTAGTGTGTAGAGCTACTTAGTGCTCAAGGTTGTTGAGCAATTTCTGAGTCTCTCGGCTATTTTCCCTTATTCATCTTATACAGGATCACTGTGGTTCTTGGTTGGATTGTTAATAATACATACACACTTCTCTATTCCTAGCTCTCTACTTGTTGTATCTTACAATTGGTTTTGGGTTAGGTTGTTGTATCGAGTGGCATCAGAGGATCACTGGAATAAGGGTCCTAGGAGGGATTGCGGCCTTTCTCGCGCCGCCTCTCCCCTCCGCAGAGAGCATCGTGATCTTTGGTCTCACCATCGAAATGATCAAGACTCCCCTGTTCACATAGATCTCCACGTCGTTGGGACGGATCATCGATTGGAAGTCGACCACCAAACTCATCACATCACGGAAATCCTCGTCGCCACCGCCTAGGTTGAGATCTAAAAATGGAGCTTCTAAAAATTCTCGCATTGAACGCTACTATGCAATCAATGACAACGTGGGTGACGAGCGCTTTGAGTTGATCCTTGTCGCTCTCGAAAGGCGCGCACTCCACTGGTTCCTAGCTTGGGAGGAGCAAGAGTCGTTTCTATCATGGTGTCAATTCAACGAGGCGATGCTCTGCCGCTTCTGACCAAGGGTGGCTAAGGATCCCTACGGGTCACTTTTGAGGATCAAGCATACTGGGCCCGTGATGGAGTATATAGATCTGTTTGAGAAGATCTGAGGCCCATTGCGTGATTTGGATAGAAAGGTGATGAAAAATATTCTCATCAACGGGCTCCAAGGAGAACTTCAAGCAAAGATTAAGAGCCTCAAATCGGGCTCCCTGGCCCAAATCAAAGACAAGGCCCTTGTCTTAGAAGAGAGAAACTGAGAATGGAAGGAAATAGTGTCAACCCGACAGATAGGGTTACATCATGGCCCACCCTCTCAATGACCTGGTCCACCACCTAAACCCAATTGAAATCCCAAGGACAGGAGTCCTACGAAGAACCCTGAACCCGCCACACCTGAGAAAACCATTGGAGAATGGCGCTCCAAGAGCACAATCGCTGTGGTCTTTGCTTTAAATACGGAGAACGATGGTCTGTGGACCACGTGTGAAGCTTTCGTCATTTCCAATTGGAACTTGTGGAAGAATTAGATGACGATCCCCAAAGGTTTGATGGTTCTGCAAAGGAACTCGCGGAGCCTGAGCATGCATTGAAGGCCCTGCACATTCCTTTCGACATTCTCAAGGGGCTGGGAACCCTGGAAGGGCGACCAATAACCACTCTTATAGACACTGGAGCTTCGAGCAACTTCATCTCCGCATCGTTGACTCAACAACTCCAACTACCCACCCAACCCTCTCCTTTGTACTCTGTGGAGATGAGAACCAGACATAGAGACTAGCCAAGGCTTGTGTCACGGTGTGAATATTGAGATTCAAGGTATCAACATTATCCAACCCTTTTTGCTGTTTGAATTGGGGAAATTTGATTTGGTGTTGCGATTGACATGGTTAGCTGGTTTGAGTGACATCATGGCAAACTTCAACGATTTCACCATGTGTTAGAATGAGAATGGGTAAGGAAGAATCTTCAAGGAGATCCTTCCCTTGTGCAATCCAAGGCTTCGTGAAAGAGCACATTGAAGGCTCTCCAGGATCATTGACAAGGCTATTTCATCACTGTGGCTAATGGGACTACTGATACCAAGTTGAATTTGTGAGAGGGTAAAAGAGGAGGAGAGTGTAGGCTAAATTAGAGTAGATTCAATAAGTTGAGTATATGTGTAAATAATAGGAAAATAAATGCAACCTAGTTTCAAGACTTACTAATTAATGCTAGTCTATTTCCTAGACTTTTACGCTTCCAATGCAACACACTAACCACATGATTAAATACATTTAGTCACATGTTTTTATTCTCAACAAGTACATAACAGGAAAGATAGAAAATGTGCACATGGGAATGAGTGTTGAGCCACCTCTATGTAACAAACTTGCTGAATCAACAAGTTTGGAGAGAGAGGCATGCTCAGGTCAGGGGAATTCGGTTATACAACCAGAGCAATGCAATGCATGAGGTAACCAATTGGTAGGATATTTTTTGGAGTGTAGAGCTACTTAGTGCTCGGGGTTGTTGAGCAATTTCTAAGTCTCAGCTATTTACCCTTGTTCATCTAATTCAAGATCACTATAGTTCTAGGTTGGATTGTTAATAATACATACACACTTCTCTATTCCTAGCTCTCTACTTGTTGTATCTTACAGTGCAAACAAATTAGGGGTGATTGGGCAACGAGGGAGCGATAATGTGATGTAACGCCCCATTTTTTGTTGAACACAAACTTCATATTTTCTGTTGTACAGTAACTGATATTTAACTGTTAATTAGGCATAATTTTGAACCATACAGTCATACGATATTAATTAAATGATAATAATCCTTTAGTCATGCTGATTCCAAAACTTTTGTCGAGTTGTCAATCGGAGTTACGGTTTGAAAGTTAATATCGAACCTACTGGTTTGTGGGGCCCACTTTGTCTCAGTTTGAGGTTCCCTAGAGACCAGAGACCTATATGGACCCACTCCCTCAGTGTTTTAAAAATAATCTATTTTAGTCCTGGTACTATAACAACAAAGCCTTATCCCACTACGTGGGATCAACAACATGGATCAAATGACGCCATATTTCCCTATCAAGGTCATGTTTTCATGTAAATCATTAGCTTCTAAATCTCTTCTAATAGTTTTCTCTATAATTTTTTTAGGTCTCCCCCTTACCTCTAAGTAATAAGTTACCCGCCACTTGATCTACTCTCCTCACTTGGAATTCTAATGGTCTTCTCCTCACATGTCTAAACCACCTAAGACAGGATTCTACCATCTTTTGTACTATAGGTGCTACCCCGACCTTCTCCCTAAACGAGGATGTAGCTCAGATGGTAGAGCGCTCGCTTAGCATGCGAGAGATACGGGGATCTATACCCCGTATCGGTGTTTGGTTGGAAAACACTACATAGTCGGTCACAAGTCTGGGAAAAGAGGAGGGTTGTGTTAGGCAATCGACAGCCAACGTAAAACTTTGTCGAATCTTCATGACATGGACAATTAAACAGTTGCACGCACTAGATCAATTAAGACATTCCCAACTTCCCCAAGACACAATTACTCTCCCCCACTACACACTAAATGCCATGACCCCTCTCCCCCTTTTCCCTTATTTCATTCTCATCCACTCATCTTTTTAAAAACGAAGCCTAAGAGATACTCTCTCTTCTACTTCTAAAAACCCTAAAGAGAAAAACTCAGCATGTCCCTCTCCTATCTCATCTGTGACCTTCCTTGCACCTAAACACCTCCATAAACTCGTCAAAACCTCATACACTCTCTATAAAAATTAGATTTCTCTTCATCCTCTACAAGAATACATAATTTGTTTGCAAGAAAAGTGGGTTCTCTTTGCACAAATGTGAAGATTTTCCTTTGCATGGCTTTGTTTTCTTGTGTATTTTACTCTTTTCTTCATGCTCTCCACGAAAATGTGCTTCTTTGGTCATATATACGTGGTAAAGTTTCAATTCTGAAGAGTTTCTTGTAGAAACTTGTGTTTCAATTTTAGCAGTTTATGGGTTTCTCATGAGTTTTCCACTAAGAAAAGTGTTTTTCCTCGTCAAGATACCCCTACGGCAGATTCAGCCCTCACTAGTTCTTTAGGGTTTACACGTTATTTTATTTCTAACATTGTTTTAGAGTTCCTCTCATCATTCTAAGAGAGTTTTGTGAAAGAAGTTGTGTAAAAATGAGTTTTACTCCTAGACATAGTTGCTGCCCTCGTGTAGATATCATGTCTCTCTTAGGTTGTTTTTATTTCACTAGTGGTTTTGGCTTCCTTGTCACATTCTAAGTCCTCTTTGTGAAATAGGTTTTTGTCAAAAACGGAGTTCTGTGATTTGTTAAGGTTTTCAAAGAACATTTCGGTTTTGGCTTGATTTTAGTATCCTTGAGGTTGTTTTTGATGTTTGACGATGGATTAGAGTCTCCTAGATACCTTAAGTATGAATTAGTATATTGGTTTCGAAAGAAATGCAAAGGTGATAAACTTGTATTTTCCTTCTACGGGCATTTGGCCTCCATGAGTAAATAGGGTCTGGGATCTCTTTGTAAAGATTCAACATTTTTTAAATTCTTGAAAGATTTGAGCCTAGGTGTGTTAAGGAGTTTTTGTTGAGAAATCAATCTCATGAGCCCCTTTGGTAGGTGTATGGTTCAGCCATAAAGGTTTTGTTGCCACCAAAAAAATTCAATTTTGTAATATTCTTTAGCTGAAGGGATCAAGGGGAAAATGCCACGGCTAGGCAAGAAAGGGTAAAATCCTATTGGCTGAAGGGATATTAAGAGCCAAGGTCAAGGTATCTCACGGCTAAGGAGCCGTTGCAGTATGAGTTGTAGCCGAGATAAGAAGGAAATGAGAGTATATAGTCGTGCAGGAACGGCTGGTGGATTAGCTATTATAGAGAGCAGTTATCAGGATGGATGGTTTCGTTAGCCTATAGGCATTGCATAGCAGAACTGGAGGTTACACCATGAAAAGCAGCATGGGTAGTTAGCAAGAGAACGTGGTGGAGTTGGAAGTTACTTCTCGATTAGAATGTGTCCATTGGCTAAAGGAGTATTTAAGGGTACAAACCGAGAGAGGAAGGCATGAGAACACACATACTTACTATTGTTTACTTGCTTTTATTTGCTCTTTTCCACACTTTTATCTTCTAGTTTAGGTTGTAGCTTTAGTTATCCACAGAACTCTACATCAAGTTTGTGGATTTGGTGTAAATGATGGCTATTGATTAATGAAAGTTTCCTTTACATTCCACCATTTCATCTTTGTACAAAACTTAGTTCACCCTTTTAATACTTGGAGAATTCATAACCGAAGGGCCAAATCCTCCCTTTGGTGAAATCACCTAGTCAGGGATCAATTACCCTATCTTCCTACGACTGATACGTAGGCATTAGCCAAGGGGCAATTTCTGTGGTAACATAATTTTGACACGCCCGATGGGACTAACAGGCAAAGTGTAGAGTTTCACACACCCAGTTTCGACTATTTCTAGCATATGCAAGTGAGGTCTGGTAAGGCTTTAACTGTAAGTGATTTTTTCGATGGCCACATCTACACCAAAGATCAAACAAAGAGGGCATCAGCCTTTGGCCACCAACTAGGCTGCTAGGGGAGCACCCAGTGCAACTCATGAATAGCCGATTGTAGAGGCTGAAGTGGCCCCTCAAAAACCTGTCTCCGTTGAATCTTCCACAACTAAGAAGGTCCAGGAAGAAAGACAGCCATTGACGGTTACCGCGTCATTTATTCGCCAACAAATCAAGCTTGCCACAAATGATATGATGGAACGGGTAGTCAGTCAAATGGCTGAGATTGTGAAGCCAATGGTTCGCAACGAACTGCAACATGGGCTAAACGCCTCATAACAGAATGTGAGTGCTATTGGAACTACCAGCACTGGGGGCAAAGGAAGCGGCCTTGTAGCAACTCCTCAACTGGGGCAAGTGGTGATGGCAAGACAACCACAGAACATTCAAGGAAAGGTGGGTTTGCCACCTTTGCCAACAGCTGACACAGGCAATATGGAGCAAGGCAGGGAAACGCTATCCCAGTCAAGGTTCACACGGCCAACCCCGAGAACTAGTGGATGGTGGTGTACAATGAGGACCAAAATCAAGCAAATCCAAGGTTTCAAGGCAATGTGATTAATCCTCAAGTGCCTCAACAGAGTCCAAGTGAGGGAGCAAGCCTACCACTAATGAACAACTACATCAGTTTCCAACAACCGTTCAACGGGGGTAGCCACCAACAACCACCTAACACGGGTGTTTCCCCACAATTCACGGGCTCAGACAGTTACCAATAGCCCTTGAACATCAGTTGTTATCAACAGTCCCCCAATGTTGGCGGTTACCAACAACCCTTGAACATGGGCGGTTATCAACAGTCCCCAAACGTTGGCAGTTACCAGCAACCTACAAACATAAGAGGCCACCAACAACTGTCTACTGGTCCATACCACCAAACATTCAACTCCATGTGCAATCAACAAATAGGGAATGGCCAAACTCTGTGGATGGGGAACCAATGTCCAACAACCATGGGGGAATCAAACCTGGAACCAGAACCAGTTTGTCCCACCACGCATTGATCAGAGAAACCAAGGAATGAATTTCACAAACATGGACAACCCACGGCTAAATACACAAGGGGGTAATCTCAAAGCTCCAACACCTCCAGTCTTTGACGTAGATATGATAGCCGAAGCAATGAGGAGAAACTTGAGAAACTTCGGCGTACAGCTGAAATAGTTGGAAAGACCCATCCATCGTAAGCCCTACCCTGATTAAGTAGATGAAGTGCCCTTCCCGAGGAGGTTCAGGATGCCTGACTTTACCACCTTCTCTGGGGAAGATGGAAAATCGTCGATGGAACATGTGAGTCGTTTTATAGCACAATGTGTTGAAGCAAGACACAACAACTTCCTCCAACTACAGATGTTCCTTCTCTCTCTGACAGGGTTAGCCTTCTCATGGTAATTTTCCTAGCCCCTAAACTCAGTTCAGAATCGGGCAAACATGGAGAGACTATTCCATGAAAGGTTCTTCAAGGTCCATCTAGAGTCCTCAGTGGTGGATTTGATGGTGGTCAGGCAACAAGTAAAGGACCCAGCCCAGGTATTCATTAAATAGTTTAGGAAAATTTGCAGCAAGTGCTATGTACACCTCCCTGAGTCTGAGTGCATCAAAATTGATGTAAGCAACATGCACCCACAACTGAAGGAGAAGTTGATGTTTGTAGTGTGCTATGACTTGAATCAGTTGGCCACAAAAGCTTATAGTGCAGAGCAGCTAATCCTGGAAAAAGAGCATAAGAGGGTCAGTCGTTTCCCCTTGAAGAATTCATAGATGAATTCAGAGGTGGAGGTGAACTCGAACGAGGAACTCAATGAGGAGCATCTATCACTCATGGGGAAGGTCATGATGGCTGAAATTGCATGTAGGAAAATAAGGCATATACTTGCCCAGCCTTGATCCCGGCCAAAGGAAAAGAGAGCATGAAAGGAGATGGCAAAGAGGTATATCTCTATGATATCTCTAAAGTGGACCAAATATTTGATTGGCTCTTGAAGGATAAGCAAATTAGATTAGCCGATGAGCATGAGCTACCCTCGGCTGATAAGATAAAAAACAAGCATTGCAAATGGCACGACTCCTGGACCCATTCAATAGCAAATTGGCTCGTGTTTAGGAAGTTAAATCAGAAGGCGATCAAGAAAAGGAGATTCAAGCTGGTGGAGAAGAACATGGCCAACATAATAGTAGATATTGACCCCTTCCCCTCAACCTCGGTGTCAGCATCAGCTGACGGTCGCATGGAAAAGCAGTTGAGGAAGGACTTGACTAACGTGCAGGTCAGAAAGCCCAAATCAATGATCTTCAAGAACAACACAGTTAAGGATTTGGTCGGACCAAGAACAAAACCAGTTTGGAGACAAAAAGCCAAAATGGTAGCCAAAACAAAGAAAAGGGAAGCAAGAACAAAAGGGAAACCGCTGACAATCTCAGGTATAGGTATAGGTATAGCAAGAGCAAAAGTGTATTCCAGAGGCTAAGACCAATTCCAAAAAGATATAACAGAGGAAGATCGGAAGCCGAGAAACAGAATGTCGTTCAGAGGCGAGAGGGCCAACAAGGCAATTTCAGAGGAAAAGATCACGTGCACAGACGGGTTCCATGGACTGTGGAAAGACCTGCCCCCGAAGAGGGGAAACGGGCAATAGAGGTTAGTTATCAGAATGGTAGCCCTTCCTTGAGAGTCACACTGAGGGAAGAGGTTTCCAGGAAGCACAACAAAATGGTGAAGCCCAAATTGCATGCTCAGAAAGGATAGTGGACCCTGAATAAACACAGCAAAGAGAAGGGAGTCCAAATTGAAGAATCACCCACATTATCCAAGTCCCAGAAGAGAACGCTACATCGAAGAGAGCATTCAACAAGCTCAGAGGCATGTTACCCATGTTGCAGGCAGCTAAGGACGTCGAAAGAGAAGACGCCGAAAGCCTTGGGGCGCACCATAGCCCTAAACAAGGTGGTGACACAGGCTTAGAGGAGGCGGCCGAGACTGCAACAAAGATGATGCAAGGTGAAAATCCTAAAAACATGTTGGATGACCTATTAGACAATGACCTCTTGATAGTGGCTAATGATACCTTGGAGGAAGACATGGTGATCATGATCGGCTTCCTTCCCGAGTTTGCTAAGGAAGAAGACCAACCCTCGAGCTTAAAAGGGGATGTTTTAGCTGATTAAGCCGAGTAGGCTACCATAGCAAAGGAAGACGATGATGTGAAGATAGACAAGGATGTGGAAGCAAAACTGGTGATGAAATTCGAGAGGCCAAAGATGGCTCGTCATCTCAAGCCACTCTATATCAAAGCTTGGATAGATCAGAAACCTTTAGACAACGTGCTAATAAACAGCGGCGCAATTATGAATGTGATGCCCATAATGATTATGAAGAAAAAATCCACCATCATGAAGATGATTAACTTCATGGGAGAAAGTACTACAGCGCTAGGCATCTACATTATTGAATTGACAGTCAGCCCCAAGACCACCACGACCGTGTTCTTTGTGGTGGATGTGAAGCCAAGCTACTTTCTGCTGTTGGGAAGAGACTGGATCCACACAGCTAAAGACATGCCATCTAAGCTACATCAAGCATTGATGTTTTGGAAGAAAGGAAAGGTACAAACAATTGAAGCTGACCAAAGACCATTCGCGGCTGATGTCAAGATGATGGACGCAACATTCTATAACCCTGAGTTTTAGCCGATAACGTGGGAGAACAAAACTGCAGAAAAAGAAATGGTAGTTGTAAACTTTACGGCAACCGGCTTCAAAGTAGAAGTTCAGGCCGACCCATGGCCCTTCTCGAACCTTTTTAATGAAGCAGACCCATGAAGACACCATTAAGGATGTCCTACACGGCTGATGGCTCACTTTGAGGAATCGAAGAGTGCACTCAGAGTGAGCAGTTAGCTAAGAGGGACGATAGAGATGAAGAAGAAAAGGAAGTAGTCCCAAAAATCATGAAGCAACAACCGAGCTTTGAGTCACAAGATTCGTTGATCGAAGTCAATCTTGGGACAACCAAAGAGTCGAGGTTGACCAAAATTAGGATTGTTGAGCAAAGCTCGCCTTGATCAAATGGTCCAAATGATCACGAAATATAAAGATTGTTTCACGTGGGATTACCATGAGATGCCTGACCTATCTAGGGATTTTGTCAAACACAGGTTAACTATAAAGAAAGGCTTCAAGCCACACAAACAACCATCAATGAGTAAATCCACAACTGCAATCGAAGATCAAGCAGGAAACCGAGAAGTTGCTCAAGGTTTGGTTCATCCGGACGGCTAGGTATGTTGAGTGGCTTTCAAATATTGTACCAGAAGGGCCAAGTTAGAATTTGCATAGCTTAGGGACTTGAATCTGGCAACGCCAAAAGATGAATATGTAATGCCGATTGCAAACATGCTTGTTGATGTTGTGGCAATAAACAAAATTCTAACATTTATGGATGGGTATTCGGGTCTAAAGAAGATATTCATAAAACTACGTTTCGTTGCCCTGGGGCCATTGGCATTTTTTAGTGGGTTGTGATGCCATTCGGACTAAAAAATGTTGGGGCCACATATCAAAGGAGAACGAATCCTATCTTTCATGATTTAATTGGCAAAAATATGAAGGTCTATATCGATGACGTGGTAGTCAAGTCAGGCGACTTTGTTGGACACTAATGGGATTTGGAACAAGCTTTCATCAGAATGAGAAAATATTCATTGAAAATGAATCCTGCTAAGTGTGCATTTTGAGTCTCAGCTGGCAACTTCCTAGGCTTTCTAGTCCATCAACATGGTGTTGAGGTGGACAAGAATAAAGCTAAAAGGCTGTGTTAGAAGCTAGACCTCCCCATAATAAAGAGTTGCAAAGTCTCATTGGAAAAATAAACTTTATGAGGAGATTCATCGCAAACTCAGCAAGAAAGATGAAATCATTTTCTCCTCTCCTAAAGTTAAAACAAGCCAAGGGATTTATTTGGGCAAAAGAGCAACAGGAATCGTTTGAAAGGATTAAAAGGTACTTGGCAAGTCCTCAGTTTCTAGTACCTCCAACCATTGGGAGGCCACTTAAATTATACATCGTTGTGGCTAATGACTGTATTGGTAATCTGTTGGCTCAGGATGACGAGAAAGGCATAGAACATGTTATCTATTATTTAAGCAGACTGCTCAATGACGCTGAAAATTGCTACTCCCCGATTGAGAAACTATGCCTCTCACTGTATCATGCTCTCACTGTATCATGCTTGCACCAAATTGTAATATTATTTACTACCAAGAGAAGTTTTGGTAATGTGCAAAATCGATATAATAAGGTACCTTTTGAACAAACCTGTATTGCAAAGTCGGCTGATGAAGGTACCTTTCCGAACAAGTATTTTATAAAACTAAGTCTAAAGTAATGAAAGACTAAAACGTGACAACTCATGAACGTTAATTGTGACTAAGCATAATTAGCTAGTTAGGGTGTCACGTGTGACATTTAAATGATTTTTTTTTCTCTGGCTGACTGAGTGTGATAGAAAGAAAGAAAGAAAAAAAAATCATGTGAGTGGAAAATAGGAGTTGAGAGCAATATCTAATTGCAGGTGAAGGCAGGTGGTGACCGGAGGTGGGAGAGAGAGAAAAAAAAGTGGAGAAGTTGTTTGGGTAGAGCACAGGGTGGAGTTGCATTCAATAGACAAGAACAAACATTTAATTTATGGTTTTTTTATTTTTTAATATTCAAAGTTTAAGATTAAGGGAGGTCAGATTACAAACCCCAAATAAATTAAGAATAAATTAAGGGTATCAAGTGTAACTTAAAAACTAGAGGGGTCAAGTGTAATACCAATGGACCTTGGGGATGACGATGTAATTTTCCCATGATTATATATATAGTGGGGGCTATAGGTGTAAGTATAAAAACTTACTCCCCATCTAGACCCTCCATTTTACTAAAATCTAAGGGATGTCAGCGATCTCCTAATTAACTCCTCCCCTGATATTTTTCGGTTTTGTAATTTTTAGTTATAAGAAGTATACAAGAAGATGGGAGGACAAGATATCCTCTTTACAAGGGGAAAAAAAGGAGAAAAATACTGTCAAATTAATGAAGCATAGCTTTCCAACCTGTCAACATATCTCAGAGGAAAATTCCTCTAAAAAGGGCCACGTGTTTTACACCAAATAAAGGCCAAACACCTGATCCTATCCCGCAAACCTTACTTATCTTAAAATCTGTCATCAAAGGTGTGAGAATTATGCTCCTTCCAAATACTCCAAACAGTGGCATAGATAGCATATTGCCACAAAGATTTGGCCTCCTTTAGCAAAACTTATCAACAATAACTGATCTAGGGTTGCAAGGAACACCCAACACTCACCACCAAAGATACCAAATGAAGTCTTAGAATTGAGTGGACCTAACTAAACCCCAAAAGCTAGCAAACGGGAGGAGAGCTATCCAAGTAATTATAAAAGTTATCTTGGTCATCTCCCCAAACAATGTGAGACTTAAACACACCCTCCTTAGGGTGTCATGCCAGGATTGAACATTTGAACATTCGGAGGTAACCTAACATCAACACCGGATAGACTCTATGATACCATCTTAGAATTGAGAGAGCCAACTAAACCCTAAAGGCTAGAAGGCTAGCCCATGGTGGGGGGGGGGGGGGG
>QANU01080328.1:70007-120987 GCA_003254905.1 Nissolia schottii | reverse complement strand
GGGGGGGGGGGGGGGCGGATTGCCCAGGCTATTATACAGACTATCTTGGTCATATCCCTAAGCAATGCTGGACTCAAGCAAAGTATTCCATTAAAAAAAAAAGCAACCACAAGACAATGCAAAACAAATGTGATAAGAGTCTAAATTTTCCCCACACATAAGGAGAGATGGCTTTATGCCTTTGAACCTACAACATGCATTGGGATTAATTTTGTTAACCAAAGTTGTCAAAGTAAAGGATTTGACCATGGAGGGAGCCTTGGACCTCCAAATAAATTTATCAAGGTGAAAAGAGGTTGTACTTAAGGAATGAATTCAGAACTGAAAGTAAGATTCGCAATTAAACACACCAGAGGGATAAGAGACCCACCATCTTTTATCTCAGCTAGAAGACAAAGTTAAAATAAAAATCATAGGACCCAAAAGGACTATTATTTTCGAGGACTCTCTTTCATTTTAGATTTTGGAAGAAAAAAAATGGAAGCCCCAAGAATAAGTGGAGTCCGGCACACTGTAAAAATTCTAAATAGGATAATTGTGAAAGGAAGATGACGATAAAAATAGGAAAATGTTAGATTAAAAGATAAATCTCTTGCCCAATGATACTTCCAAAAGTTAAAACGAGAACCATTACCAACCTTTAAGGAAAGGAAAGACTAAAAGTTGGTATAGCCTTGAGAAATAAATATCTAGGGGATAGAATTAGAAGGTAGTGCTAAGTTTCATGATGGAGAAGAGGAAATTACAAAAGGAAGAGGAATAATCAGAGAAAGATATTAATTGTATTACTGAATTGTTGTGTATCTCCTTGTAAGGAGATGTGCCTATTTATAGGCTAGAAACAACATCAATACATAATGGTAAGGAAATCAACCTCGAATAAACTAAATCAATTAAGATATAAATATATTTATTTTATTCTTAACAATAGCAAAATTCACATCCAGCCTGATCTTGTCCAAATCATAGTTACCAGCTCCGCGGCATGCTTTGGTACAAGAACGGGGTACGTGATACGAGGTTTGCTACCATGTTAAATACATACATGGTATACTGTGGTTCCTTGCGGTTTGCTATGCTACACTTAAATATATTAATATATTTTTAATCTAATTTTACTAAAATTCATAAATTATGAAATTTATAAAAATAATAATAATAATAATAATAGGTTCTTCCTTCGGTACCCATGTTTTTACATGGGTACGATACCTCTTTATATTTCAATGATCATGATTTACTTTCAGATTTAAAATAATAAGTATTTGGAGTTAATGGGACACGTGGCTGATTCTTAGCCATAAATAATCATAGGGTACCAATACCCTTGAATTTGATGAGGTACTAGAGTAATCCCCATAATAATTTATGTGCCGCCAGTATTATCTAATAATTTTTTGTTAATTATTTTTGTACGNATTAGGATTTTTCATAACATAATCTCATCTCACACTTTTGTTAGTAGCAGCCACGCCCGCCCCACCCCCACCCTTCCTCTCTCTCTCTCGTTTACACATCTTGCCTCTTAACTTCCAATCTTCCACTCTTCACAGCCGCCTCCCTTTCTTTTCCTGGTTTATGATGCTTCATAACTTCCAGTATCACTCATCCTGCATCTTGAGTCTCATGCTTTTTTATTCATCTCCTCACAATATTTTGGTACACTACCTTGGTGACTCTAACGGCAAATCACAAATGAACCAAAACGCAGAAGACTCAGGACCTTTTCAAGAGAACCAGTTCGTAGGAGGATTGAGCGAATTTGGTAACACTGGTCCAAATAATGTTCTGAATAACCTGATTTTTCAAGCAAACCAGTTCGTAGGAGGATTGAGCGAATTTGGTAACACTGGTCCAAATCATGCTCTGAATAACCTGATGCCACAAAGAATGATGCTCTAAAGGGAAACGTCATAGCCATGTAGCCACCAAGGCAACATTTTTAGACAAGAAATTGCTGAGGCCCATATCAACTTCCTTCTTAGGACTACAGCACACCTCACAACTTACCAAGTGAACACAAATCATATCCAAAACACTTAATCATAGAAAATCCCTTACAGTATTTTCAATAAAATTAGCCACCCTCACCGTGCTTAGAAATAGTTTCCACATGACCCCAAACAAAACAAAAACTAGGATTACCACTCAAAGGACACCCAAGTACACACACGTGCGTGTTTGTGCACGCGTGCGTGCAAGAAAAAATAAAGAAATAAAATTACTCCCATAACTTCTATTACCTCCTCTAGATGCCGTTGGTATAGGTCCATTCTGTAATACGCAGTTGACATCAACAGATCTGGATTATATGAATTGAAAAGACTGCAAACAGAACACAACTGAAGTAATCAATCTAGTCTCCCAAAAGAATATGATGCTGCATTGCTTGACATGCTTCAAACATTTAATTTTGATGTTGTATTTCAGCTGGTTATGACTACCAACTTTCTCAACAAAGAAAAGAGGGATAAAGGTCTTGTGCATTCACATAGGACATATGAAAGTTATTACCAAAACTGGGCCAATTAAATTTTAATCATCACAGATAAGTGGATTTTACTCAGAATTGTTGAAAGCCATGATTAAGAAACAGAACTGCAACAAAATATTTAGAAAGTAAAATGCAATTAAAAAGAACATGCAACAAAAGAGCGTATACTATGGAGATAAATGATAGCAATTAGCAAGGACAAATACTAAACCTGAAAGCCTGAAACAACTTCCAATACAATTTCGATTTACCTGCTCAATGAGGCATTGTCATACATATTCAGCCTCTCAAAAAAGGCAAGAGTGTAGAATGTAAAACGATCAACAACTGAAACACCAACCTGTATTAAAGAGTAAGTACAAAAGGGAATTTTAGTTTGCAGAATCTGCAACCAAACATAAAAAAATAAAATGTATAAACTGCAGCAAATTATGTCAAATATTTCTAAGAACAATGCACAAGTAGGCTAACACTAAGAAATTCATACATACATCTGAGTCCAAGTGATGTGAATATGAATTCTCTCCTTTCATGCTACTTCCGATTGCCAAAACACCAGGGGAATGAAGCTGCCAAGCACAGAAAAAGGAGAACCCAGTCAGCAAGAAAACCAGGGGAAGAGTAATTAGCTAGATTGAATATAATATACATACATACATAAATTTCTTATTATGACATAATAAGCAACTACAAATTGCAGGAGGAAACTTGTGAAACAAACTGGCTTGCAAGAAGTAAACATGTTAATAGTGCATAGACAATGCTAGGAGGATCAATTTAATCCAGGCAGACAGCAAAACTAGATTAGAAAGTAACAACACGATGCTTAAGTCATACTAGGTAAAGTCATACAATTTGTACTTCAAGACATGATGCTTAAGACCGAGGAAAATATGCCATGCAATTAGTTCTTCAGGTATAGACATAAACTTGGATGAAGTTGAAACCTCAACTTCAGAGTAGGATATTTACAAATCTCCATTCATCACAATTATGTAATTGCTATAGCAATGCTCACAACAGAGAGCAAAGAAACCATCTTTTATATAGCAGGCAAATATCTGAGCATAGAGACAACTTGCGTATCGTTGACCATAAGTTGTACGCCATTTAACAGCAGCTTAAAAGAGGGTGAGCCATGGCACAACAGTAAGGTTGCTGCCTCATGGCCTTCAAATCCTGTAAACAGCCTCTCCGCTTGTGGGGGTAAGGCTACGTACATCGGCCCTCCTCAGACCCCACTAGATGAGAGTCTCGTGCACTGGGCCACCCTTTTTTTCTAACAGCAGCTAAACAGCCTAATAACAACAAATATATAACTTCGAGGCAGCAACCTTAACCTTGTGCCAATTGCAAAACCGTCACTCGATAACAACATGAAATATATTGGGGAACACAAGGGCTCCATTTAACTTTGGCAGATATCAACTCTACGACCAAATTGGAGTGTTAACTGAACTTGGACAATGAATACTCAATCATTATCATTTCATACAAATTGGCATAGGGTGGATAGGAGTTTTCTTGAAATCAGTTCAAAATCAATATCAGACCTGAGAAAATAGAGTAGAAGCTTGGCAGGTGTCCACCATTATCAGCAGCTCCTTAAACCTAACAAATCCCAAATGATCAAAGTCAAATCTTTTGTCCAATAAAGTGATTATGATCTGATATGTCAGTCACTGATAAAAATAAAGCCAACTGTGAGACATAAGACTCGTACTGTAATTTAACTACAAAAAGAAAACAATAATATTTTCTAGGAAAAATAAAAGAAAATTATGTTTAATTCATGGAACCATATTGGTAGAGTATTAAACATGATACTTGACAGGACACTGCGACGCCGTTTGATCCATGTAGCCGACCACACATAGTGGGACAAGGCTTAGCTGTTGTATTGGTAGAGTCACCATCATTATGGGTGGGCCATCCTTCTTTCAAGAATGATAGGCACATTTACCCAAGAGTCCATACTCCTAGTCCGTCTGTATATGTTGAGAGATTGGGGAATGAGAAGCTTTGTTCCATTGGTTTTTCCCTTTATCTTTTTGTTGTTTTCTGTTTTCTATTTTGTTAAATAAAGAGTATTCCTTACTCTCCCTTCTCTTCATAATTTTTCCCTTCGTCTAATAAAATTTTATTCAAATAACAAAAGGAATACTTTTTTTTAATACATGTATACAAGTTAAGATTCAAGGGTAAAAATTAAAAAGATGAATAGGAATCTGTTACATACCCACCGGCGGCAGTCAGGGAAAAGGAAGCCACGGATTCAGTTAAAAAAGGAAAGGATATTATTCCTTTTCCGTGCCATTATACCAGAAGAGGAAAGAATAGATCAGCAGGATAATTAGTTTGAATTTAAATTAGATAGAATCTGATTGGTTAGCGGTGTTATTTTATTGTTATCAGATAAAATAAGTTAGTTGCAGATAAGGGGGGAAGGTGAGGATTTTTAGGGATTTTCAGCATTGATTCTCCCTGGATGATTGTATTTGAGAAACCGTGAGGGTAGAGGGGGGGCATTCAGATTATTAGACAGAACTCTGAGGGGACCAAGGGATCCATTAATTCCCAGGCAATTTTCTTAATCCTATTTTATTTATTTTCAGCCCTTGGGCTTGTTTAGGTTCTGCCAGGAAATTCCCCACTGGAATTCCTGATATTAATCAATAAAATTCAGCAGTTTATTCATTATTTCTCTATCAATTGATACCAGTTCTTACAGAATCCAAACCTGCGCTTCTCTTTCATTTGCTTCACAGCATCAGCTAAATCATGACTCTGAAGTTCTTCCGAGTCCTGAAACTTCAAAAACTCATCACCCCCATGCCCTGTCATATACAGAAGAATATGACTTCCTTCATCACTAAGAAGTCGCTTGGACCTTGGAACAGCAGTCTCATGACGACCCGTTAGTACCCGTAGAAAGTTTTCAACTGTCACTTCATAGCCACGATAATCTACCTGAGGAATTGCAGGAAAAAAGATCATCCTCTAGAAGATACTACATATCAGGAGCCTTAAAACAAGTAGAAAGAGACAATATTTTATCTTCTAAATACTATAAGATATAAAAGCCACAATTAAAATGAGAAAAGAAAATTAAACATGGGGCTTTTTCAAGTTAAAACTATTGCACAGTATAACACTAGCACCTTCTCCACTAAGAGACCATAATAACATTCAGAGTAGCGAACATAAAAACATTATGTGTAAGTAAAGTATATTTTCTGATAAACTAATATACTTCATGGTAGACTGTTACACACCCTCCAGCTGCTGTAACCGAAGCTACTGGAAAAGGAAAGGAAATAATTCCTTTCCCACGGCATTACTCTAGAAGAAAGAGCCGATTAAGGGGGGCAATTAATTCAGAATAAAATCTGATTTGTTAGACAAATCAAGAGAGAATAATTTAGTTGAGATTTATTAGGAAAGGAGAGTTGTTAGGAGAGAATTATGTCCCATCCATGATTTTCTCTCACAAGTTAGTATAAGTGAGATCTTTGGGGGAGGAGGATAGGCATTCAGAATTTTGGATGGACTAGGAGGACGAAGGGATCCTTATTTCCCAGGATTATTTCTTATTTTCTGTTCTTGCATTTTCGGCCTAGGCCATTATTGTTCAATTCTGCACCGAAATTCCCCATTGGAATTCGGCCATTATCAATAAAATACCAGCAATTTCAGCAAGTAAATTTAATCAATACCAGTTCTTACATAGACTCAGACCTGACTCAGGAAGTTGTCGTTTAGTAGTTCCTTGCTAACTTTATGAAGCAAGCCTTGATACCAGTTTAGGCAGAATTCTGAAGTGCTCGAGTACAAAGACCCAACAGCACTATATTTATTATATACATTATGCAATAATTACAGGTTATATTTTCAAGAACAAATGGCTATGTGACTAGCTATTTCTTAGAACACTAATGTTCCCAATATCACATATTAATCACATGTATAAATAAACATATCGTACTCAACACTCCCCTCAAGCTGGTGCAGATATATCATATGCATCAAGCTCATAACTTATGTATGCTATTCTTGGACCTTGAATAGATTTGTGAATATGTCTGTAGTTGATCATAAGAATTTACGATCGGGGTCATGATTTCTCCCAGGACAATCTTCTCTAGGATAAAATGGCAAACAATCTCATTATGCTTGGTTTGCTCATTGAGCCTACTTTACATAACCTTAACTTCTGTAGCAATTGTTTCAACCATACAAGTTTACACATAGTGAGAGCCATGACTCAATATTCAGCCTCTACACTTGACCTAGTAACAACATTTGTTTCTTACTTTTACATTAGATGAGATTGCCTCCATAAAGCACACATTATCTAGAGGTCAATCTTCTATCACTAGGAGATCCTACCCAATCGGCATCTGCATAGCAACAATCTCTGTGTGACCTCTATTCTCATGAATCAACCATTTTCCATAATAGCTCTTAATATATCTCAAAACTCATACTACAGCATCCTCGTGATCAAGGGGAATTAAGAAATTGACTTACGACACAAGCTGCAAAGGATATATCTAGTCTAGTCATTGTCAAATAATTAAATTTCCCCACCAATCTTGGATATCTGCTTAGGTCAGAGTTAATCACACACTCGAGTAGAAGTTTAACATTTGGGTCCATAGGAGTATCAACTGATTTAAAATCTGACATTCCAGCCTTCTTCCATCAAAAAAAAAAAAAATCGAGCATTCCAATCTCTTCCAAAATGTCTAGGACATATTTCCTATGAGAGATTGCATACCCTTCTTTGATTGGGTAACTTCAATTCCAAGGAAGTATCACAACAGACCCAGTCCTTGGTCTAAATGATGGAACAAGTAGGCCTTTAACCCACATCATCATTACCTGTAATGATGATACGTTATCATCCACAAAGACCACAAGATATATACTATGATTAGTAGATGATTTTTTTGTAAAACACAGTCCCAACCTCACTTTGAACCATACCAAATCATTGTATAACTTTACGGAATCTTCCCAACCATGCTCGAGGAGATTGTTTAAGACTATAACGAGATTCATGTAATTTGCATATGAGAGGAGACACAAACCTAGGTGGTTGCTCCATATAAACTTCTCTTCATGCATGTCATGAGAAAAGGCAGTTTCGATGTCCAGATGGTGCAAAGGCCAATTATTCATAGTAGTCATGGACAAGAAAATATGAAAAGATGTCATATTAGCAACAGAGGAGAAAGTGTCCCAATAATC
This sequence comes from Nissolia schottii, assembly GCA_003254905.1. Lineage (NCBI taxonomy): Eukaryota > Viridiplantae > Streptophyta > Magnoliopsida > Fabales > Fabaceae > Nissolia > Nissolia schottii. Next base: position 113,240 of record QANU01080328.1, on the reverse strand, counting down.
AAGCCTGAATTTCTAAATATGCCTTTTCACCACAAGTCTAGCCTTCAACCTATCTACTTGTCCATCAAGCCATACGTTCCCAGTAAAACCCGTGACACCTACCTGTAGACTTTAAAGGAGGAGAAGGAACAAGATTCCATGTTTCATTGGATTTTGAGATTGTCATTTCATCAATCATTGCCCGATGTCATCCTGGATGGGGAAGTGCTTCCCAAAGAGTTTTAGGAATAGAGACAAATGACAAAGAAAAGACAAAGGTATAATGGGAAGAGGACAATTGACGATAGCTTAAGAAATTGTACATAGGATAAGGATTGCAAGTGGAGCGCATAGCTTTAGGAAAGGCTATAGGTAGGAAGGATAGCACAAGGTCTATCCAGGTCCAGAGCAACTGGAAATGATGGAGCAGGAGCTGAATCTTGAGGTGGAACAACCTCAATAACAGTAGGTTGAGGACTCTTTGATAAGTGATGATGTTAGGTCGTTTTTGGGACCCAACAGCCAATAAATAGGGAATGAATAAATAAAATTGGATATTATAAAATCACAAAAACCAAAAGGTTAGATCCTCTTCAAAGGGCTGGTTCCCTTTTACAACTCAATAATTAATCCTTAATCCTAACCTAAGGAGAATGGCCATTATCAATAAAATACCAGCAATTTCAGCAAGTAAATTTAATCAATACCAGTTCTTACATAGACTCAGACCTGACTCAGGAAGTTGTCGTTTAGTAGTTCCTTGCTAACTTTATGAAGCAAGCCTTGATACCAGTTTAGGCAGAATTCTGAAGTGCTCGAGTACAAAGACCCAACAGCACTATATTTATTATATACATTATGCAATAATTACAGGTTATATTTTCAAGAACAAATGGCTATGTGACTAGCTATTTCTTAGAACACTAATGTTCCCAATATCACATATTAATCACATGTATAAATAAACATATCGTACTCAACACTCCCCTCAAGCTGGTGCAGATATATCATATGCATCAAGCTCATAACTTATGTATGCTATTCTTGGACCTTGAATAGATTTGTGAATATGTCTGTAGTTGATCATAAGAATTTACGATCGGGGTCATGATTTCTCCCAGGACAATCTTCTCTAGGATAAAATGGCAAACAATCTCATTATGCTTGGTTTGCTCATTGAGCCTACTTTACATAACCTTAACTTCTGTAGCAATTGTTTCAACCATACAAGTTTACACATAGTGAGAGCCATGACTCAATATTCAGCCTCTACACTTGACCTAGTAACAACATTTGTTTCTTACTTTTACATTAGATGAGATTGCCTCCATAAAGCACACATTATCTAGAGGTCAATCTTCTATCACTAGGAGATCCTACCCAATCGGCATCTGCATAGCAACAATCTCTGTGTGACCTCTATTCTCATGAATCAACCATTTTCCATAATAGCTCTTAATATATCTCAAAACTCATACTACAGCATCCTCGTGATCAAGGGGAATTAAGAAATTGACTTACGACACAAGCTGCAAAGGATATATCTAGTCTAGTCATTGTCAAATAATTAAATTTCCCCACCAATCTTGGATATCTGCTTAGGTCAGAGTTAATCACACACTCGAGTAGAAGTTTAACATTTGGGTCCATAGGAGTATCAACTGATTTAAAATCTGACATTCCAGCCTTCTTCCATCAAAAAAAAAAAAAATCGAGCATTCCAATCTCTTCCAAAATGTCTAGGACATATTTCCTATGAGAGATTGCATACCCTTCTTTGATTGGGTAACTTCAATTCCAAGGAAGTATCACAACAGACCCAGTCCTTGGTCTAAATGATGGAACAAGTAGGCCTTTAACCCACATCATCATTACCTGTAATGATGATACGTTATCATCCACAAAGACCACAAGATATATACTATGATTAGTAGATGATTTTTTTGTAAAACACAGTCCCAACCTCACTTTGAACCATACCAAATCATTGTATAACTTTACGGAATCTTCCCAACCATGCTCGAGGAGATTGTTTAAGACTATAACGAGATTCATGTAATTTGCATATGAGAGGAGACACAAACCTAGGTGGTTGCTCCATATAAACTTCTCTTCATGCATGTCATGAGAAAAGGCAGTTTCGATGTCCAGATGGTGCAAAGGCCAATTATTCATAGTAGTCATGGACAAGAAAATATGAAAAGATGTCATATTAGCAACAGAGGAGAAAGTGTCCCAATAATCAAGCCTGAATTTCTAAATATGCCTTTTCACCACAAGTCTAGCCTTCAACCTATCTACTTGTCCATCAAGCCATACGTTCCCAGTAAAACCCGTGACACCTACCTGTAGACTTTAAAGGAGGAGAAGGAACAAGATTCCATGTTTCATTGGATTTTGAGATTGTCATTTCATCAATCATTGCCCGATGTCATCCTGGATGGGGAAGTGCTTCCCAAAGAGTTTTAGGAATAGAGACAAATGACAAAGAAAAGACAAAGGTATAATGGGAAGAGGACAATTGACGATAGCTTAAGAAATTGTACATAGGATAAGGATTGCAAGTGGAGCGCATAGCTTTAGGAAAGGCTATAGGTAGGAAGGATAGCACAAGGTCTATCCAGGTCCAGAGCAACTGGAAATGATGGAGCAGGAGCTGAATCTTGAGGTGGAACAACCTCAATAACAGTAGGTTGAGGACTCTTTGATAAGTGATGATGTTAGGTCGTTTTTGGGACCCAACAGCCAATAAATAGGGAATGAATAAATAAAATTGGATATTATAAAATCACAAAAACCAAAAGGTTAGATCCTCTTCAAAGGGCTGGTTCCCTTTTACAACTCAATAATTAATCCTTAATCCTAACCTAAGGAGAATATTCCTATTTATAATAATTGACTCAAATAAATTAAAAGATAGACTCCAAATTTAAATCCTAGATAGACTCCTAATTTAAATCCTAAATAGACTCTTAAAATAACAAACTCTTAAAATAACTAGATATCTCATACCCTAACAAATAACGATAAATACTAACAAATAGAAATAAACTAATAATGGACGGTTTAAGGGCACACATCCTAGCGTTACACTAGACGCATCGCAATATACCTCAAAAAGTGCTTGAGGATCTGGCATTACTAGCACAAGAGTAGTGGTTAATTTCTCCTTCAGCTCGCAGAAGCTCTTTTCGCACTCCGGCAACCATTCCAGTCTTGCTCCCTTCCTGGTTAGCTTGGTTAGTGGCAAGGCGATTTGTGAGAATCTGTTACAGACCCAGCTTCTAACCGAAATGGAAAGGAAATAATTCCTTTTCCGTATCATTATTCTAGAAGAAATAAGAGAGGAAAGAGCAGAATAAAGGGGGACTAATATCTGATTTGTTAGAGACAAATCAGGATTTGCTAGGAAAGAATAAATTAGTTGAGACTAATTAGGAAGGGAGGATTTTTAGGAGAAAATAATTCTTAGTTCCTTGATTCTCTCCCATGGATTATTATAAGTGAGATCATTGGGGAAGGGGAAAGTCATTCAGGACTTGAGTGGACTAAGAGGACCAAGGGATCCTAAATTCCCAGATTATTTCTATTTTTCATTTATTATTTTTTTAGCCTTTTTGCCATTCTGTTTCGGTTCTGACACAGAAATTCCCTATTGGGATTTCTGCACAGTTAAATAAAATCCGCAACATTTCAGCAAGCTTTTCCATTGGTACCAGTTCTTACAGAATCCGCCTGGAACCATAAACGAGTGAGGGTGAGAACGTCGCGTTCCCAGTGGGAAACCTTTAGCGTCGGGGATTTCTTATTACTTCGGTTATGATCCAGGCCACTCAGGAGATCTCTAGGTGTCAAAGTATACTAAAATCCCTACTTATTATTGTCCATAATATCAACCTCATAAACATAAAATAAATCACACATAAATCATTATAACAAGCCACATAGACAATGGGAGGTCGGTTTACCCACTTGTTGAAATTACTCCAAGTGGTTCAAGAAACTTGTGCAGAAACCCTAGAGTGTTCTAGTGCTTCGAGCTTTCGCGTGCCTTGCTCCGGAACGAATCCTAGGGTACGTGTATTAGGGTTTTTATTAAGGAAACAAGGAAGAATGTAAAGGGACAAGGTTATGGGAAATTCGTGGTTGGGTTTGTGTAGTAAGTTTGTGTGTTTCTGTTTCAACAGAGTAACGGCAGAGTATACAAACGGAACATGTTTAGGAGAGCATGAGTATATGGTTTTCCAATAGCCCTAGGAAGGCTATTTATAGGCCCTTGGGCCGTGTAGCTTCTTCAAATTTCCCTTAAAAATTTAAATGAAAATTACATAAAACATGACGTAAGCAATGATGTCATTCTTATGACTCATCATGCTTAATCATCATTAGAAGATTATGGAAGTATGCTTAGCTGTTTTTGTCTCTTTGTGTATGTGTGTGTGGGCCGTGGGAGATCAATCTCCTAGTCGTGGCTTGCTTCTCCAAATTTGAGACCAAATTCTGATCGCGTTTGATCGTGTTTGGTCAATAACTGTTTGTGTACTTCGTGTATTGGTGTCCTAAAAATATTCCAATCACACCATTGTGATCTACTAATTTTTCTAATGGGGAATTTAAGTTAACCCGAGGTATTTGTAAATTTATTTTCATAAAAGCGTTTTTTACAGATACCTTTGATACATGATTAAATTCCAGCGACGAAAGGTAATTAATCCGGTGTCTGCGGATTTTCGCGAAATTGTGAACTATTACCTTTACGTACATTTTTTACGCAAGAATTTATGTTTCTATATTTCTAATCCTGAACGGAGCTTGTATATATATTTATTTAGCGAGATTTTCACTAAGGAAGAAGTGGGACGTCACACATGTTGCTAGAGCTGTCAAAATGGGCCACCTCAGGTCAAGCTTAATCAAGTTGAGTCAATAATTGTATAACCAATTCACTAATAACAATATAGTACTTTCGTAACATTGTTGTGAGACAGTACCAAAGCTAACTATGATGATTTCTCTATAGTCTATAGAAGAGTCAGATATGAAAATGCATACCTAAAAACTCACCTCAACATTATCCCCATAAAGGTTTAGTCGATGGTTTTCATTATTAAAAACTTGGGCAGGGTACTTGTTTCTCGCATTACATGCCATGTCATCTGCTAGCATGAGTATAATCCTCTCATCAGGTATTCCTAGCCGCTTAACTGTCCTGAATGAGAAAAAAAAAAAATTAATATGACCACTTGATTATTGCCAAACATAATTCAAAAAATTAAAATTAAGGCTGAAGTTGGATACTACCTATACAATGACAAAGTATTTGCCATATGTCGATAATTAAACCTGAACAAGGGAAGCAGCATGGTTAGAATACTAGCCGTGTCACACAATCACAACTTCAAGGTAAACTATAATTCAATTTTTCTCTATAAGCCAAAGTAATGAGTTGCCAAATTGCTCAGTAAACAACTAGGAAAAATTGCATTTTCACAAAGTATCCTATTTTTCATTCATATTTATTTTTGCCAAAGACGATCAGCAAAGAACAAGACAAAACTAAAATAAAAAACTAGGTAGCTTTATAAGGGTTTTGTTATTAATGTAATCAGAATTAGGAGCTAATAAAGAAATTCCGTTCAAAAGGAATTCTTAGTAACAAAAGATGAAACCATGTCTCTCAAAAAACAAAAGGATGAAACCATGTGTTACCAGAAGCGTGATGTGCAGACTAAAACAGCCCAATTATTAGTGTGCATGGTAGCCTCTGATGAAGAGGAAGAGTATGCTACAGAGTTCCTGATACTGCTCAGAGATATCAACAATATCACCACTACTTTCATAGGGAGCCTTAACAATCTTAAGAAGAGGAATTCCATCTTTCTATCCAGGTATTCTCGCATCAATTTTACCAAACTTCTTGGTCTTGTTGATATAGAACTGACAGTCAGTTGCTTATTTTCTTCCAGTACCAAGGAAATGTTCCATAACTGCAAACAAATTTCAGCCACCACAAATCAATCCCACTAAACTGCAATATATCTTCTGCTTGTTCTCAAACATTTGACCCAAACAAATGTCAAATGCATCATAAGAAACTAATAAATTACAGCAACAGGCAATGATGATTCTATAAAAAAATAAGAGATTCTAAACCTTAAAATTGTTTAGAAGTTACCAGGGAGTTAACTGACAGAGCAGCAAGCCACATGCTATCTAGGGGTGTTCATGGGCCGGGTTGGGCCAGGTTGGCCTATACCCGAACCCAGCCCTATATTTAGACCGGGCCAATTTTGAGGACCCGGACCCGGACCCGACCCTAAACCCGATAGGCCCGATCATCTTCGGGCCGAGTTAAAACCCGTGTTTAGACCGGGCCAAAACAGGCTAAAACGTTTTGATTGCAGCAGAAATTCAGATTGCAGAAATTATAGCAGAATTACAGATCAAAACTCCATTTATCTGGTGATAAATCATAGCCTAATGTCAATGCCTACATTTTGCAACAAAACAAGCCCAATGTACAATTCATAGCAGTCATCTACTCTAATAGCTTCCAGCTTAACTTGTTAGAACTTCGAGGAAAGCTATCCTCAATCATATAGGTCATTATAAAAAGGATTCTATGCCTACACCAGTTTATGGGTACACAAGTATTGCTAAGGAGTAAGGATTAACTTAATAGAGTGCATGACCATAAATTTTAGTACATAAAAAATTATCCATCTCCAAATGGAATGACTATCAGCAGATCATTGAAATTCACTTGCAAATATAACTGCCTAAGTTTCATTAAAATAAATAAACAAGCTGGACTGGTGTAAGGTTTATTACTAATACAGTTGGAATGGAAGCACCACAGTTTAAAATAACACAGTCAAGATACATCAAAAAATCATGCTACCAAGATGAGATGCAAAATAAAACACCACCACCACCCGAAATGGAGTGATCTTAAAGANAAAAAAAAAAAAAAAAGCAATCAAATTACACTGAAACAGTGGCTTACCAAGGGACGACGAGTGCGCGGCGAGGCGAGGCGCGGGAGGCGAGGCGAGGCGAGGCGAGGCCCGGGAGGCGAGGGCGGCGAGGCGAGGGAGGCGAGGCGCGGGAGGCGAGGCGAGGCGAGGCGCGGGTTTACGGTCTGAACTATTGAGTCTCTGAAGATGCACTCTGAATTTCAGAAATGAAATTGAGAAAAGTGAGATGAGGGCTAGTGAGTGGCCTAGTGAGATGAGGGCTAATTGAGACAAGCCACTGAAGAAAGACATTTGGGCTGCTTAATAAAATTGGCTGAGAAAAAAGAAATTGGGCTGAAAGACATGGAAAAAAAAATTGGAAATTGATAGACAGAAGTGCAGAACCTGTGGAAATAAATTGTAATTATGAAGGAAAAATAAATAAAAAATGTATAATAATATAGTATACAGGCTACCGGGTCGGGTCAAGTGGCCCGAGGCTAGACCTAAACTCAGTATGTATTAGGACCGATTTTTTTTTGAGATTTTTTAAAATCGAGCTCGATTCAATCCGAATCCTCTGCGTCGGTCCGGGTTTTGAAGACCCCTACAACCACCAACACAGGTTACACGGTGAGGAGATAGACATGGGTAATTTTTGACCGATTTATTTTATGGGTCAACCAAATCCGGTCTATTTATCTTTTATGTGTCAGAGATCAGCTCAGCCCACATACCCAACTCCTACGGTTTTTTCTTTTTTTGTTAAGAAAGTCCACTTGTTAATACCACCAACGAAATCATCCCCACATGCTGAGGTACAGCTGGCATTTGAAGCGAAAGACGGGACCCACACATATCCATTAACCCACACGTGTCACCCCGTACTCTCTCGGACGATCCACATACAAACCAACCGAAACCTGAGATTAGAGCATCTTAGCTACTCCTAAGTTACAGGTGCAACTGTAAAACTGCTTCCGCCAATAAAGGAAAGGTGCGAGCCTCACGTGCACGCGATTGTAGCCTATCCCCCTTTCTCTCTCTCTCTCTCTAATTGAACATTTCCAAGCCCCACACATAGTGCTTCTTCTCCTAGGGTTCTCAGAATCTCCGAGATTTTCGATCCTTTTTGAATTCCCTGCGTTTTCTGCGAAGCTAGAGAAGATTTTCATTTGTTCAGGTTCAGCTGATGAAGAATTTTGGGAACCTGCATTCGGGCCTTGGAACTGCGTCGTACCGCGACGACAAGTTGCCGGTGAAGTTGGAGATCGTGGAGGACCCATTGGAAGAAGAACATGGCCCCCTCAGCAAGCGCTGCAAGACTTCCTCGCCTTTGCAGGAGGTCTGTGATGTGATCACTTCGATTTCTGTTTTAGGGGTTGTTTGGTTGCTAGAGAAATGATATTTGGATGGTAACAAACCAAATCTTTGTTAGAATCGCTTTATCACGACGTTTATGGTTTCTCAAGTTACTTTTTCGCGCTTAGAAATGTAGAAACAAATTTAGTGATCTTGTGTTGAAGAGATGATGTTCATTTCCTATGTTGTTGATCCTACTTGTTTTTGTGTTGGTTATCGTTAGGTATGCATTTGTACAGTGCTTTTTTCATACAAACTAGTACAAATCATCATAGATTGCACTAAATTGTAGTCTACATTGGCTAAATTTAATTTCCAGATTGCATTTATTGCTATCAGTTACAATTATTATAGGAAGGTTTATACTTAATGTACTTGTTTGAGATTTCTACTTATTAACATGTGATGGTGTGTGGATGGAAGTACTTTATGTTTGCAATTTTGCAGTCACGTGGTATTGGCTGTATAACTTAGAAAGTCTATCATCAGATGGCTTAGATTGTCAGTCTCCAATTCTTCATATAATTCATGTAAGCATATTTATCACATATGGCGTACAATAGGTAATCTCTGTCCTACGAAGGGGAATAAGCCTGATGTAATGGGTTTTAACTTTTGGATTGAACATTCTTTGTTGGAACCATTGTTTTCAAAACTGGTTGATGTTAGTTTTATATGTTCGTTGTTTTAATTCCTTTTTCATCTTGTGCATGGTACCAATCATTTAGCAGGGGAGCACTTCAAGTGATAATTCTCTCAATCCTCCTTCCCAACTCAATATACTTGAAGAGCCTAGCCCTTTGGGTTTGCGCCTAAGAAAGAGCCCTTCGCTGGTAGATTTGATTCAAATGAAACTTTCGCAAGAAAGTATGTTTACTGAAAATGCTCAAAATGACATTTTAAGCTCCAGAATGAAAAAGGATAATAAAGTTGCTGCTGCTGCTGCGTTGGGTACTGCTGACAAGCTTAAAGCTTCAAATTTCCCGGCTTCACTTTTAAGGATTGGTTCATGGGAGGTATACTTGAGATATTTCATGTCAATAATATTTTTGTGAAATCTGTTATGTCAACGAATTTAGATTAGCTGTAAAACCTCTTTATGGCAGTATAAATCCAGATACGAGGGCGACTTAGTGGCGAAGTGTTACTTTGCTAAACATAAGCTTGTTTGGGAAGTTCTTGATGGTGGTCTGAAGAATAAAATAGAAATTCAATGGTCTGATATCATGGAACTTAAGGCCCATTGTTTTGACAATGGTCCTAGCACATTGACTGTCGTGGTAATTAATTTCCCTATCCGCCTCTCCATTTTTACCACTTGAATTGTTCTGTAAGATGTGAAGGCTTATACTTTGGTAAGAGCTGTATATCATTGATCCATTGGTGAATTTGTGTTGCAGCTTGCTAGACAGCCCCTTTTATTCCGGGAGACTAATCCTCAGCCTAGGAAGCATACCTTGTGGCAGGCAACAGCAGATTTTACTGATGGACAGTCTAGCAAACATAGGTATATTCTTTTGTGGTTTTCCTCTGATATGTGAATGTATGCTCAGCTATTATGCATTGGTACCTATTGAAAATTTGATGGTTTTATTGATTTATCATAAGTGAGCACGATAAGTACAGCATTTTACAAGCATTCAATATCAGCATGCCAAAATATTAAAACCGACTTTTGAATGGGAAATCTTAGAAAGCTGTCATATATGAGCCTGGAGTACATTAAAATAATCATGGAAGAGAAGCCACATGCTATATTGGACTCTATTTTAAAGCATTTCTAGTCAGTATTGTGTTTTAAATTGAAAAAAATGATTTGTTTTTGGTTAAACTTGTCATTTTTTTTTTATTACGATTGAGTTTTTATAGTGTGTATAGGTCCTATTGTGAAACATTTATGTTGGTATCCTGTAATTATTCAAATAGGAGGGGGATTTAATTATGCTGAGGTGGCATAGGAGGAAAATGAATGCATAAGAGGACAATCAGGCAAATAAATGCAAATGAGGACAACAGAGAAATGAGTCAGGAAATTAACATGAGGAATTACAAGGTGTGGGCAATAGAGACATTAATCAGAGAATCATGAGGGATGAATTACAGGATGTGAGCAGTAGAGAAGTAAATGAAGATGACTAGGACAGAGAGAAGAGAAACGGCTGCAGTTAGCTATATATATGGGAAAGAATCAAGCAGAAGTAAACTAGTCAAGAATTGAGAGGAACTAGGAGGGCTAAGGGTCCCTCAATACTCGGGCTTGTTCTCTGTTTGCTTTATGCGTTTACTGCATTTTCTATCTTTTATTTTCAGTTCCAGACTTGTATACTGTTACAGACCCAGCTGATTTGTTAGAGACAAATTAGGGTTTATTAGGGAAAGAATAATTAGGAATTAATTAGTTAGAGATAAATAAGAAAGTGAGGATTTTTAGGAAACTAATTCCCTGATTCTCGCCTATTGTTAATTATAAGTCGGATCTTAGGGAATAGGAAAAAAAGCATTCAAGTTTTGGAATAGGACTAGGAGGACCAAGGGATCCTTAATTCCCAGGATTATTTCTTATTTTATGTTTCTTTAATTTCGGCCCTGAGCCATCTTTGTTCAGTTCTGTGCAGAAAATTCCCCATTGGAATTTCTGCCATTATCAATAAAACACCAGTAATTCAGCTAGCAGTTTGCAATTGATACCAGTTCTTATATATACATGCTTAGGCTGAATTCCCCACTGAAATTATAGCTCATTCATCAATAAAAGCAACAGTTCAGTTCCATTCTTCTTGAGTAAATGCCAGGTTCCTATCAATTTACAAGGCTGTGATGTTTGAAAACTCTATTTGGTGGTTTTGTAGGTTTCATTTTTTGCAATGCCCACAAGGGCTCTTGCGCAAACATTTTGAAAAGCTTATCCAGTGTGACATGCGTCTTAATTTCTTTAGTCGGCAACCAAAGATCATTTTGGATTCACCGCATTTTGATACAAGACCTGCATTTGAGGACCTAGATAATCGAAAAGATCATGTTCTGCATCAAGTCTGTGGTAAAGGATTTCCCATATCTTGTTTTTATGATATAGGATCACCTCAGGCATCACTATCATCATCGTTTAAGATTGATCAGAATGATCCTTCTCCTGGCATGACCTTGGATAGTTTGCCCCAAGAAGCACATTCCCCCAGCTCAGGTACTTGGCTCATATTTGCTTTTTGTTTCATTTGTCAATCGATTCCCATCCCTCCCTCCTTGAGCCCTCTATCTTTCCCCGCAGAGAACATTTGTTTAGAGAGAAAATGAGCAGTTTTTCTCATGGTCTTCAGGTTAAGTATTAAGATTTTCATGCCTGTTTCTCACTTATGTTTCAAGGGGATATGTGGATTTCTTCAATAGCGATTATGTTGACTCTGTGCAAGGCTGCACAATTAAATAAATTTAATTGTTCACTTTAGTTTTCACCAAATCCATTTTCAGGTGTTACAGGTTGCTAAAGCTTAGTTTTATTAGCGTTACTCAGTTGCCTGTATTATTTGACATTTTTTTTGTCATAATTGTTTTTTTGTTTATCTTTTACATACAAGTCATGGACTGTCGTTCAACTGAAGGCAGTATAAGTTCTGAAATTGATTCCAAGGGCCCAAGAAATTGGGATCAAATAAAACTGCTTGGACTACACACTTCCATGTCAATGAGCGATTTTATTCGCCAAATTGATCTTTGCCTGTCAGAACAAATGACAATGGGTAATCCACCCTTCTCTGATAGAGGATCAGAGCACCAAAAGATGCTGGAGGACATAGCACATCATCTGCTTAGCGACAATCAGGTTGCTGCAACTTCTGATGAAGGGTCACTTATTTCAAGGGTCAATTCTCTCTGCCTTCTTTTGCAGATGGACACTGCAGCAGTGCAGAATTCACATTCTCAAACAGATAATATTGTTGAATGACCTGATGATGAAACTGATGTCAAGCCAACAGAAAAGGACTCAAATGATGCTTGTGGTGGCACACAAGTGCTAGGCATGTCTAGGAAAGACTCGTTTAGTGACTTGCTTCTCCATCTTCCTTGAATTGCATCTCTTCCAAAGTTCTTGTTTAACATATCAGAAGAGGATGGTGACAGCCAAGCCAGATAGTTATTCTCGTGTTTGAAAATGGGCATGAATGGAGCTATGTAGCAGAGTCTTAGCTGCATAAGGGTAATATGTTATTTCTTCCTAGACATGTGCTACTTTATTTTCTGCCTAGGGAACAACTAGGATTTGGAAAATGTGTTTTAATGAAGAATCCTGGTAGAGCCCCTTGTAAAAATTGTCAAGTAGGTGTTTTAGTGCTGTTTGTTTTTTGTTTTGTTTCCCTTTCCTTGTGGATATTGATGAATGGTAGTTGCAAGCTTGTAAGGAAGTCGTGTTGCATGAACAAAAAGTTATGTTATGGATGGTGTCTATGTCTTGGAAAAGAATGGTGGATAACTGCGTTTTATTTGATTAAGATCTATAACCAATATTATCTCTGAAGGATAATATAATAAATAATTATGATTCAATACATAATTGAATATACAAAGTAAAGAAACTTATCTGATTTCTCCTTAACGTGGAAGCTTGATCTTGAACTTGATTGGAATCACTGAATGGTAGGATTCGTCATAGTGTGTTGGATGGATCTAGAGTTTTCACAATCTAAATCTCCCCCTTTTTATTGCAATTATCATCATAGGAATCCTTCAGTATTAGTTAACCCTTAAGGTGGTTTTTATAGAAGGTAAATTATGGTTAGATAATAATGATTAAAATTACTATAATACCTATATGATATTCTCTCATCTTATCTTAGGTTGATTAAGTGTACACCCCATATAGGTGGACCCATCGTATTCCGACATCTCCCACTCACACATAATGGAAGTGCTCACTTTACCTTTAAGGAAAGAAACAATTTTTTTTTAAACCAAAATCATTCATACAGGGAGAGTAGGTCGTGTGACTAACATACTATGAAAGCTTTGATGCTATATACCTATTAGGAATATATAGCCTCTCGTCGAACAAAAACTAGCAAATAGATAAAAAAAGTATGCAATGCAAGTACCCTAGATCATTTAAATCTCATTAAGATATCTCCACAAGATCTTAATCATCATTATATCTTGTATTCACAAGTCATAACTAGTATACCAATGAAGACAAACTAATGAGATTCCATAAATGATCTTTCTTTTCTCATGATCCTTTTAATAACTCAACTCACTTTTCTAGACATGTCCCTCTAGACCGAATCGATGCACATGGTCCTTTGACAACAAACTAAGATAACAAACATCAAACTGAGTCTCAAGTACCTTATCGGGGTCTGAGGGTTCACTAGTAAAGCCACTAAGGCTCTAGGTCTCACACAACATAAGTTGAGATCACATTTATGTTAACCCAAATGGTCAACTATTGCGCACAAGTATGAAACATGTGCTATAACATTTACTCCTTTGCGCTTAGAGCGTATGTCTTTTCTAATAAAGAATGTTGTGCAAATGACATTTAGACACCATGACCGTCCAAACTTGAGTTCCTTGATCTACCAAACATCTTGAACTCACATCTAGCTTGTGAAGTAGACTTGGTGAACCTTTTCACCACAACGACTATAAAACCTTCTGTCATTATTCAAACGACATTCATGATTTTAAGTATTCATGCTCTCAAATTATCATTTTGATAATTATCTTAAAATCTTGTCTCATCTTCATTATCAATAAGACAATGAGGCGGTTACCTGTGTGAGAAGACTAACCTTTTGTCTACTCAACATACTTCACAAAAAATAAATAAGCAATGGATGTACAAAACACCCAACTACTTATATAGTATGCAAATCAACTTTATTGATTATAACTGTTTTAGTGAACAATGGGAAAATAACAAAATAGATGAAGCAACTCCAAACTCTATGCAATCTCTGGGACTTAGTGTGTTATACAAACTTAGTGTGTTATACAAACACATCTGTATGTAAGGACTTAGTCAATGGATATGCTTAACATTTTCTGTATAGGTAATACCTCATGTTCATTGCCTTGCATACAACCATGTCTTTTACATAGTTGACTTTGATATCTATGTGTTTACTTGTGCATAGGGTCCTTGGCACAGGAAATTGTAGTTGTCACAATAAACTGACACTGTTCAACACTTCTCGTGTCACCTAATAGGTGTTCCGAGAACCTCTCTAACCAAACAGTGAGAGCCACATATTCAGCTTCTATCGTGGGAAATGGTAGACATGACCATTTCTTTCTACTCCATGATATGACCCCATCACTTTGTAAGAAAAAAAATCCCAAGGTGGACTTTGGCTTATCCAAGTTTTCTCCATGATCAACATCAATGAATCCTTTCAAATGCAGATCTTTGTCATCTTCATGATAAACCGCATAATCAAAAGTCCCTTTCAGATATTTCATGATCCTTTTCACTGTTTGCCAATGTGTTGGTCTCGGGTCGGTTTGACATCTACTCACCAAACCATCTACTTGACAGATATCTGATCTAATACACCTCATAGCATATGTTATGTAACACCCCTGTTAGCTGCTTACGCTATAGTCGTAAGTAATTCTCACAGGGTTGTTAACTACCTTGGTTGGGTTACTTCTAGCCCCCTATATTTATACTTAAAAATAGTTCTTATTTGAAAGTATGGGCAATTTTGAAAACTTTTCCTTTCTTTATTAAATCATGAAATATGAGCCATGCGTGTTCACGAAGACAAATGTATAGACATGCAAATGATAGAGTCTCAAAAGACTTAGGCGATACATAACTGGTTAGATAATCATACAAAATATCTCATGATATACGCACACACACACACACATACAATCTCATGGTCCAGAACATGAGTACACATTTGATTAATAATACATATTACAACTAATTCACATAAGAGCTAAGAGCATGTTGGATCCCTTTAGCTAATACAAAATACTAAACATAAGCTATCATCCTTCTTCTTCCTTGGAATCCTTTGATGCCAAAGTCTTTACTTGTCCGATGATGCCTACTCTGCCTCGGCGTACTCGTTGGGCCTCCCTGGAATCATAAATGAGTAGGGAATGAGAACGTCGCGTCCTCAGTGGGAATCCTAGAGCATAACTATTCTTTGTTTACTCAATTATGATCCAGGCCGCTCAACAGATCTCTAAGTGTCAAAGTATACTAAAATCCCTACTCATTATTATTGTCCATGCTAGTCCTAAGCAGCTTTATCTAATTTACTAAGTGATTGGGGATTTTCTACTCTTTGTATTACCTAGTAAGTGGAATGTATCATGCTTCTTAATCCTTGATCACTTGAGTGACGTGATTCACATACTCTCTCGTATCACGTAACCTTATAGAGGCCATCTTGTAAAATCTTTGTCTCTCGACGTTGCCTTATCATATAGGTATATATATAGAATCATCATATACATCACATATAATATGCATGAAGGGGGGTCAAGGGTTCTTTTATGTGCCTTTTCAGGTACTTTCCATTGGGGCAGCGTCCTTCTTTTTTTCTTCTATGTCCATCACTCTCCTTTGTAGATCATGGGACCGTTGTCCCCTGGCAGTGTACAATCAACTTCTATTTCCGTATTGATGACGACCAGGTAGCGCTCTTACCTGAGTGGTAGCTAACCACGGATGCACGATAGCATACTTCATCGATTATCAATAGGGATTGACCATCCTACTGGTAGGATGGTGGGTGCCGCCCTAACAGCTTCACTAGGAGTCGACTCATACCTTCTTAACTTTCTCTTTAACTTTCTTAACTTTTCCTTGGGCCCACTATGCACTCTTGGCGCCTCATACTTGCTTGTGACGTCCCTTCTTTATACATTCATTCTTTTCGTTCTAACTTTGATACAATATCAAGTCTAAGCCCGCTTTCAAATCATTAACCAATCGTTTTTGCCAGACTGGCGAGGGGCTTATCTGTATACGTGCTAAGAGAGGGGATAACCCTAATCACATATCTATGTACTTTCTTCAAGGTACACCGGACCCTCTGTGGCCAGAACCTTTTTAAGACATCACTTCTTCCGTAGGATTCAGTTATGATCTTTAAAACATTAGGTGATTTCTTTCTAGTTATCTAAAGTAGTCCTAATGCATTAATGACGATCGAGTCCTCATGATGCAAGTTACACACGTGTGCATGTTTTCGAACTCTTTTCAAACTCTCTTAAGTGTGGGTAATCTGAAAACCCACTACCTTAGTGGCTTGTTTATGATGTTTGTTTGTGATATAATGTTTATTCATGCTTTTGAGAAACTATGTTGTACCATTGTGCTTTAGGGATATGAGTATGCATATGAGTGTGAGTGTGTAAGGTTTTGAACAAAGTTTTATGTGTGAAAAACATGAGTTTTGGAGTGATATAACAGAAAACATATTTCGGTTTTGGAAGAGGAACTTAGGAGGATTTTTGGTTGGAAGTATAGGAGGTGGTGAAAAATAGGGTTTTGGTGGCTTATGGTAACAACAGTTCAAAAGAAAATTAAGTGTATGAGGATGCAAGAGTAAAAGAGTATTCGATTTTTTAGTATCTAGGAGTTGGAAAGATTAAGGTTTTGTGATTTATGGTAATAAGAGTGTAAAGAAAAATCAAGTGTATGAGTATGCAGGAGATTAGAGAGTATTCGATTTTGGAGGACTTAGAAGTTAGAAAAGTTAGGGCTTTGGAGATTTCATGGAGGTAAGAGTGTAAAAGAAATCAAGAGTATGAGGGTGCGTGTGAGTTAGAGAGATTAGGTTATAAGAAGGAAAGTTAGAAAGATTAGGTTTGGAAAGTGCAGGAGACAATATAAGATTTAGTTAGTAAGTGTGGATAACAAGAAAGATAAAAGTGGGTAAGAATGGAGGATGGTGATTTCAGGTTAGGTGAGTGAGGAAAGGGTAAATGAGTTTAAAATAGAAGTGTGAGTATAAAAGGACTACAGAGTAAACTAGAGTTAGAAAGGGAAAAAGTATGTAAGTACAATAAAAGAACTAAGTGTTTCAGGCATATATGGTGGAGGATCATAAGATTTGATGAGGACAAGTTATAAGAGTATGTTAAGAGTCATAAGAAATCACAAGATAATTTAAGAATATGAGTTTCCATGAGTCCCAGAGATTTCGCATATCCCGAAAGCAATGGTACACTCTAGTTTATAGATTAGGATATTCATGTGAAATTAACTGTATTCTATGTGCTATATATTAATTATTATGCATCATGAGGCAATGGGTTGTCATTAGAGTGTTAGGGAAACCTTAGATAACTAGAAGTCGATCACATAAATATGAAAAGATAATAACTGAATCATAGGAAATAAACAAGATCTTAAGAAGGTCTCGGCCACAAAGGGTTTGGTGTACCTTAAAGATATGAATATAGTTATATAAATAGGGAAATCCCCTTCTCTTGGGACGTCAATGGACACGCCCCTCACCATCCTACAAGATGGAATGATTAATGCTAATAAAGCAAGCTTAAATTTGCTATGAAAGTAAGATCACAATGTTAAAAGAAAGTTTATGCCCAAAAAGAAATATATGACGAGAAAGATATGACATTATGAAAAGGAAAGTTCATGATGAAAAGAAAATTTATGCTAAGTGTGCAAAATATTCTATGAAAGCAAGATATGTAAAAGGGAGAGAATATGATACGAAAGCATGAGTCCACCCCTGGTCTTGTCACAGGGCAAGATCCCTTACCACCCTGCATGCAGGGATGGTAAATTTATGTATATGTTGATGATAAATGCATCTGTGGTTCGCTACCACCTCAGATATGAGCTCTGGCTTCAAGTTTAAGAATATGGAGTAGGTTGTACCTAGCGAGGGACGATCGTCCCACTGGGTACATGGGGGAAAGGACAAGAAGGATGCTGCCCCAATGGAAATACCTGACAGGGTGCATAAGAAAACTCTCATATCCCTTCATGCATGATATATGTGATGTATGCATATGATAATACTATATGCATACGATAAAAGGCGATGTCGAGTGGAAAAAAGTTTTACAAGATTGCCTCTATGGGTTTATGAGATATGAGAGTACGTGATCCGATGTCACACTACTCAAGCGAATAGGATTAGAAAGCAGAATAACTTTTCCTTTATAGGTAATGCAAAGATTAGAAATCCCCCAGTCACCTAGTAAATTAGATAAAGCTGCTCAGGACTAGCATGGGTAATAATAAGTAGGGATTTTAGTATTCTATAACATTTAGAGACCTCCTAACCGGCCTAGATCATAAACGAAGCGAAAACGAATAGTTATGCCCCATAGGATTCCTACTGAAGACGCAATGTTCTCACCTCCCACTCATTTATGATTCCAGGTGGGTATGACGAGTTCACTGGAAAGCCACAGGGCACGGATCCTGCTTTTGGATACTAGGGTTGATCCCATCACGAGGATCGTCATGATGACTGTTTTGTTCGAGTTTGCTGACGACCAAAATAATTCGCCACCAGCACCTGTCCCCTCTCTAGTTCCTTGGTTTCATCAAACCCCTTCCACTACAACTGTACCTCAGGGCATGCCGGTATGGATGAATCTTGGGTCCACTCTTGCTGTGAGGCCCTTGCCAGCACATTAGGGTCCATGTATCCGTCAGACAACAAGAAAAAGGGTAATAACTATGGTTAGATGCAGGTTTGCCACTCGGACACATGACGAAGAGGAGAAGGGGGCATCGCAAGATGATTGAATGTCTTGGCATCAAGATACTCCAGAGAAGCAGTGCAATTACAGTTCTATTTGCGCATCATGACGATTAGGTGTTTTGTATTTTTTATTAGCTAAATGGATTAGATATGCCATTGGCTCCTTATGTGCAGTAAGTGTATATGTGTGTATGTATGTGTGTGTGTATATGTAACACCTCTGCTAATTGCCCACTTCCATGGTAGTAAGCAATGCTCACAGGGTTGTTATGCGTTGTGCCAGGTTAACTTTTACCCTTACTTTTACCTTTGCAAATAGTTCTAATACGAAAATATGGACCAATTTGAAAATTATTCTTTTACAATATCAGCTTGCAAATTAGGGGCCGTGCGTGATTTGAAGAACATATATAACAGCAGTCGCTATAGGTTAAGGGTAACTGAAGCAAAACATAAAGAGTATATGTGCATACATAAATAAATACAACCAAGGTCCAGCATCAATACACATTGTCATAATAATAAATATGTACACAAAATGGATCTAAGTCCTAATACATAATACAAAACATATATTCTCCAAAACATATATTTTCATCGTGTCAGCATCGTCTCTGTGTCTTGACCTCCACCAACTGTCAGTCCAGTCACCTCGTACACCTGCTGGATCCATAACCGAGTGGGGGTGAGAACTCTTGGTCCTCAGTGGGGTTCCTTAGCACTAACTACGGTTCATTTACTCGGGTATCCTCCAGGCCGCTCAGGAGATCTCTAAGTGATCATGCATACTAAACCAAACCTACTGATTATTATCTTGGCCTAGGATCCTGAACAGCTTTATCTAAGTTACTACGTGATCAAGGAACTAGTCTTGCTTATCTAGGTTCTCGCGCTTTCTACTCCTAACCATCGTTACATAACCACACCATAAACATGTATGCTGACGGACACACTGATCATCACGCATACGTTGCGCGGTAAACCTTCCACCATGCTTGCCAGGCACGGGTTAGTTCATCATGCACACTTTGGGCATGGTATCAATGCAAGGGGTCATCGTACCGATGAGGCACGGAATTCAATGCATGTTCTCATCATATCTTTTCTTTCTTTCTTCTCATTTTGTTCTTCCGGGCCAGGCGTGAACTCCGTGGACCCCGGTCTTACTCATTTTGTTCTTTTCCTGTGTCCCAATACTCCCTCGTACACCTCAGGACCGTCGTCCCCATGGTGGTGTACGACCTGCCTTCTCTGTCTGTTTCCCGGGCAAACATGACTCCACCCCCTTCCCGGGTGGCGAGGGGCCGCCCTCTTGGCTAAGCCGGAAGCGGACCATATCATACACATATTCATCGCATCATAATCCATTCATTTTTCTATCACATGTCATGCGTCTCATCATTCTTTTCTCTCGTATGCACATTTATCTTTTCTCATCATGCTCTTGTTCCTACATTTCCTTCTCAACTTTCATATTACTTTTTATTCATTTAACCACAATCCTCTAGTGATCTATCCTCATGATGCATGATTTACCAAAACCCATAATCACATAATCACACCGTTCATCAACAGTTATATCTAATCACATCATACATCAACAACTATAATCCTATGCAATGATCTAAGTTTCTATACTGGTTGGAACATACAGAAAAGTTAAAATCTCAAGTGCTTCAGATTCATTCGAATGCCTAGAGGTGCATTCGAATGAAACCCTGCGAGTTCTCTCATTCGACTGAAAGCTCATTTCATTCGATTGAAAGCCGAAAAATTCTTTCATTCGAATACAACCTTCTTTCATTCGAATCCCTGGGGATTTCATTCGAATCCCACAGTAAAAATCGCCAGTTTCGTCAAAATTCTCCGAGGCTTCGCTGTAACTTTCCAAAACAGTGTTTTTCTGGGTTCCAATCAGTACAGTTAAATTTTTCTAACATCAAAATTACTCAAAACTACCCTCACAATTTACTCTCCATATTTTTCACATAATGTTTGCTAAATCCAATACATGAAAATACACAGATAAAATCACAGAGAAATCCACATAGACAGTGGGCTTAGGATTACCCACTTTCCAGGCGCGCTTGGAAGTTGCTAGAAACGACTCCCGAGAGCTTTAGGATGATCCTACTATTTTTCCTGAGTCCGATGGAGTAATCGTCGCGCGCACACTCGGACAGAGTAACAGCACAGCAGATGAAAACTTAAGAAAATGGCACTGAGGCCGTGAGTTCATATATATAGGCACAGGGGTGCCTTAGCTTCGTGAAGAAGCTATTGCTTTCTTTTCCTTTTCTTTTTCATTTCTTTTCCTTTTTTTTTCAAAATTATCCTTTTAAGTTTATTTACCTTTTTGCCCTTCCTTTAATTTTTATTTCCCTTTATATCCTAACTTTGTTTTTCCCTTTCGCCCTTCACCTTTTTAATTATTTCCCTGTATGTCCTTTCTTTAATTTTTTTTCCTTTATTTTGCTGTTACTAACACGGGAATAAATTTCTAAACCAGGTCAATTTATTTCGCGATCATGTTTGATCGCGTTTTGTTGTTTTTCGGTCGTGTTCGGATGTTCTAAAAATATTGTGAGCACGTATCCGCGATCTACTAATTTCTTGGATCATAGAGGTATGTCCGGTTAAGGTATTCGTGAATTTATTACCCGGAGGAAATTTTCACAGATACCTTAAGTGTCTACAGAAATTCCGATTTTTGTCAAAATTTGGCACGGACCTCGTGGCACTCCGCGAGATCAAGAAACAATTACTTGACTGGCGTTTGAAAGCAATTAATGTTCTAAATTATTTTTCCAGTCCAAATAATCGCATCTAATGTGCTTCTAATTTAACCAAAAATTGGGATTTTCGCGAAATTCCCGTAAGGAGAAAATTCGGGATGTTACAGTATGTATATATATATATATATATATATATATATATATATCCAAGTGTGTAATAGTTTCTTGGACCCATATGAATGAATGTACATTATGTTGTTTTGTATGATTATCTGTTATGACAATAAACACCTAAGTCTCTTAGACTTTATCGCTTGTGTATATATATTTGTCTTCCTGGATACGCGTGGCTCGTATTTTATGTTTTATTAAGAAAAGAAAAAGTTTTAAATTGGTCCATATTTTTCGTAAAAGAGTATTTTCAAAGTAGGACTAAAGGTATTCCAACCAAAGCAGATAACAAACTAGTGAGCATTCCTTACGACTTAAGCATAAGTAGCTGCCTAGGGTGTTACATGTGGCACGTTAACCGCCATGTCACCCCCTTCCACGTAGGCAAGCGGGACACATGAACCCCCAACTTAGTCCCTGTCAATTTCGATTTCAGTCAACTTAGTCTCTCCCAAATTTTTTTGAGCCAATTTCGTCATTCCCAATTCATAAATTGGTCTTGTTAGTCCTTCCGTCCCCTTGACTAACAGTGGCTACTGACGTGGTGGTTAGCATGCCATGTCACTCCGTTAACCGTCGCGTCATCTCCTTCCATGTAGACATCCTTCCGCGTGTGAAGCTAACACCTTAACCATGCATTAGGATACTAGTATTATTGTTATATGATGTTGCATATATTTTATACCTGAACGATGTTACTAATAAATGACTCAAAAATTCAAAATTTTGCCACTAGCAAGCAAGCAAGCGTCTTTATAAAAAAATGGCACAAATAAAAATTTTAATAGTCTTATTAGATTTATGTTAAGCCTATTAAACTTTTAATAGCTCCATTAACAATCACGTCACCCCCTTCCACGTAGACATCCTTCCATGTGTAAGGTCGACACCTTAACCATGTGCCTTATTAGATTTATGTGAAGCCTATTAAAATCTTAATAGTTTTGTTAACCGTCACATCACCCCTTTCCACATAGGCATGTGTGAGGCTGACACCTTAACCACTAGGCTACTAGTTGTATTATTATATGATGCTGCATATATTTTATACCTAAAAGGTGTTACTAATAAATGGCTCAAAAAATTCAATAGTTAACGGAGTGTGGCACGTTAATCATGACGTCAATAACCACCGTTAGTTAAGCGGATAAAAGGACTAACAAGGCTGATTTTTTGAATTGAGAGGGACGAAATTGGAAAAAAAATTTGGGAAGGACTAAGTTGATAAAAATTGAAATTGAGAGGGACTAAGTTGGGTTTCATGTGTCTTCCTTACCTACGTGGAAGGGGGTGATGTGGCGATTAATGTGTCACATCGTTCCGTTAATCGCCATGTCATCAATCACCGTTAGTGAAACGAAAGAACTAAAGTGTCCGATTTTCTGAATTGAAATAGATGAAATTGTCCAAAAAAATTTGGGAGGTACGAAGTTGACTGAAATCAAAATTCAAAGGGACTAAGTTAGGATTTTTTCCTTTTTTTAAAAATATATACAGAGGAACTCATGCGTTGCACGTGTGTGTGGACATGAGACATCCTTCTTCTTCCTCGAGCACAAGCTAGCCAACGCCGCCAAGGAGACTTCTTCTCCATTCTTTTGTGCTGCCGCTGGACGCATGACAGAATGCTACCGTCACCACTCAGCCAGCGACGAACGCTGGAATGCCGCACGTAGCAGCCACTCTCGAGCCCCTTCAACCACTAGTCAACACGGAAGCAACTCCTCCCTCGTGCCGCTGGATTCTTTTGTGCCGCCACCATGGAGGTTTCACCTCCTGGTTCCTTGTGCTGACACCAGCGAGAGCGCGCATTGGCAGCGATGTACGCCAGCGGACCTGCAGCACCCATCACGCTGCAGCGACGTACGTACCTTTCTCCAAACTCCACTTTTCGGGTGTCACAGCAGCAACCCCAGAGGCTGCCGCCGTATCTCGTCGCAGGTGACCAACGCCTCCAGATCCACACGCAGCGACCAGTTCATCGCTGGTCTTCTTCCTCGAGTCCTGAGGCAGCGACGAACGCTGCCTGCAGCAACGGAGGACACGCCGCCATCTGCAGCGATACCGTGATGCTGATGCCGTCGCACAAAGGACTGCCGGCAGCCACGGTGAAAAGAAGGAGAACAGTGGGAGGGGGTACTCGAAACAATAACTGATTCTTTGTAATGTTGCTTGGAGCAAATGAGACACTGATTCATGTAATCACCATACAAAAAACTCAGTTCATACTCTGAAAAAAAAACGTGAGTGGGAGGAGAATAAAAATCAAACAAATTCAGATCTGATAATCTCTAATATTGGCCCCAATTGGGAAAAACAAATTTTCTCCAACATCAAAGGGAAACGTTTTCTGATTTCAAGACAAACGTTCTGAGCAAAAACAATTCTGGTCGAATAGAGTCAATTCCAAGAGAAAAAAATCCGAAACATATTCAGATTTAATTTTTAAAATCCATAATTCAAATCCCGATTGAAAACAAATTTCAGTGAGAAATAAGGAAAACTAAAATTCAGATCTTGTTCTAGATTTACATAAAATTAATTGAACTATGAACAAATTGAAAATCAACCTATTTGTTATGATACCAATGAAGGATATTATAATAGATAATAAGGAGACTTATTTGATTTCTCCTTAATGCGAAAGCTTGATTGAAACACAGATTGGTAGGATGCATCATAGTGTGTCCGATGGATCCCAAGTTTGGACAGCCTAAATCTCTGTCTCTTTCTGATTGTAGCAATTGTCACAGAAATTTGTCAGTATTAGGAAACCCTTAGGGGGCGTGTGGTTTGCGAAATCTTCTCATATTCCTAGGAATGTGGCCACGAGAATGCAACATTCTCATGTTTGGTTCAAGGTTTTAAAAAACATTTTTGGGCAACTTGTATTCCCGAAAATGAAAATTGCCTCATTTTCATTCCCACCTACCCTATGAAATTGTTGGATTCCCATGCGATTGGAACATTTTTTACACATGCAAAAGACCAAATTCCCCCCAAACCTCGTATCCTAGGTCAAAGCCACTTATTGGTCGACCACCGCCAGCCGGCAACAGACCACCGCCAGACCACAACTGCTGAACGACGACGGACTACCACTACAAGAAATTACACTATTTTCGTCAGAATTTTCCGTCGGTATTGAGGCAGTTACCGTCGGTACATTGTGTTTCCGACGGAGTTAACGTCGGGCATCGGGCCGCCAGTAAAAGGTTCGACGGAAACCAATTTTGCGTTGGAGGATGGAATCCAACGGTAAATTGAATCGAATTTCCGTCAGAACAATCCTACCCTAATAATAATAGTATTTTCTGCAAATATTACCGTCACCTAGAACCAACGCTAATATTCCGTCGGTTAGTATTTCCGTTGTCGTCGATAATCGTGCTCCATTATACCGTCGGCTATAGCCGACGGTAATTGGCAAATATTAAAAAAAAATTTCATTGCCTTTATTTTTGAATGATTGTTATTTATTTGAGTAACAATATTGATGTAAATAATATGATAATTTTATAATTAAATAAATAATTAAATAATATGTAATATACGATTACATTGATAGTGAGAGTTACAACAGATTAACGCATGTATCTCCATTAGCAAAAATAACAAATAAATTCACAAAGTAGCACTTCCCACACACACACACATATATATATATACTTGCGTGTTTAGATTAATTACATAGTTAAAGAAGCAAATAATATACACAATATATTCAAAATTAAAGTACAATATATTCAGTCATCCACAGAGCCTTCATCCTCTACGTCATCCTCAGAATCATCCACATCCACGTCCACATACACATTCCTATCTACGTGTACGTTCACGTGCACGTTCCCATCCACGTTGACGTCCATGTGCACGTTCCCATCCACGTTGATGCCCACGTGCACGTTCCCCACGTTCACATCCAAGTGGACGTTCACGTCCTCGTCCTCGTCCTCGTACCCGTCCCAGAAAGGGGAGTCGTAGTCAGGCTCATCCCAAAAGGGGGAGTCATAGTCAGGCTCGTCGGACTCGGGTGGGGTTGTTACGGGTTCGTCGTCTTCAATGACGATAGGAGCAGAAGGATGATCGCCCAAAACCATATGAAGCTACGCTATAGAAACTTAAGTTCACAATGTATTATCAGAAAGTAATTACAAGCTACACTAGTTATACAGTTAAGCTGACAAATATATACATACACCTAAGTTCAAATCTCCTATGATCATCAACCTCACAACAATTCTAATTCCTCAACTAGTGGCAGACAATTCCAATCACACACAAGTACACAAACACACAAACCCACAACCTCACACACAAACACACAAACACACAGAACCACACCCACAGAACCACAAACAAATACACAAACACACAAACACAAACACACAACACACATCAGCCGCGCACACAAACACACCCACACAACACACATCAGCTAGCTAGGTACGCACTCAAACACACATAGTGTCAATCCCAAATCACAACACACACGTTAAACAGAGAAAGCAGAGATAGTGTAAGAGAAGCTGGTCGGCCTGTAGTTGCGGAGTGGAAGTGGTGGCGCAGTAGTGACGAGCGCGGTGGAGAGGAGAGGATGGCGCGGCAGTGGCGAGGGCGTGGGCACAGCAGTGCGACGGCGAGAGCGAGGGCGAGGACGGTGGAGAAGAGAGGACGGTGGAGAGGAGAGGATGGGCAGAGAGAAAGAAGATGAAATGAGGAGAATAGAAAGGAAAGCTGGTTAAGTAATCTGGCCGATGTATTACCGTCAGAGATCACCGACAGAAATAACTGCCAGTAAATATCGAATTTAAAACGCAGCGTTTAATTAAAACATTTACTGTCGGTTAGCTATAGAGACTGACGGTAACCAAATAATTTTGGCGCCAAGTGAAATTTCGAAGTCATTACCGTCGGGACGGTCCACCGACGGTAACGCCTCACTAGTTGCCGTCGGACTATACCGACGGTAACGCACACATTATTTTTGCTAAGCCCTGACGACACTTTAATTGAGCGATTGATAAAGGCCAAGACCAACATGGTTGTAATCAAGTTGGGAAAACAATAATATGATAATCCCCAACACCTGATTACAACCACCTTGACCTTGGCCTTTATCACTCTCCCAATTAACATGGCACCAGTAATAAGCTCAGTAAAAATTAGATAATAATTAAATAATCAGCCAGTTAATGAATGACAAAGTCCAAGATGATGGTAGTCATCCCTATTCCCCCAACGGGACAGCTGATAATTACCATCATCTTGGACTTCGCATCCATTAGATGGCTCAGTTTACGCAACGGCGGCAGACTGATAACCAAATTAAACTAATATCACGTCCACGACGACAAAAGCATCGCACGACGGATAATAAAAAGGAGAATCGATGAGAGAAGAGAAGAGAATAGAAAATATGGTGCAATTTAGAATGATGGGGGAGGGGGATTTATATTATTCGGCTAACGAGTTACCGTCGGATATATCCGACGGTATTGTTCTCGAAACGGTGCGACGATTAATGAGAATGTTGAACGTATTGAAAACGGCCGAGCGTGGGGAAGAGGCGTTGAATGCCCAAGGCACTTACCGTTGGTAGTTACCGCCGCTATAACCTCTGACATCTTTACCGTCGGTATGAGCCGACGGTTATGTTCTCAGAACCGGCTCCGTCACGGCGATTAATGGGTATGTTAAACGGCCGAGCGTTGGGAAGAGGCGTCGGTTGAATTCACGAGGCATTTACCGTCGGCTATTACCGCCGCTATTATCTGATATAATTGCCGTCGAATATCCCCGCCAGTAACAATTGCACCAATAAATTATTGATAACACGTGTCTTTTTTCTATTAGGTGTAATTTTGCGTCGGTTATTCCTGTCGGAAATCCCATTACCGCCATAACCCGCTAAAAAGTTACCGTCGGTATTTGCGTCGGGTAGACTATCCCTTGGTAATAGCACGCCTTTTTCACCGGTCGACCGGTTACCGTCGGCTATTTTGTTTTTTTCGACGGTAATACCGTCGGTTCGTGTCCGACGGTAATATCTCGATGGTAATAGCCATTTTTGTTGTAGTGTACCGGTGGACAACGACAGACCATTGTTGCCCGGCAACGGATGTAACATCCCGATTTTCCCCCTTACAAGGATTTCATAAAATAAATAGATATATAAGTAATATAAGTGTATTACAGTTGCAAATCCCAATTTTATTCCCTAAAAGCACCAAATAAGGCGATAGTCCGTAATTTCGCGAAAATTCGCAGACACCGGATTTATCGCCTTTCGCCACCAGAACTTAATCGTACATCAAAGGTATCTGTAAAGAACATTCTTATGGAAATAAATTTCCAAATACCTTTGATGAACCTAAAATTCCTCACTAGAACCATTAAGAGATCACGACGGCAGGATCAGAATATTTTTTGGACAGCCGTATGCAAAGTACTTGGACAACGTAAGACAAAACACAATCAAACCGGACTGGAAAGTGGGCCCCATGGCCAAGGCAATCTGCCCTCTCTCACATTTTCTCTCTCCCCATTTGGACCAAGTCTTTGGTCAAAAAGTCAAAGGATGACAAAGCATCCTTATCCTTGGATTTGTATTTTATTTTTCCTTTTTCTTTTCAAATTTAATTTTGTGGCCACAAATGGCCAAGACCACGGCCTTGAGGGCTATAAATAGCCCTTCATGGCACTTCATTTTCTCACTTTTTCATCTCTTAAGTTTCAGCTCAAATTCTTCCGTTTAGAAACTCTGCCGTTACGCTGCCGGAAAACCAAGAAACTAGTTAGGGAAGCTACACACTCTTGGAAACCTTACCTCACCCTCCTAACCATCCTCAAGACTCTAAGAAAGTGGGTAAACCTAAGCTTGCTCACCTCCTTGGTGGCTTCTATGTGATTGTGTTTGCTTATATGCTTTTATTATGTATTATGTTAGAGATGCTAGGTTATGGATATATGGATGGTTTTGATGTGTTCTGTGAGCTGAATATTGTTGTATTGTGGTTGTTGGAACTTGTGGAGAAGCCTTAAGAAGTGGGCATGGGAACGGTGGATAGAAAAGCAAAAGAACAAAGGAGGCACCCTTGGTCACGCCCAGGGCGCTGAGCGGCCTCTAGGGACAGCTTAGTGGCCTAGGGCTTAAGCCTTAAAGGAAAATATTTTTGAAACTGATCTGTGACTAGGGTAGCTCCAGGGACCGCTGAGCGGCCTGAGTAGGACTGCTGAGCGACCTGAAGAATGAGTGTAGGGATGATTTGGAAATACAATTCTGTGATGGTATGGCCCTAGGGGAACGCTGAGTGGCCTGAACCC
Source organism: Nissolia schottii (assembly GCA_003254905.1). Taxonomy (NCBI): domain Eukaryota; kingdom Viridiplantae; phylum Streptophyta; class Magnoliopsida; order Fabales; family Fabaceae; genus Nissolia; species Nissolia schottii. The sequence goes on along the minus strand of QANU01080328.1, from coordinate 84,014 downwards.
TAGCCCATGCAACCCTAGACTTGGTTTGCCAAGTGACCTAAGAAGGCCTAAAGGTGCTGAGCGGCCAAGTTAGACCGTTGAGCGGCCTGGGAAGCCTTAGGCCCCTAAGCTAACCATAGCTAAGGGCTGAGTAATCAGAGCAGTTCTTGGGGGCCCGTACATTCCAACAAGAATTAACTGATGCTAAGTATGTGTAACAGTAACGATGAGTATGTCTTATGTTGAAATGCATCATGAGGACTCGGTCATCAGTAAGCCTTTAGGACGACTGTAGATAACTAGCAATGAATCACCTAATGTTTAAAGATCATAACTGAACCCTAGGGAACAAGTGATGTCTTAAGAAGGTTCCGACCACAGAGGGTTCGATGTACCTTAAAGAAAGTACGTAGTTATATAATAGGAAATCCCCTCTCTTGGCACGTCCAACGGACAAGCCCTTCACCAGTCCGGCAAACTGGATTGGTCAAAGATAAGCGAAGGCCAAGGCCTGATTACACGTCAAAGAAAAGATGAACCCAGGCCTAGGCTTGATTTTTAAAGAAAAGATGAACCTAGGCCCAGGCCTGATTTTTAAAGAAAAGATGAACCCAGGCCCAGGCCTTATTTTTATAAAGACTAGCCCAGGTCGGACCAGAACAAAGGTAGGCCAAGGACTGACCTAGTAAGGGTCCCCACAGAATAAGTAATGAATGGTCGAGTCCAAGGGCCGACCCCAGAATGATCCAGTATAGTTGAGTCCAAAGGTCAACCCACGAGTCCACGCTAGGTCGAGTCGAAGGTCTAACCCCTGGCCATCCCAGTAATTGGATGGTACTTCCTATCGTTGTGCGATTAATTGGTGACATAGTGCATCCGTGGTTAACTACCACTCAGGTTAAGCGCTGCCTGGTCGATAGGATAACGAACCAAAAGTAGGTTGTAGTTGGATGGCCACAACTACAAGGATGAAAGGACTACAGTAACAAGAAGGATGCAGCCCCAGGGCGCGTAAGAAAATTGTGGATCCCCTCATGCATAAGTTATGAGATGTATGTATATATGTATGTATGTGTGTGTGTGTAAGTATATATGTAAGTATATAAGTATGTATACACACGTACACGTTGGGCCTTGTCAAGTGAAACAACATCACGAGACCGCCCCGCCAAGTACAAGTTACGAGGGTGTGTGATCCCAGGACACGATAACCAGACGGTCAGAACTAACAAGCACGAGAACCTATAATTAGGAAAGCAAGATTAGATCACCCAGTCACCTAGTAACGTAGGTAAAGCTGCTCAGGACTAGAATGGCTAATAACAATCAGTAGGCATGTTAGTATACGTGTACACATAGAGATCCCCTGAGCGGCCTGGAGCATAACCGAACAAAATGCTAGACCCCAATGCTCAACGTTTTCCCACTGAGAATGCATCATTCTCACCCCTACTCATTTTCGACTCCAGGATCTTATGAAGAGGACTATGCCGAACCGCAGGAAGAGCTGTAAAGGGCGACAACGTGAGGTGAACCCCCAAAAGAATGGTTCAAGCAGGAAGTGTTGCAAGGGCTAAGTGAGATGTGTCCAGTTAGCCCTTATGATTTTGCAAACATATATTGTATTTTGACAGACTTGTTGACTGTATACTACTTATTGTAACACATATGTGACTTTCTGTAACTATATGTGATGGACCATATGCTTGCTTGCCTGTCTGTTGGTTGATGCGTGATTGATAACGGTTACACTTAAAGGCTTTATCGCTTGTATTACAGGTTCTAAACCAACGCATGACTCATATCTTATGAAATAAACTATGAAGAGAAAAGTTTAAAATCGGTCCATATTTTCTTGAGTAAGTATTTGGAAAGATAATTACGGACTATAAGTATTCTCACCAAGTAATAAACAACCTAGTGAGCATTGTGTATGACTTAAGCGTAAGCAGTTAGTTAAGGTGTTTTAGGTGGCGTACGCTGAGCTATCGTAGGACTGCTAACTGCCGGCTGGGGCATTACTTGAGTCGATAGGATTGTCAGGAAACCACCTCTAGTTTAGTCCAGGAGTCCTGTATTTATAGAGTTTCAGGGCTCTCCTATTCTGATAATCGTTCTTCCCCCAACCGTTGATAGCTACCACTTTCGATCGTCATGGTCCACACAATACGGACTAGTTACGCTTGCATGTGTGGCACGACATGCAGCGGTTATCTCCATCGTGCTCCTTAGCAGTTGTGCCATCTTCTGAAAGTGGGAAGTTATTTTCCTCTAGTGGCCACGTCAGATTGGAGGTTATTGATCGTGCTCAAATTTGTTAATCATTCCCTCCATAAAACTAGCTTAATACCACGATTTTCTACTAAGTCTTGAATTCTATCGCGAGATCAGCCCAACTCGAGGCTACAATCATGAAGTGACCGTGACAATTCTTAGATGAATTGTCATCTTTGCGACAGTTTTACCTTGGTCATCGAACTATAGTGTCGACACCTTAGTTAATTGGTGATACTTAAGTCACTAAGACTTTTATCATTCTTTGATTTTTTAGTCGTGACAAGTGCTCCCTCGCGACCACTCTCTTAGCTATCCTTTAGCAATTTCTATCGTCGAATAACAATTGTCGCGATAACCCTTCTGTTGCGACCCATTCTCTAGCAAGCCTTGGCGATTATCTCTACTACCCCTGGCTGCTCAGCTTCGCGTCGCCAATGTACCTGCCATCTGCGTCGCCAACATTACTCTTAGTTATAATTCGTTTCTCATTATGCTACGAATTTTGGCGACCTAACAGGATTTTCTTGTGAACTAGTTTGCTGCAAGTTTTCTTGGTAATTCTCTTTGATGTGGATTTAGTTGTGAGTTTGCTTTGCAACGGATTTAGCCATAAACTTTTTTGCTGCGAATTCAATTGCAAGTTTGCTTTGTTGAAAATTTTCTCGTGAATAGTTTACTGCGAATTTAGCTACACATTTTCTTTGCTGCAAATTTACATTGATGTTGCCGCCACCACCACCATCATCATCATTATTATTATTATCATTATTATTATTATTATTATTTATTAAGAGTGTAAAAAATTATATTAATTATATTATAATTCAACTATTTGTCCCCTTTTTTTATACTCATGTCCTCTTTTTTTTTCCTCAAATTTTAGAACCTATTCCCTAAAACTAATTAAGTCATAGTTTCTTATTTTCCTCCATTTTTTTAACTCCCTTTATTGTAATGTACATTATAATTAAATAAAAAAATAGAAACTAAAAAAAGTTATAAATTGTTGCAAAAGTTAGAGGACACACACACACACACACATATATAACTTATGAGAGGAAAAAAAAAAAAGGAAGCAAAGACAGGGAATTGGATAGAAAAGGTGGCATCGAATTGAAATTGTGGTGGCAGCAATGGAGATTATGTTGAGTTTAGGAGGGATTAATGTGTAAGAACAAGGATGGTGTTGTAATTTGATAAATAATGAGTACTTTATTCGGAGGGAGTAGCAATAGAGGGAAAAAATATGTTTGGTTGCACTCAACTTGGAGGGTGTTTTTGTTAACAAGATATGTAGAACAAAATTGGCGAAGTGAATAATGAACAAGAGAGAGAGGGAGAGAGAGATTTGTGCTTCCCACCCTTTAATATTACTTAAGCATGTTTGTCATAACATACTATAGATTAATGATACTGCAAACCACTTACCAACTATGGGTTTCATATTTAGTCATGTTCTTAAGAGGCTTATCGGCACTTAATATATGTGATTTTGTGGAATTATTTTAAGGTCAGTTTGAACTTTCCTTTCGCTAAATCTTCATAAATGGTAGCACAACTTGCATCACAACGCAAGTCCCACATCGAACAACAAAAGGAAGCGAAACAAACATTTTAGTTATAAAAGAAAGAGTGTTGTGAGTCAAATAACTCATTATTGAGGTTTAAAACTTAAAAGGCCCACAATTAAAAGAATCCATAAAATTTTGATCGAATTGTTCATTGGTCTAGTGCAATCTGTTAAATCGGTTCACTTGTTTCTTTATTGGTTTGTTGATTATTGAATATTAAAGAATTGGATAGTTGAGGAATTATTTGGAAAATTTTTGCCACGTTACTTGCAAAATTTGCTGTGGATTAAAAAAAGCTACAAATTTTGCTATGACATGTACATGTAGAATTTGTTGCAAAATTTACCTGCAAAATTCACAGTGAATTCTACTTGAAAAATATGTTGCGAAATTTACCTGCAGAATTTGCTGCAAAATCTACCTTCAAACTTTCATGCAAAAAAACTCATATCAAAATTCGCAGCAAAATTCTTCCCAAACACCTAACTAGCCACCAAAACTATCTACTAAATTTTGCAATTTCCTACGAAAAAATCTGCAAGTAATTACCTGCAAATTTTGAAATTCGCAACTACCAGTTACCTACTACCTTTTTACCTGTGAATTCCATTCCGCAGGAAACATCACCTGTGAATTTTAAGGCAAAATTCACAACAAAATTTGTAGGTAATGAGCAATTTTTTTTGTAGTGTGGTATATATCAATAGATAATATATTTATTGCTTATTTTACTGAAAAGGCACTCAATTAACTGACATCATGTTCAAAAGATACTCTGGTTACTTATTAGGCAAGCTGCCCAAGCATTATGAGGCATGCGGTAGACGGAATGTTTTAAAATTCTTGGTAATTTTAAGATGGGGCATAAAATTTTTATGTTTGGTAAAAGTTAGGAAACATATATACATAGGATGGAAAAAGTTGTATTCTTAGGATGGAAAAAATCCTCCATTTTAAACTCATCTCTCACGTGGGAATATAAGATTTCCATGGTAAGGGAATGTTATGAAAATTTTAAAATGTCTAAATTACCCTTACTCTTAAATATCAATCTATTTTATCATTTTTAAAACTCATCTTTCAAAAATATAATTTTTTTGAAAAGTATTTTTTCCAAAATCTATTTCTTTTCAAAAAAAATAATTTTTTTCAAAAAACCATTCTTTTCCTACATTTTTTTCCCATCAATATATTTTCCAAAATAAAAAAAAGATTATCTTTTTTTAATTTTTCTTTAAATGTATTTTCTAAATAAGAGTTCGCCATGTCTAATGGTTAGATTTTGAGTTAGAATTGTTAGGAGTATTTTTAAAACAATACACAATATCTCTAAGAATGCTAATGTCTACCAGACATATGAATATTCATACCCATATATATTTTACAAAGATCCCTAAAATTTCAATCCATCGACCAAACACTTAAAATGTTATACCTAAGTATACTATTCTTAGAAATAACATGTCTGAGATGTAACACCCCTACTTTCAGCTTACGCTATACCCGTAACACTGATTATAGGGTTGTTATCTGCTTGGTTGGGGTTACTTCTAGCCCCTACTTTTAACTCGAAAAATATCTCTTACTCAAAAATATGGACCGTTTTGAAATTTTTCTCAATTCTTTACTAATTTATAAATTAAGAGCCATATGCTTCAATGAATTATACATGGATACAAGCGATAGAGTCTTATCAAACTTAAGCGTTACTATCCTAAGAGATAGTTCTCCTGAATATTCTATAACATACATATATGTATACACAGTCAATTGGTCCAGCATACAACTTCAGAGTTGAGTAATATTATAATTTACATCTACCATACTTAGTCGCCAACGACCTGACTAGTCTGTGTAACTGTTACCCGATACACGTCACTAATCCCTGCTCTGCTTGCCTTTCAAACGGTAGCACTGGTTGCTCCTCTGCGACGTGTCGACTCAGGGGCCTCTGCTACAGTAGGGGTTCTTGTCCTCGTTCCAAGGTAAGTCCAGATCCTCGCAGCGTGCCTCGGGTTCCTGCCTAGAATCATAAGGAAGTGGGGGTGAGAACGTTGCGTCCTCAGTGGGGTCCTTCGGGGATTGCCTATTCGTTTTGCTTCAATTATGATTCCGCCACTCAGGAGGTCTCTAGGTGTCAAAACATACTAAAACCCCTACTAATTATTATCCGTTCTAGACCTGAGCAGCTTTATCTACGTTACTAGGTGATTATGGGGAAATCTAATCTTGCTTAACCAAGTTACTGAGTCTCGTGCTTTCTAGCCTATACCGTCAGGGCCTTGTGATACTGCATCACGTACCCACGTTCTTCTACTCAAGATGTCACCACGCGACGTTCGTTACACATAGACATACTTATATATACATATAGCATTCATCAAGTAAACGCATGATTGGGGAAAGGGTTCCCTTACGCGCCTTCGGCGGCATCCTTTATCGTTACTGGTAGCCGCGATCCCATGTAGTCTGTGGAGTCGTCATCCCTTTTGCAGCTACAACCCATGTAAATCATTCTGCTCTTAGAATGGTGGGGGTCTACCTCTAGGTGATAAACCAGGAGTCGGCTCGCCTGTGTCCATCCTTGTGTACACAGGGTGTTCTTTTCTTCTGTCCGGACCTCTCGTACAAAGAAGTTCATTTTGCACATCCGGACTTCTGGACCAAGATGTTCATTTGGCTTGTTCCTTCTTTCTCTGACCAAGATGTTCATTTGGCCTGTTCCTTCTTCATGCACAAAGGTGTTCATTTTGTACATCTTACCTGTCTTTTAACCATCATGACGTAAAAGCTCAAGCGTTCTTTTGTTTCCTTACTTTCTCTCTTGTCTCTTTTTCTTTCTCGTACTGGGTTGAAACCCGCGTTCAGACCAACGTCTGCGTATCATAGTCATAAACCAGTCCTTCTTGCTAGGCTGGGAAGGGGCTTGTCAGGTATGACGTGCCAAGAGAGGGGATTTCCTGATCATATAACTATGTCATATCTTCAGGCTACTCCGACCCTCTGTGGCCGGGGCCCGTCTTTAGACTTAACTGGTTCCCTAGGTCTATTCTTTATCATAGTACAATTAGGTGACTTTAACCTCTAGTTATCTACAGTCATCCTAAGCCCTACTGACGACCGATTCCTCATGATGCATTCTATTTATAAGTACAACATGTAGTCACATAATCATTTACTTCACTGTAAGTATCCTTTAAAGATTTGGTGCTGGGTTAGAGCGTGCGGGCTCATGAGAACTCCTCGGTTCAAAGTTACTCAGTAACATAGGATTCCTTAGGCCGCTGATAAGTGGATTTTGTATCCTATTTTATTATTCTATAATTGAACATTGTATACTAAAAATGTGTAATTTTAATGCTTAATTAATATCTTTTGCACATTATCCTCTTTCGTGAGAAATTGAGAAAAATGCAATTTTAAGCACTACTTTATCTTAGAATTTAATGTGTAGATTTCTTTTGTTTTTTTCTAGTTTTCTATTTTAATTGCAGAAAATAAATTATCAAGAGGATCATTGAAGATTTAAAGGAAATTTGATAAGATATAAATTTCAAAGAAGAGATTTGAAGAGAAGATTGAGACCAATAAATTTAAGATTAAATTCAAATTCAAAAAGATTTGGTAAAGATTTGCTGAGGATTTTTAACGCTGACTTTGCCACGGATTTTACGCCAGGATGGAGATTGAATCTTGATTTGACCTCAACTATAAAGTTGTAGATCTATCTCTTAGCTTTAATTAGAGATTTGAATCACCTCAATCCGATATCTGTAGCCAAAGTTATCGCAATTTTACTAACTACGGTGCTGAAAGTGTGGGATTTACTCCCACTTTAGGCCAATCCTCTACAAATAGATATCCTCTCTCAACAACTTGGAAAAAACTTCATACTCAGCCTCCACTTTTATTTTCTGCACTTTTCTCTTTTATTTTATGCACTTTATGTTTATGCTAGTAGTGCTTAGTTATTAGTTATCCAAGGATTGTTGGAGCGCTCGCATTGACAATGCAAGCTCCCAACTATTTGTGAATTTCTTACGTTATTGCATTCAGGTTTTGTTACTTTAATTTTCTATTATTTTCCACTCTCTCATTCTATTTATTTATTATGATTTTTTATCCTCCACCCATGGAGGAGTAGTTTCTTAATATCTTGCATGCGGTAACTCTAGATTAGGATTAATTCGATGTCTTGTGCTTAATGTTTATTCATGATTTGTTCCGCCTGTGATTAATAATATAGCGATTGCATGTTATTGGTTAGGGTTAATGATAGGTTGATAGATCTTGACGATTGTAGGATTTATTGATTTAGGATTTGGAAACTTTTGGGGGGAACTAATTAGATTTAATTAGGTTGTGCAATTGGGACGCAATTGATATGGGTTTTAAATGTTGAGATCTTAGTTTTAATTCCTGTATTAATAAATGCTTAGGGAGTTGACGATCATACTCTCTTAAGTGAATTGCGTATTAGTTAGAGATTTTAACTAATAAACAACATCCCCTCTTATGGATAATTAATTAGGAATTAATGACAATTAATCCTTGATCTAGAAAAACCGTATGGAGGATTTGCTTTTTTATCATTGTCAACTTACTTTCATTTTGCTTTCTTTTTATTTATATTCATTACTCCAAACCCCCTTTTAATTGTAATTATAATTGGCTTGGAAATTGCTTCCTTAGAGATGACCTAGGTTAGCCCCTGTACTACGTTTTTAGGGTTTTCTTAGTTTTATAAATTATTATTTAATCGCGCACTGAAATTAACGACATTTTGGTGTGTGTCAGCCGCTTAGCACCTTGGCTAGGTCGCTTAATGCCCATGAGGGACTCCTGCCATCCTTGTGCCAAACCTTTCTCAAGGGTTCAGGTCAGACCGCTCAGTGCCTGGGCTAGGCCGCTCATCGCACAGACCAAAAGACAAGCTCAGTGGGTCAACTTAGGGTCAAGCCGCTCATCGTACCAAGGTGGCCGCTCAGCGGGCCTGTGTAGCCGCTCAGCGTCTCGTTCTGTGCTAGGCTGCTCAGCGGGCCTGTGGGGCCGCTGACACACACGAAAACGTCGTTAATTTCAATGTGCGATCAAATAATAATTTATAAAACTAAAATTAATCCCAAAAACGTAGTAAAGGGGGCTAAACTATGTCGTCTCTCAATGAAGCAATTAGAACCAATTAAAAGTTACACTAATTGGGGGTTGAATTGATTGAATTTAAAATAAAAGAAAATTAAAACAAATAAATAAACAATGATAAAAGGCAATATCCTGCATACGGCATTTCTAGATCAAGGATTAATTGTCATTGGTTCCTAATTAATTATTCATAAGGGGATATTGTTTATTAGTTGAAATCTCTAACTAATACGCAATTCACTTAAGAGACTACGATCGTCAATCCCCTAAGAATTTATTAATATAGGAATTAAAACTAAGATCTTGTGTCCCAATTGCACAACCTAATTAAATCTAATTAGTTTCCCAAAAAGTTCCCAAATCCTAAATCAATAAATCCTGCAATCATCAAGATCTATCAACCTAGAATTAACCCTAACCAATAACATGCAATCGCTATATTATTAATCACAGGCGGAACAAATCATGAATAAGCATTAAGCACAAGACCTTGAATTAATCATAATCTAGAGTTACCGCATGCAATATGCTAAGAAACTACCCCTCCATGGATGGAGGATAAAGGCTCATAATAAAATAACATAAGAAGAAGAGTAGAAAGTAACGGAGAATTAAAATAAGAAAACCTGAATAAAAGAACAAAAGCAATTCGCAAATAGTTGGGAGCTTGCGTTGTCAATGCAAGCGCTCCAACAATCATTGAAGAGCTAAGAACTAAGTACTACTAACATAAACCTAAAGTGCGATAAAATAAAAGGAAAAGTGCAGAAAATAAAAGTGGAGGCTGAGTATCAAGTTTTTTTTTCTAATTGTTGAGAGAGGATTTCTATTTTTATAGAGGATTGGCACAAAGTGGGAGTAAATCCCGCACTTTCAGCACAACAGTTAGTAAAATCGCGATAACTTTGTCTACAAATATCGGATTTAGGTGATTCAAATATCCAATTAAAGCTAATAGATAGATCTACAACTTTGTAGTTGACATCAAATCGAGATTCAATCTCCATCTAGGTGCAAAATCCGTGGCAAAGTCAGCACTAAAAATCATCAACAAATCTTTGACCAAATCTTTTGGAATTTGAATTCAATCTTGCATTTATTGGTCCAAATCTTTTCTTTAAAATTTATATCTTATCAACTCTCCTTCAAATCTTCAATGATCCTCTTGACAATTTATTTTCTGCAATAAAAATAGAAAACTAAAAAAGAACAAAAGAAATCTACACATTAAATTCTAAGATAAAAAATAGTGCTTTAAATTGCGTTTTTCTAAATTTCTTACAAAAGAGGATAATGTGCAAAACATATTAATTAAGCATTAAAACCACACATTTTTAGTATGCAATATTAAATTATAGAATAATAAAATAGGGTACAAAATACACCTATCAGCCGCTCATCGACGCAAGTCACAGCGTCAAAATTAAAACCTTTCTTAATGCTTACTGATGCTCCCTACACAGTTCCAACCAGCACAGTTGTATTTTCCTGTCCTCAAAATTTCTAAAAACCGTTAACACATCATTATTAGCATATTTTTCTCAGAACATTTCTAATTTTTCCTACTCAAAAATACATGCATAAACATACAGAGAAAACCCACATAGACCGGGATGATCGGACTACCCGCCTCCAAATCCAGTTTAAAAATGGTAGAAGTGAAGAGAAAAATCCCTTAAGCACTTCCATGACGATCCTGCTCCGGCAGCATAACAGCAGTGCACGAATGACACAAACCAAAGAAAGAAAACGAACAGGGGGAAGCAAAGAAAAGAAACGAAGTGCAATTGGCATCAGGGGGTATATATAGCAGCCCCCACCGCCATATACATATATACATATATATATATATATATATATTAATTATGTAATAATTATTATTATTATATTATATATATATTATATATTATTATTACTATTCATTAGGATTATTATATTATATAATAGTATATTATATACATATATGTAGGAAAATATCCCTGGCAACTGTGGTAGGGGATTAGGATGACCTCTCTCGGTATAATTTTGATCATGTTTAATCATGTTTTGTAGTTTGCAGTCTCGGTACTTTGCGTACGGCTGTCTAAAAAATATTTCGGAATCACCCTCGCGATCAACTAATTTTTCTTATCAGTAGTTTGAGTTCGGTTGTGTTATTCTTGGAATTATTATCTTAGTAGTGTATTTTACGGGCACTTTGGGTATCTGAAAATTTTTCCGATTGGTCTGAAAATCGTCCTAAGTCTCGAGAAAATCTGCGAGATCACGAAACCCCAATTTTAACTGCAATTCTTATGAGTTAAAGGTAACAATTTAATTTTCTCGTCTCTCTAATCAACCTATAATTATCTATTACGCTAAATATTCGTATAGTGAAAAAGCAGGATGTTACACGAGACAAAAATTCCCAAACAAAAAAAATAAATCCATCTACCACACACACAAAAAAAAAGAGAAAAGATTTTGTTAAGGTGGATTTTCCTTCTTTATTTTTCTTGTTATTTTAAATTGGAGTCATAATAAGACAATTTCATTTTGTTTTGCATACTCATTGGCTTAACCCATTATACCTTTCTTATCTGGCAAGTCAAATTCACAACCTCAAGTTAGGTTTAAAGACTAATTAATATAAAACAGCCAAGTTTAGCCCACTTGCCAAACTCAAATTCCATTTTTCACTTATAATTCGAAATAGATGCAATCTCAAACATATGCATAGTAACAGTTGGTCTTTTTCTCGTGGAACTTCTTCACAGTGGCTTCGTTCCATGCCTCATTTCACAGGGAACCTCAAAGTGGCTCTATTTCATTATATTCCATTGATCCATATAAAAATTCCACTCATTTAATACTCCTCTCTTTTCTTTGGTGTCATTGAGACAAGAGATGTCGCTTCTAGTTTTTTAAAATTCCAGTGAGAATTATTGACAAACTGTCAAGCAACAAAGTCATAATGCAATCATACTAAGATAGTTAAAAAATCCAATTTAATTTCTCATGTGTCACGGTGTCATAGGTTGCCACTCAACGGTGGAAGCCCAATCCAAAGAGACGAAGACGACAAAGAAGCCCTCTAAAATCAGCGGTTCATGCGTTCCAACAACGCTCATACAGGCACGAGAAAGATTGAGAAAAGAGAGACAGAAGGCACGGATGAGGTGTCAAAGAAGAGGCACAGAACAAAAAACGAGAGGCCTGAAATCGCCAGCCTCACATTCTCTGTGTGCGTGTGTACAAGGCTAGCCCTGGCCTTGCCCTTGGGCTTACCTTATCCTATCCACACTATTTTCTTTGTGTTTTTTTTCTCGCTCTATCCATCTCTCACAATCTCTATTCTCTCCCACACTTTCCCCGTACCTTTTCTCTGTGTCCCCCCCCCCCAGCTCTACGCTTTCACTTGGTTCTTAACTAATCCCCGGGATTCCATAGCCATTTATATTCACTTCCGCCCCTTCCTTTTTACCATCGCGTACCTCTAATGCTCTTTAGCTCCCTTCACTTCCTCAGCTCCATTTAATTCGTTCCCTACAATCCTTCTTTATATTTCCATTAAAATAAAACACAAACAGAGAGAGTATGTATTTTTTTGTTTCCAAGCTGTAGTTTCTTAATTTCAAGCAGCAGCTTCTAGGGTAGTTAAGAGCCAGCTGAAACGTGCGGATGATTCAGTTACGTCACTCTCAGGCACTGTTTGCTGTTCTGTTTGTTCGCAAAGAAGCATCCAGAGTTTAAGGACGGAGATTCTTCCCAGTTCACATGCAGAGGGATTTCATTTGTTCGATGAATTCAACCATTGTCACTTCGTTGTTTCCGCCCGAACAGAAGTGAGTTGCACGGGAAACTATAAACTAATTCAGCTGATCCCTTTGAAGCTCATACAATGGCTCCCAAAACCGGAAAAACCAAGCCTCACAAAGCTAAGGGGGAGAAGAAGAAGAAGGAAGAGAAAGGTACGCTTCGCATTCGGTTCCTTCTGCAATCTCTGGATTTCCCGTGTACCTCTGTTGCTTTTCCCCTTGTGTCTCTCCCTCCATTGTAACTGTTGCTCACAAATTCCTCGTTACAACTTGCTAACGTGACTCTCTGTTATTGTATTCTCTCTCTTGTTGTTTTGATTGAAAATGGAAACAATAAGTTCTGCGTTTTTTTCCCCCGGTTTTTGGAGCATGTAATTGTTCTTTTACATTAATTAATCTCCTTGATTGCGTTACCATTTTACGAAATTCAAACTTCTGATCAGGTTTGCTTTTCTTAACTTTTTTTCTGGTAGCTAAATGCATTGCTATCTATCTCCAATTTCATTGGTTCTGGGAATTCCACCTTATCCTTTGAGAATTTCTCCTAATGAGGATTACATTATCCATTGCAGTTTTGCCAACCGTCATTGAAATTACTGTGGAAACACCGGACGACTCACAGGTTACCCTCAAGGTATGAACTACGGAGTAACTCGAGTTTCTGTCTTTTTGCTCCGATTGGAATATTTGGAGTTGGTCTTTATCGTTTACGACTCAAATAATGTTTTAGGTTTACTTTTTATTATTACAAAAATGTCATATGTGCACTCAATTTCATACACCCATACATACACCATTAATAATGTACAAACTTTATTCCCACGAGTGGACAAACATTTCAAACTTGTAAATGATACTCTCAATTATACTTAATTAAGTGCACAAACATTACATGAGTTAAAACAAAAATTTTATGTATATAAATACGAGGTGTATGTATGGTGTATGGTTTTTGGTGTACGTGTAGCAGAACTCTTATTATTATTATTAACAGAAAAGCATCCGCTTAAACTATGCAGTTTTATTTTTTATTGGAATAACTATAGTTTATATTACCGTCAAACAATATATATAAAATATGCATGGAGTTTTCGTTTTTATTTTTAATAAGCAATTTTTAATTACCATATTTTTTGGTGCTTGCTAAATAAAACTTATCAATTTGAGAATTATATTGACTACACTAATTCATCTTATAGCGTTATTACCAAAAAAAAAATATCTTATAGCGTGTTCACTCA
>QANU01080328.1:0-68597 GCA_003254905.1 Nissolia schottii | reverse complement strand
ATTTGAATAAAAAATTAAAAAAATCAGGTATAAAAGTAAGATTAGCGGTTGAGACGTTTCGCAGGTCAATAATGGTTGCAGCATTTTGTTAGGCCAATAAACATTTTCGATAACAAAATTAGAAATAATTTGCACTTACTGAAATCACACCACGTGATTCGTACACAACATCGAAACAAAATAATTCGTACTAAGATGTAAGGATCATTATTGATGTTTTATTTTCACTTGTACTTCGGCATTTGTCGCAACTTTGTAATAATAATGACATGAAAGCAGATCTATACATGAAACCCTGTACGCTCATATAAAAGGAGTGACAAACTTAACATTCATGTAAGATTTACACCCAAAAAAAAAAGGTATTTTGTCCGGTGCTAGCAAAAGCTTTTCCTTTATTGTTAGGAAAAAAAAAGTAGTTTTTATCGCATGATCTAAGTTCAATTGTTATTATTTATGAGAATGGAAAACATTTTGTAATTAGTGGTCTATTACTTCGTATGAATTTAAATACGGTAAAAGAATTAATAACTATTGTGGACAAAGTAACGATAAATATCCTAAATTTATTCCAAATAAAAAAAATATCAACCTTTGTCGAGTTGGGCAATGGATTGTGATGGGTTTGGGGGACTCAATTTTGTAGTTGAATGAGGGGGGAAGGCAGTGGGTGTCAAGGGAGGGGCGGGTCAAGATGAACGGTGGTTGAACATGCAAGAAGGAGAAGAGTGGGGGACATTTTGGGGGTTGGGTGGGGGGACCAATGGTGGAGCGGGTGGTGAGAACTTAGGTATTAAACTCTGTCTAGTTCGGTCGACCCAAAACTTGATGATTCGACCATGAGACTAGATCGATTCTCTTATTAGATCAGACTTACAATTGACTCGGTCAACAAAGATCAAACTCGAAGCGAACCAGTGTGAACTGACCAAGTTGGAGGCAAATTGGCTCCATGTAGCCCACTTCCTAAATATGGTCCACGTGTCCAGCATTGCAAGCATGCAATATTTGAATATAATTAAAAATTACACTTGTAGGATATAAGCCCATTGCGTCCGGCATGCAAGACATGCTCCAACTCCACCAAGCTATGAACATTGTTGTGTGTGTTTGGCCCATTAAATTATATATATATATTTTACTATTTGATGGAATTAAATTATATATTTATATATTTTTTATTTAAATTCGGTTCAGTAAGTGATCCAATGACCTACTAATTAAACTAGTGACTCAATGATTTGATGGGGTGGCGAGGTGGACCACCAGATCGGATTTAATATCTATGAGTGGGAATTGGGGTTGGTGTTTGTGGACGAGTTGTAACAATGGAGTGGGCTTCTTGTATGTAGATGAAGGAGAAGACATGTACATGTGGGGGTTGGGTGGAGTTAAAGGAAGTGAATAGTGGTAGTGTGGTGAGGGTACAGTCAAACTACTCTAGATCACTAATTAAAAAATTAAGGTTTAGATATCACTTTGATGAACTCTACGTTTATAGAATTGTAGTTATACAATTTTATTAAAAGGTGATATGACCATACTTTATTATTTATTAAATAAAATTAATTTTTTCTCTTATACTTTTTAATATATTTATGTGGCTATTATTGGTTTTATTTTTTTATAATGTAAGTGATAATGAGGTTTGAACTTATAACCTCATATATTTTACTCGGCCTGTGTTTGAAAACCAATTCAAATAGTTTTTTCTTTTAATTAATTAAAGGTGTATGATCAAAATCTATAGATCATGTTTGGTAAAATGTAAATTTAAGTGAGTTGTTTTGCTTGGGAAAGAAAGTTAGTTTTGTAAAAATAATCTAAAGCTAAATTTTGAAAATTTTGATTGTATAGTTGTTTTGCACCATACACACAATGTTATATTTTTACCCAGTTTACCTTAATTATAAATATCAAATATTATATAAATAAGTCTCCACACCTTTTAAATTTTATCATAAAATAACAATTTTTTTTCATATAATACAAACAAAATAAATTATCTTCAAATTATTTTTTAGTTAAAGTATCTAAACATAAATTAAATCTTGTACAATTGATTATATAAAAGGAGATTATTCAAATAAGTAATACTTAATTTTATAAACACACAATGAAACTACTCATCACTAGATTCATTTTAGTGTCTTATTATTGTTTCATAATGATAGAAATCAACAATTTTACGTGATTTTTTATATTTCAAAATGTAAATTAGTATACCTTTATTTTTTTTAAAAGAATATTTATGATATTTATGGTTTTTAGGTGAAATAATCTACACAATTAATAAAGAAAATTCTAAAAAAAACTGTCATTTTGATTTTCAATATTTTCTTTCATTTTTATTCTTTTGTGAGTAGTTTTTATTTTTTTAAAAATTTCTCACGAAAAAATAATTACCTACTTTCCTTTTCTCTAACCACCACCTCTCATTCATTTCTCTGTGTATTCTACTCTTTTAATTTGTCTATTTCACTACTTTTTTTACTCTTTCATATTTTATTGTGATAAATATCTCATCAAGTGTTCCAATTAGTGGCACTATGCATGCTAATATTTTGTAAAGTTAATGATTATAGAATAATGATTTTTTTAATAACTTTTAATGTTGTTAACAATTAAAAAATATAGTTGTTTAGAATTTAGGGTTGAGTAGGGTTTCACTAATTGATGTGTCATCTCTTTCGTAGCTAAATAGTATCAGAGAAATAGAATAAATGTTTACATATTTGTTTTTACTTCATTCAGTATATAAGATTTTTCGATTTCTTTTAAAACCAATGTTTTTTTAGGGATATTAACCATGGATAAGAAAATTAGACCGGATTGGCCTGTCTGACCAATCCAACTGGGATTTGGACCTTGGCTAGTCTACTCAACCCCCATAAAACTGGATGAACCTAGAACTAGATAGAACTGGCCAAATTTGGTAAAAATCGGTGAACCAGGCCGATCAAAACTGATATGATTCTCTTTTTTTTTCTTTTAAAATTGCAATTTTTAAAAAAAAAAATTGTTACTTTTTACTGATTTTTATGTAATACCTATATATTTTGTTGAAAAATATATTTTCACAAACTAATAATGTATAAATACTATATAAAAAGTGATTTTTATTTATTATATAGTATATAATTAATCATATATATATACATATAAATAATAAAATATATATATTTTTATTCGACCCTAGTTGAACCTCTGAACCCCTAGCTTGATCGGTTCGACATGCGGTCCAGTTTTCTTAACTTTGGTATTAACAACCTTAAATATAAACATTCTTTTACCTAATAAACAGAGACATCAGCAATATTTTTTTTTCTGAAAAATTAATAATTTCAATAATTTATTTTTAAAATTAAAATAGTATAAAAATGTTAATTTATATATTATTAAAAAACGGATGACATATCTAATTTATCTTTGAAATATAGTAGAGAAAAATTGGATTTTTTTTTTCTGATAAAGATAATAATATAATAGTTTTTTTGTACATAGTAATGTACTAACTTTTAGTAGCTATTATTACAATATTTAATTACAAAATTGTTTTTAAATATAATTGAAAAATTAATAATACAATAATTTATTTTTTGAAATTAAAATAGTATACAAATGTTAATTTATATATTATAAAAAAAAGGATGACACACATAATTTATCTTTGAAATATAGTAGAAAAAATCTGATTTTTTTCTTATAAAGATAATAATGTAATAATTTTTTTTTACTTATAACATAGTAATTTTTAGTAGTTGTTATTACTATATTTCATCACAAACTTGTTTTTACATATAAAATTAAATATGAAAATGATTATCAGTTTATGATCAGCAATAGAAATTTATATAAATAAGCAAGAAAGATATAATAGGATAAAAATGTAAGCAGAGAAAGGTATAAATAACAATTACCAAAAATATATTCTTTTCACCTTCAGGCAACTCAAACAACGATCACAAATTTATTGGAATGTGTTTCAACGACGGGCACATAATAGGTAGTTTAAGTTAGTGTGACAAATGACTAATTTGAATATATTCTTTGTGTTTTAACAATGGTCACAAATTTAAAATAATAAGTAATTTAAGTTAGTGTAATACGCGACTAATTCTTAGATATAAATAATCAAAAAATGTCAGTACCTTAAATTTATAGCTGTACTGAAGAAAGTTTCAAAAATATATCATCCTTAATAATAGTATGTTCTAAGTTTTGTAGATTATCTTTGTTTACATTGTTTTTTATTTTGTATATGATCTTTGTTTACAACTTTAATCACTTGATTAATTTTCTTTATGAAAATTGCCATGAGTATTTTTGTTTTTTTATGGGATTGTTTAGGGAGGGTAATAAGTTAGATTTGATCTTTGATAGTGTACCGAGGGGGTACTCTAGATGTTGGAGCTTTTTTGTCGCTTTTGGGTTGTCGGGACGGGTACCTGCAAGAACTCCGACACTCGAGTCAGTGAAGGTTCGAGATAATAGTGAAGTCTGGGGTTTTGGGTTCTGAGCATACCGGATGTGTTGGTTAAGCTTAAATACCTGGGTGGCGTCCACGATTTTTGTTGTTCCGAGGATCTTTCCATTAATTCCGCCTTCGGAGATCACAACACATTTTCTGCTAGGGATAGTGTATCTCGGGACGAGAATCTTGCTAGCCGTTAGGGAGTTGCTCGAGTCGAGTCGATCCGTGGACCCTCGGTTATGATCTTAACGGATGGGCCTTCATGGCCCAATCCATAACAGGAGCCCCCAGCTTGGGGCGTTGTGTGAAATTCCATGGTCCGAGATGTCCTTATGTGCTGTCACGGATAGTTCCGCAGATAGGCCTCCGCAGGGCATTGTGGTGGTAGTAGGGTTTTTTTCTTTTTGGAGGTTGTACGACGGGACGTGCGTACTGTAACACCTTAGCTAATTGCTTATGCTATAGTCATAAGCAATGCTCACTAGGTTGTTATCTACTTTGGTTGGGATTACTTTTAGCCCCTACTTTTAACTCGGAAAATATTTCTTAGTTAGAAAATATGAACCATTTTGAAACTTTTGAAACTTTATCTTTATACGTAAAATATGAGCCACGCGTCAGATAGAATTTATAATGCAAGCGTTAAAGCTTTATACTTAACGGATAACTATTCCAACATAACAACGTCAAACAATAAGCAGACAAGTGGTCCATAGAATAAAATTCACCATCATTTACATAGGTAGTATCATAGTTAATACATACGTGTACTTTCTCACAGTAGTGCAAAACATAAACCATACTACCTAGGGGCTGATCGTAACCTCTTTAATCAAGCCCCTGCTATCCTATTCCTCCGTTCATCTTCTTCAAGTCTGCTTCTCCATGTATCGTACTGACGTCCTTGTCGTGCTTACCTAGAACCATAAAAGAGCATGTGTGAGAACTCTGCGTCCTCAGTGGAAAACCTTATTCATCGTAATTCATTTCATTCTCAATTATGATTCTGCGGCCCAGTGATCTCTAGATGTCACAGTTATACTGCATCCCTACTAGTTATTAACATTCAACCTAGTGCTGAGCAGCTACCTACATTACTAAGTGACTGAGGGAACCTAATCTTTCCTTATCTATGTCATCTGTTCACTACTCTAACTCTTAGGGAACAAGTTGTCGTTGATACATACATCATTCATTTCTCATATGCATCATTCGTCTTCGTTTCATATATATACATTCCTTATTATGCATGAGGGATAGGAGTAGTTCCCAGACTCTTATGTGGACGGAGACCCTAATCCGTACCTCGTCATGATCATCCCAACTCTACTGTGGTTAGGAGAACCCTGCCTTGTCCTCCGAGCATTTCAAACTCTGCTGTGGCTGAAACTCCCCAGACTCTTCAATGGTCAAGGGACTGTCAGACTCTACTGTGGTCTGGAGAACACTTTGGACTTGCTATACATGAAACTTTGCGAGACTTGCCTCATCCTTAGAGCGTTCCAAACTCTGCTGTGTCTGGACCTCCCCGAACTCTATTGTGGCCAAGGGACTCTCCGACTCTACTGTGGTCGAGAGAACTCCTCGGACTCGGCTCATCTCTAAGGTATCCCTTACTCTTCTGTGGCCGGGAACCCCCAGTATACTCAGACTCTACTGTGGCCTGGTGTCTTAGTACCTCGACTCTTTTATGGTCGAATGCTCTGACTATCTAAACATTATTCTACATCTCATACAACATTCACATGTATAATCATATATCATTAATTCATTATCATGGTCTCATAAGCATAGGAAACATACTTTCACTTACTAAAACCTAACATAGCATATCCAATCATTTATTCGATAAACCACAAAGCATGCATAAGTTTCCATATTCAAACATAAGCAATTGCAGTTCATCAAGGATTTCATCATGTCATAAAACCTAAGAAAGGCCACATAAAACATAATCATGAGCATAGCTGGAAACTACGGTGTATTAGTGCTTTTCTGAAAAGGTCCGCTTTCTGTCAGAAATTAGTGATAAAAAATCGGAGAGGTTCAAGACCTTACCCCAAGGTTTTTGATAGCTCTAAGATCATTTTTCATACTTAGAAATTCAGATTCCAACCCTAAGTTCACGAAATTACTGTTTTACCATCTTTCCCAAAAATGCTGTTTTTCGCCCGTAAAACCCTGTTTTCTTTCGAATTTTAGTTCTCAAAAACCCGATGGACTCAAGAGTTGCCCTTAAGGTTTTTGATAGTTCTAAACCCATATTTTCTGAAAATCAACCCAGTTTTTTAGCCCCAAAACTCGAAATTCCCGTTTTGCCCTTGTATGCCCAAAAACCCCGTTTTCTGTCTGTTTGCTGAGAAATTCTTCGGGGACTCCAAAAATCATAAAACTTGACATCCTCACTCAATTTTTTGTGTAGAATCCAAAAATAACATTATTTTTTCATGATAAAATTCCCAGCATACAGTTCCTCTTAAAAACGTGATATAGTCTTGTTTACAGCTTAGGCTTTCCAAAATTCTGACAGAGTCACAAATAGTACCAACAGTTCCAAACAAATATTAACAACGCATATATATAGTCATGGTCACATACAACATCCTAAAATCATATATTATCTAACATACAACCACATAGACAGTGGATAAGTCGGTTTACCCATTTGTTCAAGTCTTGCTGCGGTTCCGGTGCTCTCTACAGCCTCCTGCCTTGCTATGGTGCTTCCAAGCTGCTCCTAAGCTTCAAGATTCAGGGTTTTCTCCAAGGTTTTCAAGAGGTTTTCTTTAGGGTAAGATTAGGGAAGTCAAGGCTAGTCTATGTCTAGAGAGGTTTCTGTGTTAGTATTTGACAGACTACTGATTGGGTGTGCAATTGGACATAGTTTTGGCAATGTTTTCCTTTTTCTATGAACTTTTGTCATCCAAGGGGGTATTTATAGGCAAACCCACGAAAATTACTTTCCCAAAATGTCCATGGACCAATTTACCGTTTTATCCCTTGATTATGTCGTCCATGACCTAAGCATGACATCATCATCATGAGTCACTATATGACTCACCTCTTGGACTTTTTGACTTGGCCACTTGGCCACGTCTTGGCCATGTAAGGCCTTTGTGTCTTGGCCACTTGTGTGGCCCAGAATTAAAGGTCTCCGGCAGATCAATTTTGATCAGGTTTGATCGTTTTTGGTCTCAGTACTTTGCGTATGGTTATCCTAAAAATATTCCGATCACGTCTTTGTAATCCCCTAATTTTTCTAAGTAATACGCTAGGTTCATTTGGGGTATTTGTGAATTCTTGTCTGTAGCCGTACCTTTTACGGATACTTTGGACACGCGATTGTATCCAGACGACAAAAAGGGTTTATTCTAATGTCTGCAGAATTTTATGAAAACGAACAGAATTATTTCTACGAACACTTTTAATCTAGAAGCTTGTGGGAGAGCTTGTTTCCCTTATTTAATTCGTGAAATATTTACTAAGGGAAAAACGGGATGTTACACGTACTGTTGAAGGAAATTGGGCCACTCGTTTGGGGACACGTGTATGAGCAGGAGGGCGTTTTAGTTTCCCTAGTTTCCTTAGTGGGTGTCTGTTTTTTGCAATGATGACTTGGAGGAAAATCTCTTGGGTTTCCATCATTTCAAATTCCGAAGTCACTTTACTCTTTCCCCTTCTTATTTCTTTGGCTTCCTTTAGACTTCTCTCTGCTTTTTTTAATTCTTATCTTCTTCTTTTCTTGATTGTCGTTTCTTCTTCTTTTTTACTTCTTATCTTCATTTGCGATGTGCTTTAAGTTTGTTGGAGGTGGTTGCTGTAAGGAGGTTGCATCATTGCCTGCCGTTTTGCTTGTCGATCTATTTCTTATGGGAGAATCTTGGTGAGTATCTCCTCCTTTTCTTCTTTTGGATTTTTGCGATTTTTGTGTTGGGTTTTGTGCATTTTACTTCTAGGCGCTGTGGGCGTATGCTGCGATGATTTTTGTTAGTGGGTTTTTGGGGTTTTGAGTGTTTTTAGGGACTTTTCTCATAGGGGTTAAGAAAGGCTTGTGGTCTGTTTTCCCTTTTTCAGTAATCTGGGATTACGATGGGGAAGTTGAAGAAGAACTTTCAGGACCTAAAGAGACCGCGTCCTTTACAGGGGTCTCACGAGTGGTTGTCATATGGGTGGATAGACCCGAAGGCCTTTGCCATCCTTTCTATTATTCGGGGAGAGCATATTGAGCAATTGACTGAGGTGTTGGAGTTGAAAGAAGAAGGGGTGGAGGATCATGAGTATAGGTTAGAGGTGGCCTCTGGGGAGGAGAGAGTATGTATGCTGAGGCATAGTGATACTCCTCATTTCTTATGGATGTGTGGGGTATTGTTTACGCGTTTAGGCGTTAGGCTTCCCTTCACCAACTTTGAACGGGAGTTGATGCAGTTGTGTGCCTTTAGCCCTACGCAGCTTCATCCCAATGTTGGGCTTTATTCCGCGGATTCGAAGGGGTGTGCGAAATCTTTGGCGTGGAGGCTTTGCCAAACACATTTTTGAGTTTATTTACCTTGATCAACCCAAAGAGGGAATAGTTCCGGGGACCCGATTTAGGTATAGGAGTTGGCATACGTTCAAGGGTGTTCCTGGGACGAGGGTGTTCACCAAGTGGGAAGAGTCTTACCAAGAATTCAAGTGGAAGTACTTCAAGGTACTAATGTACTTCAAACTGAGAGGGTGTTCACAGATGGCGCCAATGTACCGAGGGGGTACTCTGGATCCTGAAGCTTCTGGGTTGTCGGGGCAGGTACCTGCAAGGACTCCGACGCTCAAGTCAGTGAAGGTTCGAGATAATAGTGAAGTCTGGGGTGTTGGGTTCTGAGCATAACTGGTGTGTTGGTTAGGTTTAAATACTTGGATGGCGTCCGTGATTTTCGCTGATCCGAGGATCTTTCCATTAATTCCGCCTTCAGAGATCACGTCGTATTTTTCGCTGGGGATAGTGTATCTCGGGACGAGAATCTTGCTAGCCTTCGGGGAGTTGCTTGAGTCAGGTCAGGTTGATCCGCGGACCCTCCGAGTAATGCTCATGGGCAAGTTTCGGGTCAGGTCGGGTCGATCCGTGGACCCCCAGTTATGATCTTAAGGGATGGGCTTCATGGCCCAATCCATAACAGATAGTACCTACTCTATATCGAATATTATCTCAAGTAGAAATTATCTCCCAAATCCAATTACCCACCTCAGGTAAAAATTCTCTACCATCCCCATATCCTGATATTCACATCCTATGAGTATCTACGGATTCTAAAAGTATTATTTTTAATAATAAAAAATAACAAAAAAAGAGAAAAAATTAACCCAACAAAACCTCAAAACGTCCTCATATGAAGAATGACATAGCAATAAGAACGAAGGAAGGAGTGCGGGCAGCGATAGAAGAATGAGAGGCAATAGAGGTTGAACATGGGTAGCGATAGAAGGAGATACGAGGATGAAGAAATTTAGATAAAATGTTTTTGTTTTGTGTAAATAGTAAAGTTAGAGATTTAGATTTTTAGAGTGAAAGTTTTTGTTTTTGAGTTTTAGGTTAGGGACAAGTCTAAAAAATTTGAGTTTGAGCTTTATTTTAATTGATTTATTTTATTTATTGATATTTTTTATTTTATTTATTAACAATAATATAATAAATATAATAATAAATATGAAATAACTTAATTACGCATTGAGTTTGTGTATCCATCGAATCAAGTAGTATGTTCTTATATCTCATCTCTATACACTAACGAACTTTTGTCCCATGTTCATCCCTTTAAAAATTACTCACAATTAAATATGCACGAAGAAATATATTTGCAAATATTTGTTATCATGAGAAATTCTTTTATACACCATAATAGAAAAATAATATACACCACATAGACTATATGGCCTTGATTATTATATTTTTTTCTCTACAACGTTATATGTACACCCAATTTTATACACACTAATGTACAAATTTTATTCTCATGAGCGCACAAACATTATAAACTTATAGATGATATTCTCAATCATACTTAATTAAGCGCGCAAACATTACAGACATTAAACACAAACTTTATATATATATATATATAAATATAGAGTATATGTATGATGTATATTTTTTGGTGTGCGTGTAACATGACTCTTTTCTCTTATCGCTTCTTTTTTAGAAAATATCAATGATGTAGTCATTGTAATTGTAATTGTGATTATGGACGCGATGATGAGAGAGAGTGGTGGAGAAATAACACTAGTCAATTCTAAATGATCTTAACGAACAAAACCGCCAACGAAGTTCGTTCGTTAATTCATTCATTCAACAGGTGCGAGGCGCTGGGCTGAAGGATTCAGTGGAAATCGTGTCCCTCAAACCCTGCCACCTCTCCATCGTCCCAGGTAGTTACAAAACTTCATTCAAGTATTCAACCCGAAAAACACACCCACCTTACCAACACGAAACCCTCACCATTTCTCTGCTTTTCATTTTTTTTTATTTTTCCAGAGGACTACACCGAAGAGCTCGCCGTCGCGCACATTCGGCGACTCCTCGACATCGCCGCGTGCACCACATCCTTCGGCAAGCCCGCCGCCGGCAGGCCCAGCAGCGCCAACAAAGACTCTGGCTCCGCTGACACCGAACCATCACAGCACAGTCCGAGCCAAGAAAATGGATCCGAAACAAGCCCGAAACCCAAACCCGGTGACCCGAATCCGGGCTCGGGCAATGCGAAGAATGAGAAGGCGGAGAAAGTGGAGGGTGACATCTCCATGTGTCCCCCACCCAGACTGGGGCAGTTCTACGACTTCTTTTCATTTTCGCACCTTACGCCGCCGTTTCAATGTGAGTTTTTCTTCTTCACTGTGTTTCTTTTAGTTGCTTTTTATAAGTTAGTTAATTTTAGCCAACGCAATTCGTTTGTGAAAATGCATGCAGGTCTTTCGTTGCTAAATGAAATTTATGTTTTAATTATCTGCTTCAATCGATATTTTATTTTACTTTATCATAGGAGTTATTAATGCAAAATAATTAGGGAAATATGTCCTGAAGAGGATGAGGACAACTGGGAAATGAGTCAGGAAATCAACATAGGAGGAATTATAGGGTGTGGGTAGCGGAGACACTAATAGGGAATCATAAGGGAGGAATTATAGGGTGTTAGTAGCAGAGAAATAAATTAGGATGAGTAGGATAGAGAGAAGAGGAATGGCTGTAGCTAGCTATATATGGGAAAGAATCAAGCTGGAGGGGGAGGCAAGAACTAAGAGGAACTAGGTGGGCTAAGGGGTCCTTTAATACCCATGCTTGTTCGTTATTTGTTCTCTCTACTTTTCTGCATTTCTACTTGTATTACTTGTTGTTTCTGGTTATGGGACTGAATTTCACCATTGGAAGTATCAGTTCCTTCATTAATAAACAATATTTTCAGTCTATAAATTTGAGGAAATGCCAGGTTCCTATCAACTGGTATCAAAGCTGGTCGATCTTGGGGAGCCGTGATGGTGTCGATACGCGTTGTAATGGAGACAAGAATTAACGAGATGGAGATGAGGAAGTCTCAGAGTTGCCGGAAGAGGAAAAAGCTTCCGATTTTTGATGGAGACGATCTTGCTTATGGTTGGTCAATCTAAGTGGAGCAACACTTCGATGCAGAAGACACTCCTGAAAGTGAGAAGCTACCAGCAGTGGTAGAGGCTCTAAGGGAATGTGCTTACATTTGGTACCAGATTAGGGAGTGGAACAACCCTTATACTAAATGGTGGGAAGTTCTAAAGTACATGATCAAACGATTTCATCTAGAGTATGACCTAGACCAACCAGTTTGGGTTCCTTACGGGGAATCAGAAGAGAAGTTTGAGGCCGAGAAGGATGACAACACGAAGAAGACAAAACCATTGTTAGAGAAACTAGAGATGAAGAATGTGGTAGAAGAGATGAAGATAGAAGAGGGAATGGAGGAGGTGGCTATCGGTCATCAATCTCAGAACATGGATTTCAAGGAAACCAAGGAGGAAGACAATGAAGAGGTGCATGTGATAACTGACCAGAATAATCTAGATCTGGTTGAGGATGAAACACCGGATGAAGAAGAACTGGTTGAATCAGTAGAAGATGAAGAAAGCTTGAAGGGGATGAAGGATGATATGAAGGAGAAACACTTGCAAAAACACCCTCATGTGAACAAAGAGTAGTTGATTGAGTTGTCAAGTGAATTATTGAAACCAACAACAATGAGAAGTAAAGACTTTAGTAGTGAGGAGGGGAGGATGATCCCCACCTATGGTAGACTCAAACAAATGCGACCCCAAAACTTTTGGGGTAACAAAGAGAAAGGAGTAACAATGGAAGAGACAAAGACGGGAGAGAAGCTCATGGCTGTGGGAATGCTAGCATGAAGGTCAACCCATGGCCGCCACCAGAGCCACCAGATCGCAAGGCCTCGACAAAGATCGTGATAGAGGTGGGCGTAGAGTTGGAGGTGTCTGAAGATCACCCCAAATGCTGCTTGATAGAAACTCAACCTGCATCTCTAAAACTGTCGGATACAGAGGCGACCACAAGCACCACAACTGCTTGGGCGGCAAAAGCTGCTGCATAACGCTTCTGCAGCTGCAGCACGAAAGGAGAGGAAAGGAGGGCAACTTATATAGCAACTTTGGGGTTGGGTCAGGTTTCGAAACTAATGCGCAAGGCCCAATTTTTTAAGGAGTTGAAAGAGGGTTTTAGGGGGAAGGAAGCCCAGAGTGTGTTGCACAAGAAAAAGGTGATAATGAAATTGGATTGGAAATGGCATTTCTGGATGTGAGTTGTTTGCTGAATGTACTGGGTCCAGCACAAAAGGATGGAATCAAAGAGATTTCAGTGAGAGCAGCAGAAACATGGCTTAGTTTCTGTGTGAATCCATTTGGCCAGGCTGAATCCAATCAAGTCAATAAAATAAAGAGGTATGGAGAATTCTGGAATAGGATTTCTGAATTAATAGCTGTTGAAGTATACTGTGAAGAAGATGAAGGTGGTTGCTCAGTCCTCCCACAGATGATGCAGTGGTACACAACCATTATTCAATTGATTCTTGGGAGTCAAGGGAATTTGCGAATCAAGAACTTGGGTGGAATTGCATTTGTTCAGAAAGACTACAAGGTAATCTCCATTCATGATGTTGATGGTTACGTGACTCAACCTGTTGAGTTAGTTGTGAATTTAAAGATACAGAAAGATTTCCAGCATATACTCAAAACCAATATGAGTGAAGGATTACCTGAATTTAATCTTGTTAAATCATGTACATTCTTTGAGGGCATAATTATGGGGATTGATACCAACACAACTAATTTAAGGAAAGATTCGTACCATCTAAAAGGGCAGTCAAGGTCAAACTGTGATAGCTCAAGTCTGAGGAGATGGAATGATGATGTTGAAGCAAATTTTATAAAGAGATCTCGAGAAGAGTCAATGTCTGGAATGGTTATGTCACTAACTACTACTGTTATTGCTGCTCAATTAGAAAATAATTCCATGTTTATGCACGTCATAAGAGGAATTATGAGTCTTGTGGTTAGCACTGGAGGGACTGTTCAAGTGACATGTTGCCCTGATTATGGAAATAAGATTCATACAGATTACAAGTGTTATGTAGAGGTTTCTCCTGTACTTGTTCCTTGGAGAAATTTTGCAACTGTGACCTTGCGAATTGCTGTTAGACAAGGCAGAATGCCTTTCTGGTCATTCTCTTGACTGCATCTAGTAGTTGAATATGGATCAGATCCATGGGACCTGAGAGGACATTTTTATGCTACAAGCATATTTTCATCATTTTTCAAAATTTGGGACCCTGGAGGAAGCCTCAGTTTTCCAAACCATCACGTTGAGGACAAGGTGATTTTTCAACGGGAGAGTGTTGTTAGTACCCATTATTAAATCATTCAAATAAGAGGAGGGTGTTAATTATGTTGTGGTTAATTATGTTGTGGTATCATCAGAGTTGTTAATGCAAAATAATTAGGGAAATATATGCAGAAGAGGATGATTATGGAAATGAATGCAAATGAGGACAACTGGGAAGTGAGCCAGGAAATTAGCATAGGAGGAATTATAGGATGTGGGCAGCAGAGACATTAATCAGGGAATCAGAAGGGAGGAATTACAGGGTGTCAGCAGCAAAGAAATAAATTAGGATGACTAGGACAGAGAAGAGGAATGACTGCAGCAAGCTATATATGGGAAAGAATCAAGCTGAAGGGGGGAGGCAAGAACTTAGAGGAACTAGGAGGGCTAGGGGGGAAGCAAGAACTTATAGGACCTAGGACGGCTAAGGGTCCCTTAATACCCAGGCTTGTTCTTTATTTGTTCTCTTTACTTTTTCTGCATTTCTACTTGTATTACTTGCTGTTTCTTGGTTATGAGACTGAATTTCCCCATTGGAAATATCAGTTCCTTCATTAATAAACAGTATTTATCTGTCTATAAATTTGAGTAAATACCAGGTTCCGATCACTTTGAAATTTCAATTCTGCTTCCTCTTAAGTAGATTTGTCTTACTGAAGTTAGCAAGCGGGTTCATAAATATACATGGGTTGTGCCTTTGCATTTTAGCTTGGTTGAATAAGTAATCAAAATATTCAGGCACTATAGTACATTAAAAATGTGGTTGATGGTAGATTGAACCCAAAGCCATTGTTTTTAATTAACATATTTTCTGTTTTACTGCAGACATACGAAGATCACACCGCCCATTCCTCGAGGATAAGACAGAAGATGATTTCTTTCAGATTGATGTGAGGCTTATTGCGTTACTAATAACTGTTTAGAGCAAATCTTTCACTTGAATGAGCTATGAGAGACTAATGTATCTTTGATGTGGATTGTTATGCATGTGGCATGTGCAGGTCAGGGTTTGCAGTGGAAAACCAACTACAATTGTTGCTTCTAGAACAGGGTTCTATCCTGCTGGAAAGCGTCTTCTTGTGAGTCATACTTTGGTTGGTCTTCTTCAGCAGATAAGCAGGGTGTTTGATGCTGTAAGTTTAGAGTAGGGTAATTGATGTTTCTTTACAGTTGCTTCTATAAGCATTTCCAGCCTTTCCAGACCACTTTTAGTGATTCCCATTTGACTACTTGAAGGAAACACAAGAATCAATTAATAGAAGTCTTATTATATATAAAAATTATTATTCTTTCTATTTTTCTATATTGTTTCCCGTTTTTTAGGTAGAAATATCATTTTAACAAAAAGCAGTATATTTGGGAAAAAGTCAGACTATGTTAATTGGATAGATAACCAATATTTGAACTAAATATTATTCAATTAATCTTTGCAAACATTACCTTTTCTTAACTAAAATCTGAAAAGTTAGAACCATTTTTTTTAATGAAAACTGAAGTAAATGAGTGTTTGTGGTAAACCCTTGTTTAGAATTCTAAAATTATGGAGGGAAATGTAAAATTTAATTTGAATGAACTTGATATGTATAATGTAGAAAAAGTCTTTGCGCAATGAGCAATATAACATGGAAAATTATACGGATGTCCAAATATATGTGTGTGTGTGTATGGATCTTCTTTCGATACCACGATTTTATGAAGATACCAATAACCCATTCTATTTGAACAATTGAGATTCAATCACAAATTTAAAGTAATGAGTAATTTGAGTTACTGAGACACTTGGCTAAATTTTAAACACTATGGGGCACCAGAGTAAGCCCCTTTATATATATATATATATATATATATATATTACTCTTTAAAAAAAAAAAACATATACTCCATGTCCAACCATATATATGTCTCTTCTTTGTGCAATACCATCCTTTATAAATGTTAATATCCTATAATTCTGAACTTTGTATGGGAGGAATAAATGACTTAGCTGGAATAAATGAGGATAACAGAGAAATAAAGTAGGGAATTAAATGAGAGGAATTATAGGGTGAGTACAACAGAGACATAATCAAAGAATTACATAGGGGAGGAATTCTAGGGTGAGGACAGCAGAGCAATTAATGAAGGAATCATAGGGGAGGAATCATGGGATGAGGACAACAAATATTAAATTAGGATGACTAAGACAGATAAAATAGGAGCTGCTGCATTTACTATATATGGAGAACTAATTGATCTAAAGAAGGCAAGCAAGAACTAAGAGGAACTAGGAGGGCTAAGGGTCCCTTAATACCCAGGCTTGTTCTTTATTTGTTCTCTTCCCTTTTTCTGCATTTCTCCTTGTATTACTTGCTGTTTCTAGTTCTGAAACTGAATTTCCCCACTGGAAATATCATTTCCTTCATTAACAATATTTTTAGTCTATAAATTTGAGTAAATACCAGGTTCCTATTAATAAAGAATGGGAAAAAGTGTAACGAATTAAAACAATGGAAGTAAATACAATAACTTCAATTTCATAAGCATCACGCTGCATCTGTATACTATAAACGTCGTAGTGTATTGTAGAATTGGGATCAATGATAATAATTTCTTTTATCAAATGATAATATTGGTTATAATCTTTCTTGCAGGCCTACAAAGCTCTTATGAAAGCGTTCACAGAACACAATAAGGTATGTGCTTCTCATCATAAATTATTACACTACTTTGCTAACTGCACTAGATGTTTTTAATATTATGATGGGACTATTTCAGTTCGGCAATCTTCCGTATGGTTTTCGTGCAAACACATGGGTTGTCCCTCCAGTTGTTGCTGACAATCCATCTGTCTTTCCTCCACTTCCTGTAGAAGATGAAGTTTGGGGGGGAAATGGGGGTGGACAAGGCAGAGATGGTAAAAATGAAAAGAGACAGTGGGCCAAAGATTTTGCAATTCTAGCTGCAATGCCTTGTGAAACAGCAGAAGAGAGGCAAATTCGAGATAGGAAAGCTTTTCTCCTTCATAGTTTATTTGTCGATGTAGCAGTCTTTAAAGCAGTTTCTGCAATACAGGAGCTTAAAGATAGTAAGCAAAGCTCTTTCAGTGATACAAGTTTTCCAACTTCCTATGAAGAAAGAAGTGGAGACTTAACTATTAAGGTGACAAGAGATGTATCTGATGCAACTGTGAAGTTGGACTGCAAAAATGATGGTAATCAAGTCCTTGGATTGTTAGAGGAAGAACTTGCTCAAAGAAACTTGCTTAAAGGCATAACTGCTGATGAGAGTGCAACTGTTCATGTAAGTGAAATAAGTGTTGAGAATCTATTATAATTCACAGAAGTAATTTTTCTTTATGATAAATTATGCTTTTCTTTTTGTAGGATACTCCTACTTTAAGTGCAGTAATTATAAGACATTGTGGCTACACAGCTGTGGTAAAAGTTTTGGCTGAGATGGATTTGGAAGGGACTCCTTCCTTGGAAATTGATATTGAGGACCAGCCTGAAGGAGGTGCAAACGCATTAAATGTTAACAGGTCATTTATCTTTCTCCTATTTTGATGACCAAGGACCATCATGAGTATCTACCAAGAACTTAATTCTTGCATTACCTTCCGATAAACCTTTACACCATGAAATCATACACCAATACTGGCAGTAACAATGCTGTGTTTGCAAATGATTGTGCAATAGTGTCGATCTATTTTGGTTCATCTAGTTTTGTAATTTTTGATACAACAGTACTAACAAATTAGCTTCAGCTTGATGCTTTTACTTTTATTACTTTTTTGGAGTAAATCGTTTTTTGTTATTTATTTATTTATTTTAAGTTCCTCATGCTATTTTGTTTACAAATTACCTTCAGCTTGAGGATGCTGTTGCATAAGTCATCAACACCCCAATCATCTAATGCATTTCAACGAATCCAGAACACAGATAGTGAAAATTCACATTCTGCTCGGTCCTTGGTAAAGAAAGTTCTAGAGGAAAGTTTACTGAAATTGAAGGAAGAGCCCACTAGACGTAATAAGTCTATCAGATGGGAGCTAGGGGCTTGTTGGGTGCAACATTTGCAAAATCAAGCTACAGGAAAGACTGAAACAAAAAAGGCAGAAGAAGCAAAGCTTGAACCAGCTGTGAAAGGTCTTGGGAAGCAAGGTGGATTACTGAAGGAATTGAAGAAAAAAATTGACAACAGGCACTCAAAAGTTGAAGAAGGTAACGATATTTCCACATGTAATGGGGTTGACATAAACAAGCCAGATGCCACTCATCAGGAACTAGATAAACAAGATGAAGAAAAGGAAACACTGTGGAAAAAGCTGCTTCCTGATGCTGCATATACACGCCTTAAAGAATCTAAAACTGGTCTTCATTTGAAGGTGGATATCTGCTTTATGATGTCATTGATCCTGTACTGGACTCTGTTTAACGCTTCCTCATTTCTTCTATGTGTAGTGTAATGTGATTATCCAAATGGATATATGAGATTTATAAGATCTAGTAGTTTTTTCATAATGTGCTCATTGGCCCAATCTATGTACTTAATATTAGGGATATATTTTGATACAATACTTAGCTGGTTCTCTATCTTTGCAGTCACCTGATGAATTGATGGAAATGGCCCATAAATATTATGTTGATACGGCACTTCCAAAGCTGGTTAGTTTCTTACTATCAAAAATGTGTTCACCTTAGTTAATGTGGAATATGTTTAACTATTGTGACTTCAAATTCTTAGGTGGCAGATTTTGGGTCCCTTGAGCTCTCACCAGTTGATGGAAGGACATTGACTGATTTCATGCATACGAGAGGCTTGCAAATGTCTTCCTTAGGACGAGTGGTAATATATTTAATAATTTATCCCTTTTTGCACCCTTCCTTTACTGCAAGTTCACCTTATATTAGTTTTCAGTTTTCACTGTATCATTCCTCCTATACATAAACTGTTTGCTGTCTTGCTCATTAACCTTGTATAAAATGTAGATAAAATAAAAATTAGATGATACTGGTAGTAAAAAAATCAACGGCTTTTGTCTCCCATTTGAACGGCCTGAATGAATATTTGCCAAAAGTAACTCAACTTTTGCTTCAGCTACAAGCCAAAGTAACATTAGAAAAATATAATGCACTGGTATTAGTAGATTTCATGGGATGAGTATGAAAGAGAATGACCATTCCCAGTTTATGGTTTGCTATCTTTTGTAATTGGATTCCCATGTATTATATGGAATCAAAAGTTGATCTTAATGACATAAATGTCCATCATGAGATAAACAACTAAATTTGACATTTTTCAATTTTCACATCCATATGTTCAGGAAAAAATGTTCAATCTCATTTCATAGAGCATGAAATCTTTGATCCCACCTCTAGTAGAGAATAGTCATTCTTGGTTCTATGTAGTCAGGCATGTAAAGGAATCATGATTCTATACCATAACAAACTTACTCTGTGCTTTCTTTTAGGTGTGTGATGTGTATTTTATGTATAGGCACACACATATAAGACAACAGACAATTTCACCAATATCCGTTGTTTATACTTTGTATTCCAGGTTGAGCTTGCAGATAAGCTTCCGCATGTGCAATCACTATGTATTCATGAAATGGTTGTTCGAGCCTACAAGCACATCTTGCAAGCTGTTGTTGCAGCAGTTGAAAACGTTTCTGATTTGGCTTCATCCATAGCATCATGCTTAAATATTTTGTTGGGAATGCCATCATCTGAAACTAATGATGAAGATATTACTACTTGTGATGAACTGAAATGGAAATGGGTAGAAATCTTTCTTCTCAAGAGGTTTGGGTGGAAATGGAAGTATGAAAGTGGTCAAGATTTAAGAAAGTTTGCCATTCTTCGTGGACTGTGCCATAAGGTAAAAATATAAGACCCACTCTGTAACATACTGATATTATCAATTTTCTGTCATTATTTCATTTACGAAAATCTTTTAACAGGTTGGGCTTGAGCTGGTTCCGAGGGACTATGATATGGATACAGCATTTCCTTTCAGAAAGTCAGATGTTGTAAGCATGGTCCCCATATATAAGGTGAAATACATGACAGATTAACTTTGTTATACTGGAAATTACTGCTACTTTTCCTAATTACAATTTCAATTATTTTCGCAGCATGTGGCATGCTCATCTGCTGATGGCCGCACACTGTTGGAATCGTCAAAGACTTCCTTGGATAAAGGTAAATTGGAGGATGCTGTCAACTATGGCACTAAGGTATGAAATAATTACTTCATCTTACAGTATGGTTTGTTCATGAAACCAATAACTAAATGCACTAACATTTCACATTCAATATTGAAGGCACTTTCAAAATTAGTGTCAGTATGTGGGCCTTACCATAGAATGACAGCAGGAGCATATAGTCTCTTAGCTGTTGTGCTGTACCATACTGGCGATTTCAATCAGGTATGTGTTTAAATATCTTTAAGTGCATTCATTCATTGCGACGGGTGATATATGCTGTAAAAATTAAAAGCAATTAGCATGCACTATATTAGAGTCTGTATTCTAGTTTACCAAAACATGTTTACGTGGTTCGTTAAACTTCCAAAATATAACAAAAAGATTTTTTTTCCTTCATTTAACTTATTTATTTTGACATGGAAATGGAAGATATCTTTCTGTCATATAAATCTTTTCACTTGTCCTTAATACCATTATCAAGAATTATCTCTCTCAAAAGCTTATGCTTTTGGGTAGAGGCAATTGAATGACTTTTTTATATTTAACACACCCCTTTATGCAAGAGTTCATTCGCCTTGAAGCGTGGATAATACATAGGCCAACTTTATTATAACCTTGTGCTGAAATTTGACTGATAATTTTTTTTTAAAGAATGGGGGCGGCGGGAATCAAACTCTAGACCACTTGGTTATAGAAACTCTGATACCATGGCATGAATCTCTCTCAAAAGTTTAAGCTTTTGGGTTGAGGAAATTGAATTTTTATTTTATTTTAGTTTTTTATATATCTATAATGTAGCAAAATAAAATAACTTAAAAAAATAAATTCTATAAGTTGCAACAATATCTTATGCATCCCAGGTGACACCAAGTAGCACTGTTGCTAAGTTTCGATGGAAAATGTCATTTTCTAATATGTAACAAAGTATAAAAGCATGGAAATTATGGTCAGGTTGGAGTGGAGAGTCCCTTGGGGATGGCATTTTTCTTTAGTACAATTTGGTAATTGCAAACATTATTTCAATTAACAATAGAGCTTTGACATTTTTTACATCATTAGAAAACATGACAGCTAATATTTAACGTCCATTTTGAATAACTTACTTGCCAAGTTAATTCCAGTCAGTATCATTGTAATAATTGTAGCTGTGGTTTCGTTAGGCAACTATCTATCAGCAAAAAGCGCTAGATATTAATGAAAGAGAGCTTGGACTGGACCATCCTGATACCATGAAAAGTTACGGCGATCTTGCTGTTTTCTACTATCGACTCCAACATACGGAGTTGGCGTTAAAGTATGCTTCTATACATCTTACTGTTAAATACTTAATATAAATTGTCTGATTGTTTACATTTGTTGTTCATCATACTTGAATCTACTGTCCC
The DNA here is from genome assembly GCA_003254905.1 of Nissolia schottii. NCBI lineage: Eukaryota > Viridiplantae > Streptophyta > Magnoliopsida > Fabales > Fabaceae > Nissolia > Nissolia schottii. The sequence goes on along the minus strand of QANU01080328.1, from coordinate 46,665 downwards.
GGTCCTGTGGAACCCTTTCTATCTCTATTCGCTAATAACATGTTTCTTGTAGACATGTGAATTGATTGAAGTATTCTATATATTTCAGCAATGCCAGAAAGATTAAAGATGAAATACTCTCTTAATTTACGGTACAGATGTACATTAACAGTAGGATAAAGCAACAACACTTTATCATTGGAAGGAATCTGTTACATACCCAGCTGAAGCTGAGTTGATAATAAAAAAGGAAGGAAAATAATTCCTGTTCCCCTTCATTAATCCAGAAAATACAGAAAAGGAAAGGGAAATAAAGAATTAATGGGCAACAAATCCAGAAACTAATAGAGGAGCAGTAGATTTTAATTAGGAGAATAATGGGAGGAAACCGTGTGATTAGCAGCAGAAAATAATGGGGAAACTGAGTTAATTGGCAGTAGATCAGGAGTAATAAATAAATTAGAGAAGGGATAGGAAAGGGAGGGATTCTGGGAGGAAATCAAGCTTCACCCCTTGATTCTTTCCTATTATACAGTATAAGTGCAGACTGGAAGCAGGAGGAGCAGCAGGCAATCAGAACTAGAGTGGAAAATAAGAGGGCCAAGGGAACCTTACTCCCAGACTTTTCTTTTACTATTTTATGGGAGATTTTCTATCATTCATCTTCTTGTAAGTTCTGAACTGAATTCTCCACTGGAATTTCAGTTATTTATTAATAAAATTCAGAGATATTTCAGCTATTTCCTTTATCTTGGTACCAGTTCTAACAGAATCAAACCTCTTGGAAAACCTTTGTAAAAAGGTTTTGTCTGGGCCAACCCTTTATCTATAATTATCTCATGAAGTAATAGTAAGTAAACACCAAGTGCAACTAGCAATCTGTTAGAGTTCCCACGTTGCTAAGGGATAGGGGCTAAATAGCCTTTTTCTTGTTCCACATCCCTCCTTTATGAGCTAGCTTTTGGGATTAAGTTAGGCCCACACCCACTCAATGCTCAATATAATCTTTGACTGGGTTCTTCTTAGATCATTATGGGGCTATATTAAGGTAAAAGCCCCTATCCTATTCCACTATCTTCAGTGAGAACACCATTAACTTAAGTCTGACATGGCAAACAATCAACTGATTTGGCATATTGTTGTTTCATGCCAAATGCCATCTGAGCTTTTTATTTGGCGTACTATGTCATCTTCATCTCACAAGTCCATGAAACCTAACAAAAGCATTTTAGCCCGACAAAAACCTAAGAAGCAATTCATTCATCCTCTCACTGATGTATGTGTTCTTCCTGTCATTTTCATATACCTATCTTTCATCCTTCTATATTCTTTCTCCTTTTCCTAATGTTCTCAGCCATTAAATGTTAAACATTAATGACTACTTCAAGCCAAAGTTAACCATGTTATAACCTAGGCTTTCCGGGAGGGACCTATATATTAACATTTATAATTGTACGGACTCAATTAAAAATTAAAAAAGAAGTATAGGGATCACTTTAAAAAATCGATGTAAAGTATAGTGTCTAAAAGCTTAATTTAGCTGTTTTAATTTAAGATAATCCATTTGGTTTTATCTAACAGTTATCCCAATCAGTTTTTCTATTTAAGATAATGTATGTGTATTTTTAAAATATAAATAAAAGAAAGCCATTGATAAGTGACCAACAAGAATTCTGGGATTTGGTGTTTATATATAGCAAGATATAAACTCAAATGGGTTTAGAGTTTCTGTCTAACTGTTTATACATACATCCTGATGAAATCTACAAGATTAGCCAACTGTGGATCTACAAGAACAAACTATATAATTTCATGGAAGTGTAGTTATCTTTTTTCCTTTGATTAGCAATATCATAAGAAAACTGTTGTGAATGATTCATTTTCTTCATCTCATTAAAATTTTTCTCCTGTCATAAAAACCAATTACACTAATCTTTTTCATTTCCCCCTTTTGTGCCAGGTATGTCAATCGTGCATTGTATCTTCTGCACCTAACTTGTGGACCTTCACATCCAAACACTGCTGCTACATACATTAATGTTGCAATGATGGAAGAAGGATTGGGGAATGTTCATGTTGCTCTCAGATACCTTCATGAGGCTTTAAAGTGTAACAAACGATTACTTGGAGCTGATCATATACAGGTTTCCTCTCATTCCAAAACAATGAAGAATGTTTCATGTTGCTTCTTATTCTTAGGAAGGTTTGATACCATTCTGAAAATTTTTGAAACTGTGCAGCTTGCTCATCGATATATGCAATAATTAATGTTGGACTACTTTTGACAAGATCATAAAGAAGTGAAAAAATCTCATGTTATTTGGTGACTTAAATAGGGATTCTAAGCTAGCCACTCATTCATCCTATTATTGTTGCAGAAATATTTTATTTCTGAATGAATAAAATCAATTACATTGTGGAGGCATAAATAGGAAAGATTAGGGAGGCTATACACTAATCAATCCCAGAAGATTAGGAGAAATATCCTCCTCATAATGAGCTAGGAGCTAAATTAGGAAAGGCTATATATCAGATCCTAAAACTAATAAGGAAATAATTAGTAATTAGCTGTACAGATTTTGAGGCAAATAATCCTCATTAATTACAGAAATCAGAATCTAATTTCCTAAAATAGGACCCAATTATCAACACTCCCCCTCAATCTGGGTGATAGATATCTATCATTCCCAGATTGGATCTAATGTTCTCATATGCATGCCTTGAAAGTGCTTTAGTTAGGATATCTGCTGTTTGGCTGCATGATGGCACGTGATCAACCCTGATGATTCCACAATCAATCTTTTCTTTTATGAAATGGCGGTCAATTTCCACATGCTTCGTTCTATCATGATGAACTGGATTCTTTGCAATGCTGATGGCAGCTTTATTGTCACATAAAACTCTCATTGTGTAGTTCGTGGGAATTTTGAGTTCTTCAAGCATCCTTTTTAACCAAACTCCTTCGCAAATACCATGTGCCATAGCTCTAAATTCAGCCTCAGCACTGCTTCGTGCCACCACAGATTGCTTCTTACTTCTCCATGTGACCATGTTTCCCCACACGTATGAGCAATATCCAGTGGTTGACTTACGGTCTTCCACACATCCTGCCCAATCTGCATCCGTGTAAATATCAATACCTCTGTTTGAGTTCTTTTTAAAATAAAGTCCTCTTCCTGGTGTGCCTTTTAGGTATTGAAGAATTCTGTTGACAGCTTTCATGTGAATTTCAGTGGGGTTCGTCATGTAGCGACTTGCCATGCTCACAGCAAACCCAATATCGGGTCTGGTATGAGTTAGATAGATTAGTTTTCCTACCAGACTTTGGTATCTATCTTTGTTAGTTGGATGACCTCCATCTTCAACGCCATTTTTCTTGACTGGTTCCATAGGAGTGGTGGCAGCCTTACACCCAAGCATACCAGTTTCTTGCAAAAGATCCAATGTATACTTCCTTTGAGACACATAGATCCCATTTTTTGTCCGTGCAACTTCCATTCCGAGGAAGTACTTGAGCTGTCCCAAGTCCTTTACCTCAAATTCCTTAGCCAAAAGTCTCTTGAGGTGCGCGATTTGCTCATAATCATCCCCTGTGATTACAATATCATCAACATATACAATAAACAAGGCCATTTTCCCTTCTGAAGAGTATTTAACAAACATGGTGTGGTCTGTTTGACATTGTGTGAACCCGTCGTTTTTAACAACTCGAGTTAATCTATCAAACCATGCTCGTGGGGATTGCTTGAGGCCATATAAAGATTTCCTGAGCTTGCATACTTTGTTTAAAGTATTGGATGACTCGAGGCCTGGTGGAATTTGCATGTACACCTCCTCTTCTAACTCTCCATTTAGAAAGGCATTCTTGATATCTAGTTGATGTAGAGGCCAGTCTAAATTTGCAGCCAAAGATAGGATGACTCGAACTGAATTAAGTTTGGCTACTGGAGCAAACGTTTCTTCATAGTCAACACCGTATGATTGAGTGAACCCCTTTGCCACCAGCCGAGCTTTGAACCTGTTTATGCTCCCATCTGCATTATATTTGATCGTAAATACCCACTTGCATCCAACTGCCTTCTTCCCTTCTGGTAGTGTAGTGAGCACCCATGTATGGTTCTTATCTAAGGCTTGAATCTCCTCTGTTACTGCAGCTGCCCATTCAGGTTGTAAGAGAGCTTCTTGAATGTCCTTAGGTATTTGAATGCTGTCCAAGGAGGAAGCAAAAACCTTGTACCCTTGTGACAATTTTCCATATGATACATATTGTCCAATAGGGTGTTGGGTACATGACCTCACCCCTTTCCTCATGGCAATAGGCACATCAAGATCAGTTAAGCCAATATCAAAATTATGAGGTTCTGAGTTAGGAATAGCATTACCTGCGTGAGTATCAGAGGGCCCTGAAGTTGGTTCAGATTCTTGGCTTTGCTTTGGAGCTGTATTAGACTCTAACCCCTTGTTGGCTTTCCGCTTTCTGAAGTAAACCTGAAAATTGTTTTCTTGTGCAGTAGAGTTTTCTTGTGTTGTTTGAAGAGAGTTTACTTCAGCTGGTTCAACAATTTGGGCTTCATTCGGTGCGGCTGCAATTGGTGTTGCTGGAACAATTTCAGCAGCTTCAAAAAGTTGAAATTCCCTTGTCGGAGCAGCTTCTGAGATTGCTGTCTTCTCCCCCTGAATTTCAACTTTGGGGTAATATGGCTCATTCTCAAAGAAGGTCACGTCCATGCTATTATAGAATTTTCTTGTTAATGGGGAATAGCATTTGTAGCCTTTTTGGTGTGGTGAATAGCCTATGAAAATGCATTTTAGGGATCTTGGATCTAGTTTGCTGCGGTGAGGGTCATGATTATGGACAAAGGCTAAGCATCCAAAAACTTTGAAAGGGATTGAGGTGAGGATTCGGCTGGTTGGGTAAAAATTCTGAAGGGTAGAGTGTGGGGTGTTAAAGTTGAGGACTCGGGAAGGCATTCTATTGATAAGATAGGTTGCAGAAAGTACAGCTTCTCCCCAAAAATGAGTTGGTACATTTGTGGCCAGCATGAGTGATCTTGTAACTTCCAATAGGTGTCGGTTTTTTCTTTCAGCGATTCCCATCTGTTGAGGGGTGTCTACACAAGAGCTTTGATGCACAATCCCATGATTCTGAAGGTAAGAGCTCAGAATTGAATGATAATATTCTCGACCATTGTCAGTCCGAAGTACTTTGATGCTGGTCTGAAATTGTGTTTGCACCATGTTGTGAAAATTTTCAAATATTTTTCCCACCTCTGATTTTTCTTTCATGAGAAAAAGCCATGTTACTCTTGTGTGATCATCAATGAATGTGACGAACCATCTAGAACCAGTTACGTTGTTGATTCTTGAGGGTCCCCACACATCACTATGAATCAAGGAGAACGGTTGAGATGGCTTATAAGATTGAGCTGGATAAGAATTCCGAGTATGTTTAGAAATTTGACACACTTCACATTGAAAGCTCCTTTGATTTCTAGTAAATAATGAGGGGAACATTTTTTCCAAGTGCATAAAATTGGGGTGGCCTAATCGGTAGTGCCACAACATTACAGAACTCTCATTATTTGAAGACACTACTGCACAAGAACTAGCCTTGGGTTTACTCCAGAAATCATTAACTTGAAGGAGGTAGAGTCCAGCACATTCTTTAGCATTGCCAATCGTCTTCCCCGACTCCAAAATCTGAAATTCACACAGTTTAGGACAGAACTTAGCTACACAACTCAAATCAGTTGTTAATTTGCTAATAGACAGCAAATTACAATCAAGCTTGGGAACATAGAGCACATTATCTAAAGTGATACTCTCTGAAATGTAAACAGAACCTTTACCAATAACCTTTGAGAAAGTCCCATCTGCTATGCGAACAGTTGAGTGGCTGTAACAGGGGGTATAATTTTTAAAAACTGTTCTGTCTCCAGTCATATGATCAGAGGCTCCTGAATCTACAATCCATGATTTTCTTTTTTCCTGATTAGCATTAAAGGCAGTAGAAAAATTACCTTTTTGTGCTATGGTAGCTGTACCAGTATTTTTACCAGCCTCTTGCATGGAGTGCTGTAGGAGTTTCTGCAGAAGCTCCATTTGCTCCTTGTTAAAAGGAGTCGCGCCTTGAGTTGTTTCTACAGCATGAGAGCTGGCACAGGCTGTGTTGCCTCTGATTTCTCTTCCTCGGAATGACTTAGAATCAGCTGGTCTTCCATGAATGACCCAGCAAGTGTCCTTAGTGTGGCCTGGCTTCCTGCAATGCTCACACCATGGGCGATTCTTCCTTTGTTGAGGTCGTAGCTGATTTGTGTTGGCTGCCATAGCCACGTTTTCAGAATGAGGGGCTGAGATTGAGTTTCCCAACATGATCTTTCTCCTACTCTCTTCTCTTCTGACTTCTGAAAACACCTATCGGACTTGTGGAAGTGGTTTGGTTCCAAGAATTCTCCCACGTACTTCATCAAGTTCTTTGTTCAGTCCAAGTAAGAATTTATAAATCCTATCCTTTTCGACCAGCTTCTTGTACTGCTTCTTGTCTTCAAGACATTTCCACTCAACTTCTTCATAGATATCAAATTGTTGCCAATGTCGGCTGTGTATATTAAAGTATTCAGTAACAGTGGACTCACCTTGTCGTAGATCATGAAGCAGGCTTTTGATTTCGAATATTGCTTTTGATTTCGAATATTGCGGAGGTGTTGTCCACATTTGAATATGTCTCCTCCACCGCATCCCATATCTCCTTGGCAGTGTCGAAGTACATGAAGTTTTCTCCAGTTTCGTTGGTCATGGTATTGAGAAGCCATGACATCACCTGGCTGTTTTCGACCTTCCACTTTTGGAGATTGGGGTCATCCTTTCCTGGTTTCTTGGATTCCCCAGTGATATATCCGTCCTTTCCCCTTCCTTCGAGAAAGATCCGAACTGATCTTGCCCACTGGATGAAATTTTTTCCATTCAGTTTGTGGCCTGTAATAAGGGAAGTTGTTCCCTCGAATGAACTGGTACCAGAAAGGATACTCGCTTCTGGTTTGGACGCACATGCGGCTGTTTCTGCCTCCATGGTTAAACCAGAGATAGTGACTATGAATGGTTCAGATCGTGCTCTGATACCATGCGGAAATATTTTATTTCTGAATGAATAAAATCAATTACATTGTGGAGGCATAAATAGGAAAGATTAGGGAGGCTATACACTAATCAATCCCAGAAGATTAGGAGAAATATCCTCCTCATAATGAGCTAGGAGCTAAATTAGGAAAGGCTATATATCAGATCCTAAAACTAATAAGGAAATAATTAGTAATTAGCTGTAGAGATTTTGAGGCAAATAATCCTCATTAATTACAGAAATCAGAATCTAATTTCCTAAAATAGGACCCAATTATCAACAATTGTTCATAAGGCATGACAGTTCAAATTTATAGTTACTTAGTTATTGATTGTTTGGAACAAATCGGAGTTTTAAAATCCAGCTTGAACTGAACTGTTGGTCCAGTTGAAACCACCACCTTGCTGGGCTATCTGGTCAGTTCACCCATGATCTTTTTCAAGGGTTGAACTTTTTTGAATCTGCGTGTAATTGTCAATAGATTCAACACAAAAAGACCCAAAAATAGTTGGTGAAGGGTTGGGGTTTACAAAACCTAACAGCCCACTGAATTGGACATTTGGGTGTTCTTTTGGAGGGCTTTCATAAGCTGGATCAATTAAAATAAAGTTATTACCAAAATAGTTAAAACCCAACATATTTTTAAGGCCAATAAATCATAAGATTTCTATAAAAAAAGATAAGAAAAATAAATTAAAAATTGGTTAAAAGTGTCCAGAGTGAAGTATGGAGCCACCTAACATTGTCTTTGACATGCCATCCTTCTTGACAGTGCGGCATTTGCTACTCAATCTTTATATGTTTCTCTTTATTTGTTTTAAAATCAATAATAATTTGTTTGGTTGGACATGGACAGGACTAGCATATGCTTAGATGATTCTTGAATTGGAATTTCACTTCAAAGTTTTAAGTTCAAATTGGTAGTTGTGAACCAATCAATTTGTGACTAATTTTTCAACCTTTCCAGTCGCTGTCCACACTGGATTTTTAAAACAATTAACAAATTGTAACCTTAAATGATCATATCATTTGAAGTCATTTAAAAGGGTATTATTGGAAATCAACAACATAAGGAAGTTCCTCATCAATGACAGTTTGTAAATTTGTCATATGCTTTCATTCTACGAAATGCAATTTCATTTAGTACTAGTTTGTTTAAATGCATGCCAGAACTATTGTTGGCGCATAATTCTCTGACATACATATATTGCTCAATTTCTTTGCAAACATGAAATCAGATTAGGGTTGTTTGCATTTTAACACTTCACATGATTTCTTGGCTTATTCAGACAGCTGCAAGCTATCATGCTATAGCTATTGCTCTTTCATTGATGGAAGCATACTCTCTAAGTGTTCAGCATGAACAAACCACTCTCCAGATACTGCAGGCCAAACTTGGGTCCGATGATCTAAGGACACAGGTAGTGTGCTCTTCGATGGTAGATCAAATAAATATAAACTCTTTACTAAAACCATCCCTCTCAAAAGTTTAAGTTGTTGGGTAGATACAATTGAATGATTTTATATCTTAACACGCCCCTTCTCGTGAGAGTTCTTTGGCTTGAAGCTTGGACAATTAGAAGAATGAGGGTGGTAAAGATTGAACTCTAGACCGCATAGAAGCTCTAATACTATATTGAAAATCATCTCCCAAAGCTTAAGCTGTTGGATAGAGGCAATTCAATGGTTTTATATAACACAATTAAAGGGTATTTCTTGTTCCTTTGCCCTATCTATGTGAATCTATTGCAGGATGCAGCTGCTTGGCTAGAATACTTTGAATCAAAGGCTCTGGAGCAACAAGAGGCTGCACGCAACGGTACACCTAAGCCAGATGCCTCAATCTCCAGCAAAGGTCATTTAAGGTAACCATTCCAATTAGAACAATTTTGGCATTTCATCTGTTAACAAGTATAATCAGCTTATTTGAACGCAAGCATGAGCTACGTTTGCTTTTGATTCAATTATCTGTATATCGGCTCTGATTTTTGCTTTGGTTAGCCTCTTCTAGCAGTTTTTCTTTTCAAAATCATCAATAGGAATGTCTTAAACTTTCTGTTGACCGTTTATACATATCCTTGTCTGGCTGTCTGCTAGCCAAAGCTAAAGTTAATAAGTTGGTTGCACAATAACCAAAGCTGTTTGTTTATATTTTAAGAGAGCGAGGGAGGGACAGAGGACACAGGTGTTTTGGAGTTTTAGTGAGCAAAAATTGAGCTAATCCGCTTGTGACATTTTGAACTAATAAATTATCAATAACTAAAGTGAGTTGACGAGATGGTTCTATTACAGTTTTCCCTGTATTTAGATGTCTTGCAGATAACTTATTCAGTTTGAAGTTAAATTACTGGATTACATTGCTTTATGACTATGTGCTTTTTATTGCTTTAATATTGATTCTTATTGGATCAATTTTAATGGCTCAATTAATAACGACTTGATTTAGATAGCTTGTCTACCGACATGGTTTGCAATAGGACATGATGGTGTTGTTTGATCTATGTAGCCTATCCCACCTAGTGGGGCTTTGTTGTTGTTTAGGGTTTTGGGTGGTTGTTTTTGTAGTATTGATCCTTCATATTAAATATGCCCTTTTGGCTGAAACTCCATGTTGTTTTTACTTGAAAGTAGACCAAGAATTACTTTATATCTCTAACCAAAAGGTTCAGTCTCTTGTTGAATCAAAAGCTCTCAAGACTTGTAATTTTAGTTAAATTTATCTAATTATTTGTTTTAAGATTCTTCAAAATTTTTTGACGATAAAGAATGCCTTTATCAGTGTGTCAGATCTCTTGGATTACATAACACCAGATGCTGATCTGAAAGCAAGAGAAGCACAGAAAAAGGCCCGTGCCAAGGTGATATATAACTCCTTTTGTCCATGATCTTCCCCTGAATTGAATATACCCATACAACTTTGTTACTTCTTTCTTTTTCTCTATCTTTTATTGAAAGAAACTAAACTATCATCCACCTTACAGTTAAAAGGAAAACCAGGCCAAAACTGGGAAACAGTTTCAGATGAAAATCACAAGGATGAAGATATGTCTCAAGGTTATTCAGTTACTGAGACTACAAGTGATAAAGAAAATAAATCTGAAGCTCATTGTGAAGAACAGAGGATTGATAAAGCAGAGTCCACTCACTTAGACCAAGCAGTGCTCATTGAAAGCAATAACCTACCACAGGATGACAGCTCAGATGAAGGATGGCAGGAAGCTGTACCCAAAGGTCGTTCACTCACTGGGCGCAAGTCATCTTCATCAAGGAGACCTACCCTGGCGAAACTGAGCACTAACTTCATGAATGTTTCCCAGTCATCTAAATATCGAGGCAAGCCCACAAATTTTAGTTCTCCTAGAACAAACTTAAATGAGACTACATCCACTGGGCCATCCGCTCCTGTTTCGAAAAAGTTTCTCAAGAGTGCAAGCTTCAGTCCTAAACTAAATAACTCTAATTCCCCAACTGTTGGAGCAGAGAAGTTAGCAGATTCAAAGTCAGCTCCAGCAAGCCCGGCTCCAAGTGATCAACTTGCTAAATCAGCTCCAGCTAGCAGTGGCATTAGTGTTCAGTCATCAGGTAAACTTTTCTCTTACAAAGAAGTTGCCTTAGCACCACCTGGGACAATTGTGAAGGCTGTGGCTGAACAGTCACCTAAAGGAAACCCAATCGTTCAACAAAATCCTGAGGCGAGTCATGAGATAGTTGCAAAAAAGGAGACTGATAGTAACATGGCAACTACAAAGGATGTGGAGGAAGGTTGTGGTCAGAAACCAATTGATGAAAAACGGAAATGCGCTGTCCATGAAGAACAAAAAGAAAAGGAAACTACATTGGTGACTGATAATGTAAAAAGTGATGATGTCAAACTTGAGGTTGTTGAAGTTAAACCACAGGAACAGGAAGTAAACAGTGATGCTGTAATAGAGAAGAAAGTTGAAGATGTAAACATCACAGCCATGGAGGCTGAGAATTCTAGTTGTGTAAGGAACATGAGCAACAGTGCCAATGAAGGTGCATCAGAGATAGAAGCGCTAGAAAGATGCCAAGAAACTTCATCTGATTTAAATCCCCTAACCATTTTCAATGAAGATGAAAAACAGTTACTTAACAATGATTCCTATGTATCAAAAGAGAAGGGTGAGGAAGACGAGAAACAACATGAATTAGTCAGTGGTAATACAGTTAGTAAACCACCACCACCTGAAGGAGAAAAGCAAGATGAGATAGAAACAGGAAAGGAAACAACCAAGAAACTTTCTGCAGCCGCACCACCATTTAATCCATCCACAATTCCAGTTTTTGGTTCAGTTCCAGTTCCAGGTTTTAAAGATCATGGAGGAATTTTACCTCCACCAGTAAATATTCCTCCTATGCTTGCAGTCAGTCCCCGAAGGTCACCTCATCAGTCAGCAACAGCTAGGGTACCATATGGTCCACGAATATCCGGTGGCTACAACAGATATGGGAATCGTGTTCCACGGAATAAAACTGTGTTCCACTCAGGTGAACACTCACATGATGGTAATCCCAACAGTCCTCCTAGAATAATGAACCCGCATGCCACAGAGTTTGTACCTGGGCAACCTTGGGTTCCCAATGGCTACCCTGTTCCTCCTAATGGGTATCTGGCTCCCCCAAATGGTATTCCAGTATCACCAAATAGTTACCCCCCCTCGTCTCCAGACGGTATTCCAGTGTCACCCAGTGGGTTTCCTGCTTCGCTAAATGGTATCCCGGTGAATCAAAATGGGCTTGCAACATCTCCTACTGGTTCAACAGATTCAGCACAAGTTGTATATGTTGAAACCAATCTTGAAAACAAAAATGAAGCCCTGGATGTGGAAAATAAAGATGCTTCCTCAGCAGAAGTCAGTTGTGAAAAGCAGCAAGCTGAGCAAAACCCTCAAGACCTATCTGCCAGCACCGAAAACTGTTGTCCCAAAATAGAAGAAAAGCCCACAGACCTTAGCCCCAAAGCCGATTGTAGTGAGGGGGATAGTGTAACTGGCAAGGATACAATAGATGAGAAAAAAGCAAGCAAGTGTTGGGGAGATTATAGTGACAGTGAAGCTGATATGATTGAGGTCACAAGTTAAGGAATAATAAGCTTTTGTCAGTGAGAAAACCGTTTTTAATTCTCAGCTCAGGTTTCTTACCTATCAAGATACCCAAATATGCGACATCAGGGACTTGACTGAAAGGAGTTCTTTGACCTGAATTTTCATGGTAGTAGGAGGAGTTCTTACCTATCAAGATACCCAAATCTTGTACTCATTTCTCTACACTGATTAAGGAGGATCGAGTTTATAGCCTGTTTTGGGAAGGTCACCATGCCCATCGAAGGATTTGTTAACTAGCTATTTGGCATCGTGCCTTAAATTATTTTAATCTTTTCCTGCTATATTTTTTGCTTGTCAAAACCGGAGTTGCCGCTTTGTGGTCATAAGACTGATGGCTGATGATACGGTCTCATTTTTCAGGCCTGTGGTTTGGTTTTTCTAGTAGTAGCAGTGGCCCTTGTGTTGTATTCATGAATTTGTTCGAATTTCTAATTGAAAATGGTATCTTCCGTACGATGAATAACAATAATGTTCGATTATCAATAAAAAATAACAATAATGTTCGGCAGTAAAAATGCTGGAATGTCAGCATGTGAAAGGGTAGGAAACATTGTACTCTGAAATATCCTAATTATTAGTCCCGTTACTTTCACAATATATTGTTATAAATACTATGTATTCTTGTAATCAATTGTAATCTGTTTTTTCCTAACAAAAGAATGTTAGCTACTATATTGTCTGAAGTGTTAAAGCACGTTATTGCAGCTAGTATATGCAGAAAATGAGTTAAATGAATAAATTTGTCGGCACATTAAGATAGTATAGTATGTACAACATGAATTGGTTGGCTGCTCATTAAATTAGCTAGCCATTCCTTCCTAGAAATTATAATGCGATTCATACAACAGAAACAACCAACAAAGCACATGGTTCTAACTACTGGAAATCGACTAAAACGCACAGGTTGGCGATCCCCGTCGGAAATCCATCATCACCAGCGTGGCAGCGGCGTGCGCGAGCGCCCCAAGAACAACAAAAATGTGGAAGATCTGGTGGCTGTGGCCCGCAATATCAAACGCTCCGGGCTTCCATCTCTCCGGTATTCTAGCAACGTAAAACACCACTCCCGTGGCGTACATGAGGGCCATGGCAAGCTCATACCCAAGCGCAACGAGGACGTGCTGGTGTCCCCAGTGGAGCGCGAGGGCATGGGCGGCGGGAACGACGCCCGAGAAGCCCATGGAGAGGAACAGAGACGCCCGGAAGGGTCGGAAGCGAGGCGTGGAGAGCGAGGGCGCGAGGAGGGTGACGATGGCGAGGACCCCAAGCACGGATATTGAGGTCAGGTACAAGAGCCTCGCGCAAGGGTGGCAGAAGAAGGCGTAGTAAATTGGGGCGAAGAACGAGCAGACTATCATGAGAGAGATTCCCGCGTAATCTAGGCGCCAGAAGATGAGGTTGAAGCGCTTTGAGTGGCAGGCCAGGAGATGGGAGAGGGAGCTGAACGCCAAGCAGCCCATTCCCCCGGCCAGGAAAACGAACCATGGCCATCTCGGAAGCGCTTCTGCATCGTGCTCTTTCAGCACGTGAAAGACGCTTGCTTCCATGATTTGTCTCACGTGCGAAGCCTGTGAAAAAATAAAATAAAATAAGACTTCTAGTACACGTAGATCAAAAACCATACACCGTACATACACCTACATAAAGTTTGTGTTTTAACTCATATAATGTTTGTGCACTTAATTAAGTATAGTTGAGAGTATCATTTACAAGTTTGTAATGTTTGTGCACTTGTGAGAATAAAATTTGTACAGTATGTATGAATGTATGAAATTGGGGGTAAATGTAACATTTTTGATAAAGACTGTTGAATTACTATTGAACTGAACTTCTTTTGTTATCCAATGTGTACATCCCCCGTAATTATCATCTATTACTTTACTAGGGATTGTGAAATACCAGGTATTTTTTAAGCAGAAATATTTTAAATAAATATAAAATAATAAATTATCAATTATTTAAAGATTTACAGTTTAACATAAGAAGATAAAAGTTTTACTAATCATTTAATTAGAAAGTAAATATTTAAAATAGATATAGTTGTTTAAGTTTATTATTTATTTGTAATTATATTTAAACATATTTTATTTGTTATTTGTGATCGCATTTTTAATTCTATTTAAACGCATTTTATTTTGTAAGAAAGAGAAACGCATCTGATGTTTTTTTTATTCAATTAGCCTGACATGCCGCTCTATTGAGAGCAAGGGCTAATTGCTAGTCTTTCTTAAATGAAAAGTTCCTTAGGAATTAGGATCTGTTTGGATATTCAAATTGAAATCGTAGGGCAAAATTTCAAATTCAATCATGCTTCTGTTTCCCATCCATAAAACATGCACAACTGTACAAGGAGCAATTCTTATACTTTGAGAAAACAATGTTTTGTTCAAATGGGAAGCTTTGCCTAAGTTCAAAAATAGGAAGTGAGATATTGGGTGCACTTATTTTTTTTATTTTTATTTTTAAGTTTTTAGAGGGAGAGAAGTATTTTTTTTTTTGAAAAGGAGCAATTCTTTTATTTTTTGTGTCTTGCTTGTTTATTTTAAAATATAACTTTATAAAAAATTTGATTTTCTCTTGATTGAATTATCAGAGAATGGAAAGTGACATAGATAGCAAGAGAACTTTTGATATGCAAATGATTTAGACCGTTTATTTTAATTTTATTTATTTATTTTTTATAAAAGTTCTGATTTCATTTAAATTGAATAATCAGCATTAAGAAGAGGAATTTATTTTATAATTTGGTCAAAAAAAAAAATCAACGTATATGAACATTGTTTTTTGACATGGACCGTATGAACATTCATGCATCTTCGTGCAAAAATATATCAGGCCATAATAGCATCATTGCAAGAGAAAATAGGAGAAAAGAGAACTTTACAGTGAGACTCTAGCAAAAATATTTTTTCTATCAAAATAAGGGAATGAAGTGATATATGTGTAGCATAAAATTATTATTCTAACCCTCTATATATATTATTTCATTTTTTTCCCTATCAAACCAAATATCGAGAGAAAATTCAATTTTCTCTTATTTTCTTTTCTCTTTACCTCTCTGAATAAAGTGTCAAGATTCAACTATTATTTTTGGGGATTTTGTTACTCAACATCGACCTTTAAAATTTTCCCTATTTTCAATCATGAGAAAAATGACTTCCAACTGCACATTCTTGAACTAAAAAATCCCTTAAATTCTTGGTACTATCATTTTGAAAAATGACAAAGTGAAGATTTACAAACATTTCAAATTTACTTTTGAATTAAAAGTTAAGAGATTTTTTTACATAAATCCCAACGTATCAAAATAAAATTTTTACACCTATATTAAATATGGTACTCCAAAACCCATCTACGAAGATAGTAGACAAACCCACAACTCATATTATATTATTATGGATGGTTTAATTTTTTTTTATTTAAGAAAAAGTAATTAAACAATTGATTTATTTCATAAATTGAAAAAAAGTTTAAATTAATTTATTTAGACATAGTTTTATAGATGTTGTTTAAAAGTTTTCTAAAAGAATATTTTTTGAAATTTAAATTATTTTTTATGAAAAATTTTAAATTATTTTTAAAAATCATCTAAATATATAAAAATTGATTTTTTTAATTAATTAATAACTTTTTATTAAATAAATTTTTTAGATTGTATATATGAGATCCTAAATTTAAACCTTATTGCGATCAATATAACTTTTGAAATATCAAAATTAAGTTTTTTTTAATCAAATCATTAAATAAGTTGAAACAAATGTATTATATATTTATTTACGTATTATATATTTATTAATTGTCTTTTAGGTCGTGGACCCCGTGGTCCTACATTTTTCTTTTTGGTACTATATTTGCTTTAGTTTTGGTCACATGTTGCTGAAAATGGAACAGACAAAGGCCAGACCCAACTTCAACAGCAGGAGAAAATATATGATCCACCGCGCATAGCCCAAAAATTGAATTATGGTTGTGTTACATTATATTTATTGAAAAATGGGAAGCAGAGCAGAGGTCACACGGAAATGGGCTAAGCTGGCCCACTTACCAGCAAAGGCTTTGGAATGAGTGGGATTCCCTGGTGACCTTCAACAAACCCTACCTTAACAACCTAATTCATTTCCATTTTTACCTTTCAAAATCACAGTCATTATTCATTATTCATAACTTATTACCCCCCAAAAAAATTCCCAATCACGAGTTAAAAAAGTACGTATAGTAAATAATGAGTCATGCTACACGTACACTAAAAAATATACACCATACATACACCTTATATTTATATATATATAAAGTTTGTGTTTTAATGCATGTAATGTTTGTGCACTTAATTAAGTATAATTGAGAATATCATCTATAAGTTTGTAATATTTGTGCACTCATCAGAATAAAATTTGTACATTATTAATGGTGTATGTATGAGTATATAAAATTGAGTGTACATATAGCATTTTTGGTAAATTATATAGGGTGTAAATAAACAACAAACCGGGAATATGTGGCTGTCAAACTCGGAACCGTTGATCTCCTTTCGTGTCGTCAACGACTCCATCACCCGCGCCCTGGTCCCACCACAAACAGCACACGTACACGAAATGACACACAACATCAGTTCATCCTCCTCTCCACAACGAAATAAGGGAAAGGCAACGTGTTGTAGTCTTAAGGGAGTATGACTATTAATTTTTAAATTCAATAAATCAGTGAGACTCTCACATCAACAAACATTTCTAATTGTATTCGAGAATTTTTATAATGCATTCAATTGAAGCTGCTCGCACAAACCCAGCCACGAGCAGTAGAAAAATTCATCTCTTTCAAAAGAACCTCAGTTTCAAGACACAAGGAAAAAAAAGAATTCAAAAACTCTCTTACGTGACAATCAAAATCTATTTTTAATTGTATGATGGATCAATTAAAAAGAAAACACAACTTTATCAAACAAAAATTATCAGAAGAACACGCTAGACAAGCACCGCAATGTCGCTTCTTTCTCAGACTCAACCATTCCATCAATCCGCACGCAACGATACGTACCTGTAGAAATTCGAGGCGGGCAAGCTCATGACCGCCATCGCCGCAAATATCAGAAAACCTCCCAAGTGCCTGCGCCCAAAAAATCATCGCATTCAAAAATGAAAAAAAAAAAACAAAAAAAAATGAATATGCATCGTAACAACACGGAATAAAAATGTTAACGATACGCATTGAGACGTTGAGAAAGAGAGAGAGAGAGAGAGAGAGAGAGAGAGAGAGAGAAAGAGAGAGAAAATTGGCCACGCACGTCCAGACGTTGAGGGTCTCGTTGTGCCAGGCGAAGACGCTCCACAAAGCCTCCTTCACCGGCCATTCCGAGCGGTAATGGTCCAAGATGAACTCGTTGTCTTGCAAGTACTCCGGCAACTCCTCGAACCTCACCAATCGCCGTTCGAATCTCGCCGCTTCCCCCTTCTTCCCCTTCATCGTCCCGTCGCCTTTTATGCCGCTCTTGTTGCCTCGCCGGCGATGAGTGCCGCTCATCCTCGTCGCCTCTCGCGCTCGCCGGAAAATCCCCTCCGATTTTGTTTCCCGGCGAGATTGTCGCCGGCTCTTTATTTTCTCCCAGATCTCTCTGCTCGTACATTTCCCCCCTCTCTTCTTGTTTCTATTTATACTCCACAAACATAAATGATGTCACGTGAATAGTTTTTTTTTTTTTTTTTTTTTGGTTTTAAATTCTATTTTTTATTTTTTATTTTTTATTGTTCTCGGGTGGTTGTTTTTTTGGGGGAAAAAAGATTGGCTGTAGTAATGGGATTGTGGTGAAATTGGTTTCGTGGCAGGGAGTGGTTGGGTATTGAAGGAGGTCAAGTCGTGAATGAGAAGTGGGGATTAAGATAATTGGTAAATTGAAAATATGGTTTATCGGAACTTCAAGCCAAATCTAGTGAGTCATCATTTTTGTTTTTTTTGGTTTTTAGATTGAGGGGTGTGGAATTACATTTTAGTGAGAAGGTGAAGAATGAGGTTTATGTGAGCAAAGAAAATGTCCAATAGTTTGGGTTTGAGAAGCATGAGGAGTCACGGCTCATGCAAAATCATCTGCTCAAACATAACGAATCCGCTTCATTCATTTTCTTTTTTTGTTTTTAAATTGGTTTTATTTCATTTCTCTTTTCATACGAAACCATATGATGTGAAGGTTGAACATTAGAAAAGTTATTTCTTTTGGGTTTGTACTCAATTGGAACCTTTAGAGAGTGGATAGTTCATACATCATACACTCCTACAAGACATGCTTGCTTTTTATACCCGTACTCATTTATAGATATTAATTAATCTTTACTACTAATATATCCCGTAGTTGTGTAAGGAACATTTTTCTGTGTCACTTTTTTTTTTTTTTTTTTTTTTTTTAAAGTCCTCTTCTCTACTACCACACAGAAAAGTTTTTACTAAAGAAAACATTTTAAATTTTATTGTAAAAATTAAATCACAATTATGATATTATCTGTTAAAGTCCTCAAAGCGGAACTCCTGGCTTTGCGTTATGGTTTGGTTATGGCTTGGAGCAATCGGAAGCTCTAATGTGAGAGTGACTTTATGAAAGTGGTTCACTTGATTGTCCATAGTAACGAGGAGTTCTATGTTTTTTTTTAATGGCCTTAGTAGAGATAAAAGGGTTGCTTTGATGGATTTGGAAAGTTTGTCTTCATCAATTGTTTCGCGAAACAAATGAATGCGCATATTTTTCTTGCTAATGATGAAATTACTGATAATGAAGTTTGGCCCTTGAGGTTCCTCCTGTTGGCTTGCGGTCATCTTCTTGAGGATGATAACATGAGTGTTATTCATGTAAGGATGTAGCATTTGTGTTTTATCCTTCAGTTAAATAAAAAAAGGGCTCTCATATATTTATAGTCTCATTTTTATACCCTAAACCTTAAATTCATACCCACTAATAATCTGCACTCTCCAGCCTCATTAATCCAATATACTAATCCACTATCTCTTATCACTTTTGATGAACCGATTTCTTTTATTAATTGATTAAACAACATTTAGTAGAGATAATTATTTGAATGTTTTAGTGAAAATTTGTAGTACTTCAAAGGTGAATCTATCTATAATATTCTTTTATAATATTATCCTAGTATTTTTTGTTTACCTGTGCAATGCACAGAATTTTAAAACTTAAAGTGATTAACTTTAAATTTTTAAGAATATAAGATAAATGTTGTTTAAGTTTTATTTAGACATATCTAGATTTTTTTTTATAGTATTTACATAAAAGAGTCATGTTACTTTTTGTTGTTATGATGAAACTACTACCATATGAACCGTATTATCAGGAACTTGACTAATTCAGCTCGACTAAACTGAGATCCTTGAAGGAGGTAGGGTTCTTCCAATGAAGGTTTTTTTTTTTCTTATTCATGACCAGTGTTTAGGGTTTCCCTTCCTACAACATATTGTATTCAAACTTTGGACATTGTCATCCAATTAAACTATATTAAAGATAAACCCGCCTAATTTGACCTAGGCCCTCTTACCTTGTAGGGAATAGGAATATGTCAACAATAGTTTATTGTTCCTTCTATTTTTCTATTCACATGACTTAAATTCAAAACCACCGCACTACGTAAACCAGCCCCATGTTGGTATTGAAGGAAAATTCAATAATTAAAATATTTTTTTTGTTTTCCCAACATTTTTATGTTTTTAAGTATAATATCTATTTACAAATTCTTACATATGTACTCTATATAACACGCATCCTCTTCATAAAATGTATATAAAAGAAAAACTAAATTGTTTTAACCTAAAGGGGCCTTTGGTATGAGGTAATCCATCCCGATTACCGGTAATTGAAACACCCTAGCTAGCTAGCTTATGCTTAAGTCATAAACTGTGCTTAACCAGGTTGTTATCTTCTTGGTTGGAATACTTATAGTCCTATATTAACTTAAAAAAATATCTCTTTACTCAAAATATGGACCAATTTAAAACTTTTTCCTTTCTTAATTAAAACATAAAGTATGAGCCTTGCGTGTGAATGAAGACAATATATACATATATAAACAAGCGATAGAGTCTACAAGACTTAGGCGTTTAATAGCATACCAAATAATTACTCACAACATACTCATATAAATATAACTCATACATACTGGTCCAGAAATACTTGCACATATGCTTATAATTAAATATTACAAGTACTGCAATCAAAAGCTAATGGCAAAACGAATCCATTTAGCTAATACAAAATGCCTACATGTCGTGACGTGTAGTTCGGAAATGCAGTCCTGCTGCCTCCCTGAAGTCTCTTGTCTCCAAGGCTCTTCAGTTGTCCTCTGCTGCCTCTTCCGCTCTGGCGTACTTGTCGTACTCGCCTGGAATCATAACTGAGTGGGAGATGAGAACATCCCCTCAGTGGAAATCCTTGGGGCGTCACTATTCATTTTCTTCTCAATTATGATTCTGCCGCTTAGGGGGTCTCTAGGTGTCATAACATACTAAAATCTCTACTTATTATTATCCATGCTAGTCCTGAGCAGCTTTATCTAATTACAAGGTGATTGGGGAATCTACTCTTGCTTTACCTATGTATAAGTTTGCGTGCTTTCTATTCGTGATCATCAGGGCATCCGGATACTATTTCACTTAACCACATACTTGTACTAGCGGGGCCATCTCGTGATACTATGTCACTTGATGTGCCATGACACTTGGACATAACGTCACATTCAACACATAGTTTATGCATGGGGAAATTCCCGAGTTATCTTGTATTGTTTACTTGTCTTACTTTCTTGTACACCCTCGGTCCGTAGTCCACACATGGTGTATTGTACCTTCATGCTTTGCTTACTTATCTTGTCTCTTTGTACACCCTAGGACCGCCGTCCACACGCGATGTAATATCCATCCTAGGACTTTCATCCACGTGCAATGTGATATGCATCCTAGGACTGTCGTCCACTCACAGTGCGTTGTACATTCTAGGATCGTCGCCCACACGCGATGTATGGTACACCCTAGGACTGTCGTCCACACGCGATGTAATGTACACCCTAAGGCCGTCGTCCACACGCGATGTATAGTACACCCTAGGACCGTATTCTTTATCCTTAATGGCAGAGCTCATACCACACACGTATTTAGCGCAAATGTATTTCATATCATAACTTTTTATCTTTGTCCGCACCTTCGGGGACATCTTACTTTTTATCATTCTCTTTCTTCTCTTTCTTTTCTTTGTCTTTATTCATGAATTATGACTTTCTTGACATGTCTTTGTCCTTTCTTTATCTAAGACAGTAGTCATGCGCGCAGGCGTAGGCCTGTATTCATCATGAACCAATCCTCTTGTTGGGACTGGTGAGGGGCTTGTCCTTTGGACGTGCCAAGAGAGGGGGTGCCCTATTATACAACTATGTTCTTATCTTCAAGGTTCTCCGAGCCCTCGTGGCCGGAGCCTTCTTAAGATACTCCATTTTCCCTAGGGTTCAATTATGGTCTTTGTTAGGTTTAGGTGATAACTTCTAATTTTCTGAGGCCGTCCTAAGAATCCTGACGATGAGCGTATCCTCTTGATACATAATATCATTCATATACACATAATACACATTATCATGACACATAATACATGACCATTTACCTCATACATGCATTAAGGTACGACAACAACTATCGGGACACTCATAACCTCTTTTTCCTTTGGAATTTTGACTATCGAATACCCGATGAGTCCTAGACCTCATCCTAGGGTTTTTGATAGCTCTAAGATCAATTTTTACACATATGAGTCCAGATATTATGCCCTGGGTTCAGTAATTGCAGATTCACTCCTTTATTCCAAAGTACCATCTTTTACCCGAACAACCCGTTTTTCGTTAGAATTTTTAATCAACCATTAACCGATGGACTCAAAGCTTGACCCTAAAGTTTTCCATAGTTTTGAACCCATTTTTTATGAAAACAAACCCAGATTTTTAATTTCTTTACCCGAAATTACAGTTCTGCCCCCATGAGCCCAAAATGTCATTTTTGCCCGAAAAACTGATTTTCCTTTTGCCCGAAAAATTGATTTTCCTTTGGAATTTTATTTCTCCATAACCCAATGGACTCAAGACTTGACCCTAAGTTTTCCCATAGCTCTGAACCCACTTTTTATGAAAACAAACCCAGATTTTTAATTTCCTTACCCGAAATTACAGTTCTGCCCCTCATAAGCCCAAAATGTCATTTTTGCCCTCCAAAAAACCGATTTTCCTTTGGAATTTTATTTCTCCATAACCCAATGGACTCAAGACTTGGCCCCAAGGTTTTTGATAGCTTTGAACCCATTTTTAATGATTATAAACCCAGATTTTCAACCTTTGTGCCCAAAATTATAGATTTGCCCTTTTGATCAAAATGCCATTTTTGCCCATAAAACCGATTTTATTCAAAATTTTAGTTAACCACATCCAATGGACTCAAGTCTTGACCCCAAGGTTTTTGTATCTCTAAACCCATTTTTCATGAAAATAAACCCAGATTTTTAGTCTAAATGCCCGAAATTATAGAAATGACAAATTTGCCCTTTATGCCCAAAACCCCATTTTTGCTGTATGTCACCTTTCCTCAAAACTCTTCCATGTACAACACTAAAAACATTTTTCCACATATTCTAGCATTTATAAATCATATATTATCATCCTCAAATCACAAAATGGCACATGCATGCATCGTCTACCAATTATCACAACATATGCTCATCAAGTCACATATACTCTTGCATGCAACATGCAAGCATGCATAGATCTCCAAGAAAATGATTAAATCATAACTTTACCCACAAATTTTTAACAACCAAAAAAAATATATTTATCCAACTCAAAACATAAATAACACATGCAAAGCCATTTCAAGACATAAAGCTCATATTTCACACACATCACCATATATCATTTGCATGCAACATGCAAGCACTTACAAATCACCAAGAAGGTGATTCAAACATAGTTTTACCCACTTTTGAAGAAAGGTGTGTAGTGTGATGAGTGTTGAGTGAGGGCTTCTCAAGAGTCCTTGAGAATTCCAAGCTTGGTGCTTCCTTGCTTGAAAAATGAAGGCTATGTCTTCCTTGCTTACAAATGGCGTGTCTTAGTGTTCTAGAGATGACAAGATGGTGTTCTTCTCTAGATTTTTGGTGTAAGAAAATGAGGAGAAGATGATTAGAATGAGAGGGTTTGGGTTCGGTTTTGGGCTTGGAAAAATGATGAAGAATGTTTGATTTTTGCTAAGGGAAATGGTGGTTCTTTGGTGGCTTTTTCTCTTAGCTTTCTTGGAGAGGTTTTCGGAGTGTTAGAAGAATGAAAAATGAATGAGAGAATGCAGGTTGTAGTTTCAGCTTTTGGGGGTAGGAAAGATGGTGAGAATGCTTGATTTTCTTCAAAAATAAAATGGATGGCTTTGCTTTTGTGTTTCTTAGGGAGAAAATGGAGAAATGGAAGAGAAGTGAACAATGAGAGTGGGGGGGCTGCTGCTGTCTCGGTTTGGAAGGGAAATTTTGGGGGAAAATGGTGAAAATTAATAAAATGAATTTAGGAGTAATGATGGCTACTTTTGGCTAGGCCAATGCATGTCCATGGAGTAACTTGGGTGAAGAAAAGAGAAATGATGGTGGCTAGGAGCAGGCAGCTCTTGCATGCCACGGAAGAGAGGGAGCAATTTTGCTCCAAATTTGCATACTGACAGTACTATTTAATAGTTTAACCGTCTGATTTCGCGCGTGATCGTGTGCGTGAAAAATCAACGGACGACGTACAATTTTTCTAAACATAATTGTGTACCAATTAAACATTTCAAATGTGAAATTAATTTTTAACTTAGACATTCTAAATTTCTTCCCCGTAAAAAGTGTATTTTTACGGGTACCGCCGGTACGCACTTAAATTTCCGGTAACGACCGAAAATTAGTACAAAATCACTTAAAAATAAAATCACATTCTTCAAACGATTCTAATGAGTAATTTAATTTTAATCTAAGGTACTCGTAATTTTCCATTCACAACAGTCTATTTTACGAGTTTTCGATACGTATTAAATTTCAGCGGTGACCGAAAATCGGTTCGGTTCTCATGAAAACCCGCAAGATCACAAGACCATTATTTTGACTGGTATTTTTAGAAGATGAATTTTATAATGTAATTTTTCCAGTGACTATTAATGCTATTGTCTTTAAGCAACGTTTATATATTTCTATATGATATATATTTAAGACTATTTTTACAACTGCCTATTGTTATGCATATCATATCAATATATAATAAAGTATTATACTATATATATATATATATATATATATGCATCGATTGTTGATCGTTAAATGTTTATCTCTTAATGAATGAATTTTATAATTGTTTTATATTTGTATTTCACAATGCACCAAGCATCACAATTATTGTTATAAGAATTTTATGACGAAGCATTTGTTATGAGAATAATAAGAAATAGCTGCTATAGATTATAATTCTAAACTGGAATCTTAGTAAATGTGGTATTTCTATTAGTTAATTATTTTATTTACTTGTTTACAGTGAGGTTGTACTATTTCTATTACTTTGGTATGATAATAATATTATATACATTATTGAAAATAGCATATTGTTTGAATGACTTAAAACAAAACAACATTGTTTTACTTACTACCTTATAAATATAATAGATTATTCAGTAATACATTTTACTTCCTAAAACATTAATTAGATCCCTAATAATAATTCACTTGTTATAATATAAGGGTTAAAATGTGAGGTACGCATAAACTATGTTTTTGTAACTTTAATAATTAGCTTCATTAGTTATTTCGTGATCATGATTTATTCCTTACTAAAATTTAGTATTTATTTTACAAACTATGTTCAGAAACATATTGACATTAGTTATGTTAATGTTTTTAAGCATAGTGTTGTCTTTATTATATTTGAGTGTTTTGGTACGTGTTAACTAATATAATTTAGTTTCTCAGTCTCAATAATTGGCTTGTAAATATTAATTACACGAAATTCCTCTTAAGGAAAAAGTGGGATGTTACAGTAATCTTGCTTTTAAATTAGTTGATAATCCATATTGCCTTGTTTGGTGCGACAGGATTGCCAGTAATTTGAATTACCTGGTAATCCACATTGCCTTTGACGTGTTTATATGGATTACATATATGAGGGTGTTTATCTAGATTACCACCTCCCAAGTAATCCTAAAACTTTTGTTTTGACAAAAATACCATCAACTCTACCAACACAAACACCTATCTCCCTCTATGATAATCTCCTACTACCGTCATTGCCACCACCATAACCACCACTTGCCACCAACCACCACCACCTCACTGTCAGCACAACCATTCCCGCACCACCACTATCATCACCACCAATTAGCATCGCCGCAACCACTACAATAACCACCACCACTACCACCATCACCATCAGATATAGCCGCCACCACTACCCACTACCACCATTACCCACCACCACCAATACACCACAGTCACTGCCACCACCAACTACTAATGTCACCATCGCCACTACGGATGACAATCGGTCGGGTTCAGTCCAGGTAATACCATCCCCATATCTAATGTAACATCCCGATTTTTTCCCTTACAAAGATTTCATGTAATAAATAAATACGAGTCAATTATTAAGACCGAAACATTAAATTATTAAATTTAATTCCTAAAAATGCTTGTCGAAATAGTGATTTTGCGATCTTGCGGAGTTTCGCGAGATTCGGATTGATTTTCGATCGTCACCAGAATTTAATTACGACTCAAAGGTATTTGTAAAATACACTATTATGAAAATAAATTTATGAATACCTTGACCAGACTTAAATTCCTGATAAGAAAAATTAGTAGATGATGACGGCGTGTTTGGAATATTTTTAGGATATCCGTACACAAACAATTAACGACCAAACGCGATCAAACGTGATCAGAATTGGCCAAGTGGCCAATGGCCTCAGCACACACACACGACTCTCACAACCAAGTCAAGAAGTCCACCATAATTATTCTATCACTATTCATGATGGAGACGATAAGATTATCTTAATGAATTAATTAATTAAAATAAAAGAAAAATTAAAAGAAAAGCCACTACAAGCAACCGACCTGTTGCTCTATAAATAGGCAAGGCTTTGGCTTCAGTTTGAAAATTCATTTCATCTGCTTCTATATATTTCGGTTTCGTTCGTGCACTTTGCAGTTACGCTGCCAGACTCAAGAAAAATAACAGGATCACACCAACGTTCGTGGGAATATTTTCTCGCAACTTTCACCGCCTCCAAACACGCTTAGGAAGTGGGTAACCCTAGCTTACTCACTTCCTTGGTGATTTTTACGTGTTATGTGCATAGTATAGACAAATATAACATGGTAAATATGATGTAGAAAGTATCGTTGTTATGGTGTATGAATATTTTATGTGGTTTTGAAGATAGAAATATATTATTGTAACTGTTGGAACATGTGGGATGTAACATCCCATTTTCCCCCTTAGTAAAGAATTCGCAAAATAAATATAGAATACTTCTCAAAATCAAGTTAGGAAGTTTAGGATGGGAATTCTAAGGCTAAAAACCTCCGAGGAACATAGGGTTGGACGTCGCGTGAAATTCCGCAGATAGCAGAATGACGATTCTCTGCCGTTGGAGATTACCGACTCGTCAAAGGTATTTGTGAAGAATACTCCTTCGAAGAAAAATTCACAAATGCCTCTAAGTAACCTTAGTCCCATGTTAAGGGAAATTAGGGGATCACGACGGTATGATCAAAATATTTTTTGGACGACCGTAAGCGACGCACCGGGAACCGAGCGATCAAACACGAGCAAAACAGGACTAGGAGACACAAAATCTGAATTGCCCCACTTGAGTGTATCAGATTTTTGAGGAAAATTAATAAAAAAATGAGTTACTGACACACACTAAAACGTCGTTAATTTCAGTGCGCAATCAACTAATAATTTATAAAACTAAATCGACTCCAAAAACGTAGTAAAGGGGCTAACCTAGGTCGTCTCTCAAGGAAGCAATTAGAACCAATTAAAATTGTAATTAAAAAGGGGGGTTTGGATTGATGAATAATAATAATAAAAAGAAAGAAAAATAAAAGTAAGTCAACAAAGATAAAAAAAAAAAGCAATATCCTGCATACGGTGTTTCTAAATCAAGGATTAATTGTCATTGGTTCCTAATTAATTATTCATAGGAGGGGATGTTGTTTATTAGTTGAAATCTCTAACTAATACGCAATTCACTTAAGAGACTACGATCGTCAATCCCCTAAGCATTTATTAATATAGGAATTAAAACTAAGATCTCAGCATTTAAAACTCATATCAATTATGTCTAATTGCACAACCTAATTAAATCTAATTAGTTCCCCAAAAAGTCCCCAAATCTAAAACCAATAAATCCTACAATCGTCAAGATCTAGAATTAACCCTAAACAACAACATGCGATCGCTATATTACTAATTAGGGGTGGAACAAGTCATGAATAAACATTAAGCACAAGACCTCAAATTAATAACAAAACCTGAAAACAATAACGGAAGGAATTCACAAATAATTGGGAGCTTGCGTTGTCAATGCGAGTGCTCCAACAATCCTTGAATAACTAATAATTAAGCACTACTAACATAAACCTAAATTGCATAAAATAAAAGGGAAAATTGCAGAAAATAGAAGTGGAGGCTGAGTATGAAGTTCTCCCCCAATTGTTGAGAGAGGATGTCTATTTGTAGAGGATCGGCCTAAAGTGGGAGTAAATCCCGCACTTTCAGCACAACAGTCAGTAAAATCGCGATAGCTTCAGCTATAGATATCAGATTGAGGTGATTCAAATCTCCAATTAAAGCTAATAGATAGATCTACAACTTTGTAGTTGAGGTCAAATCGAGATTCAATCTCCATCCTGGAGTAAAATCCGTGGCAAAGTCAGCATTAAATATCCTCAGCAAATCTTTGACCAAATCTTTTTGAATTTGGATTTAATCTTGCATTTATTGGTCTCAATCTTTTCTTCAAATCTCTTCTTCAAAATTTATATGTTATCAAATCTCTTTCAAATCTTCAATGATCCTCTTGACAATTTATTTTTTGCAATTAAAATAGAAAACTAAAAAAGAACAAAAGAAATCTACACATTAAATTCTAAGATAAAGTAGTGCTTAAAATTGCATTTTTCTCAATTTCTCACAAAAGAGGACAATGTGCAAAACATATTAATTAAGCATTAAAATTACACATTTTTAGTATACAATGTTCAATTATAGAATAATAAAATAGGGTACAAACTCCACTTATCAAATTACCCCACACTTGAACAATTGCATGTCCTCATGCAAGGAACTAAGAATAAAAGCAAACTAAAAATGAAAATAAAACAAAAACGAATAAAGAAAAATCTTTTTGGTGCGGCGACCCTATTTACATCCCCCTACAAAGCCGCGAAACTCAGGGAGGCACTTAAGCCGACTCACTAGCTAGCAGACAACTGTGCAAAATACATGACAATCCAAAAATTAAAGTACATTTAGACAAGAGATGATATCATTGTGCATTAAAACTAATTTTCTTGGCATATTAATCATGAACAAAGAATAAGTCAAGGCATGTTAGAATCAATTGGGCTTCACAGGTTAGTATGTGTCACTCGTCACTTAAAGTGTATAGGTTCATCCAATGCTCTCTCAAACACTACACTAGAGTCGCCTCCATAGGCTTGACTTTTTTCTAAGCATCACGGATTACCAAATATATATGACATGCATCAAGAGGTCTTTTTAAGGGTTTAATGGGGCCAAGGTCAAGTGAGCTAAAGCCTAAATCTTAGTAGAATTCATGGCATATGTACTTAACCAACGGTGCAAGGACCTTGATCTCCACTAGCTTCTCTTGTTCTCCAATTAGCCTGATGACAAATTTCCAAACACTTTTATTCACTTTTTTTCTTTTTTCTTTATAATTTTTCACACTTCTTGGAAATCTTGCCACCGCTTACCCATTAGCTCAGGGGAGAGTTTCTGTCGGTGCACCTAATTGGTTATTTTGCAGATTAGTTGCATCAAAATTTTTGTTTTCATGGGCACTTTTATAGGTATTTCAACCAATAGGAGCAATTGCAGTTGCTCTCCCTCTACTTTGAATGCTACATGTCCTCATGTAACCCCACACTTGTTGCTTAGCACATATGAACAAATGTACCACAATTCTCCTAAGCCCTAAAGCCAGGTGTATCATGGTTTTTCTTGGTTTATTAGTTTGTATTGTGCCAATTATTCAATAAAAGGCTACAAGGCTCAAAGGGGCTAACAAGGGTCAAATATTTAAGGTAGACTCATATAAATATGTAAGCTAAATACACAAGGAATGCCTTAATCATATCACATGTCATATACAAAGGTAAAAGTGCAGTGCAGATAATCAGGCAAGTTCTAGACTTGAACACTAGTGAGTGCACACAACAAAGAAAGGAATGACATGTAGTGTTGTCATCCTATAAAAGGCTCAAATCTTACCAGGTAATATCATCCAATTAATTGAAATATGCCAGGATCTATAAAATGCTCAATCAAACATAATGCCCTAAATAATCAAACACAACATTTCACATTGCACAAATCAATCATCAACTAGTCTAAATTATCCCTTATTCATGAATTTCCACAATTGTTGCACAGTTAATACTACTATTTTAAACAAATAAAACTTTCCCACCTCACACTTAAAGAAGTATAACGGCCTAGAGGATAACCGAGAAAATGAACGAGATAGGTAGTGCTAAGGAACCCCACTGAGGACTAAGAGTTCTCACCCCCACTCGGTTATGGAACCAGGAGTGCACAACGAATGGATAGACGAAAGGGACGCATGGTAACCAGTGGATAGATGCTAGGGCGATAAATGTTGTGTATTTTGTTCTATGACTTTTATCATTTTGTATAAATATGTGTAACTCTGTTTCGGACCTTGGTTGTAATTATATATACACATACTCTTCCTGTTCTACTTCGGTTATATGATAGACGCTAGCGACTGTTGTTATATGCTATCTTAATTACACACAACTCCTAGTTTATATATTGATAATGCACACGAATGATTTTCAAATTGGTCCATATTTTCGCGTAAAAGATATTTGCAAAGGTAAAAGTACGAGCTGAAGGTAACCCGACACAACGGATAACAACCCTGTGAGCATTGCTTACTACCATGGAAGTGGGCAGTTAGCAGGGGTGTTACAACACTTCCCATCTCAAAGACATGGGTTGTTAGATTCGTGGAAGAATAACTTAATCCACTTAACAAGAAGTTACAAACTAGGTTTAAGAATGTTTGCAATGTAAGATACGAGTTATAAACTTGACTAATGATTGTACTTGATTAATGATTGTAACTTAGTGCACCCTAGTTTGTAACTTAATTGACTAATATTTGGAAACACACCCTATAACTCATGATAATAGTTTGTAACGAGAGTAACATAAGTTTGTCACAACATTAACAAAGGTTTGTAACATTTGTTCAATAGAGTTTATAACTTTTATCGGAAATGCGTGCAAGTGGAGAGAGTATGTCATCATTGGACAGTTTTTAACAAGAGCAAAACAGGTTTGTAGACTTTGTTCAATAGGGTTTGTAACAAAAAAAAGTACATTTTTTATGGAAATTGTGCAAGCGGAGCAGAAAAGAGAGAGTTTGTCATTAGTCTAGTCATCCT
Source organism: Nissolia schottii (assembly GCA_003254905.1). Taxonomy (NCBI): domain Eukaryota; kingdom Viridiplantae; phylum Streptophyta; class Magnoliopsida; order Fabales; family Fabaceae; genus Nissolia; species Nissolia schottii. The sequence continues at coordinate 15,692 of QANU01080328.1, read as the reverse complement.
CTCTCTCTGCCACACTCACATGTTTTTTCGTAGACATACTTTTAGTTACAAACTTGATTGAACAGAGTTACAAACCTTTGTTGCTAAAGTTACAAACTATTTTCATGGGTTAGAAACTCATTCAATATGATGTCACACACTCTCTCTTCTGCTCCATTAAATACATGCTCTCTCTCTTATGCTCCACTGACACATAGAAATGTACTTTTCATTACAAACTTGATTAAACATGTTAATAATTGTAAATTATAGATTTAATTGATTTAATTTAATTGATTTGATTGTGATTTGTTTTTGGCCGTTGTGTTTTGGCTATTAGGTTTCAGCTTATTAATAGGCTTAACCTCTCATGTAAATAACACACACTGAAATATACAATACATATATTACTCTCTCCCTATTTTCTACATGGTATCAGTTAGCCACTCTCTATTTCCGTTCTAAATGTCGATGCAGCCTCCGTTTCTCCGCCTCCCATGCACCTTTTTTTCTCACCGCCGGCACACCATCTCCTCCATCTTCCACCACACCCGCCAGCAATTTTTGGCGCCGTTTTGACGTCTCACGTGTTTTCCAAACGCCACTGCACCGAGCTGTATTCCAAGACAGTTGGGTTGTATTCCTCAGGCAAGAAAGCCACCAGCACCATGAGCATTATTAGGAGAGCACCAGTGCAGTGACGGCGACGTTGTCTTCTGTCAGCACCGTCGCTACAGCCAACGGCTCTTCCACCTCCATCCTCCTCCGCTATGATTTCTGTTTCTACTTGAGGTCCTTTGCAAGTTGCAATAGCAGCGTTGTCACGACATTACCGTGGGTGTTTTGCCGTCGCCTGAATCTATGTTTTGTCGCCGCCTGCACCTGCCTTCTGAATCTGGCGTCTTTTTTTAATCTGAAAAGGTGACTGAGGAGGCCACTTGTGTGAATTTGTTTTATTAAGCCCAACTACCAGCCCCAGCCCCAAACCGAAAGAAAACAAAAACATTAACCTTGAAACAAAAACAAAACCCCAACAGCAACCAATCCTAGCCTAACCCAAACTGCAACAAAAATAAAATAAAACCCCAAACCAGCCAACCCCGTAGCCCAATACCTCCCACAGCCCACAACCCATTTCCTGACCCGCCCCACCAGGTCCGTACTGGCTCCGTGGGCATTGACCAGAGCGCTGACATGACGCCACGCTGCCTAGCTGTCACCTGACACGTGTATGTTCCTGCTGACATGGCGTGCTGACGTGGCAATCAAGTTAACCCTCCCTATGGTTTTTTGGTCAGATAATTCCATTTTTTCAGTCCTTTTTTACTAATTCAACCTTGAAAGTATTGTTCTTTTTTACCATTGTACTTAATCATGAATAAAATAGATGTTGCTTATCCTAGTCCTGTCATCCTAAATGGTTCCAAGTACACCCATTGGGTTAAGGCAATACGTGATTTTTTGAAAGGCCGTAAACTATGGCTATATATAACAGGTAATATTGTGTGTCCTGTCAAACTCGAAGATGATTCTGATGAAACTTTTGCTTACACATTAGAAGAATGGGATAGTAAGAATCATCAGATAATCATCGGGTTTCGCAATACCTCAACACTTAGCATTCATCTTCAGTTTGGTCAGTATGACACTACCAAGGAGGTATGGGATCACTTGCAAAATCGTTGCACTATTTTTTATTTATCTCATCAGTATCAACTTCTGAAGGAACTCCAAAGTCTCAAACAAGCATCCAGACAAGTTGTTTATGAATTTCTAGCTTAGATGGAAGCTATTTGGGATCAGTTGACATCCTGCGAACCTGCCATGAAGCACAAAAGTGATGCTAAGATATATGACGAGTATCGTAATCGCACTAGGCTCATCCAATTCGTGATGGCCCTCACTGATGACTATGAACCTGTTCGGGCATCTCTGCTCCATCAAGATCCCTTGCCCACTCTTGAAGATGCTCTCCCAGTTCTCAAGTCTGAAGAAACTCGTTTAGGGCTCCTCAAACCAACCACAGATATGGTTTATGCAACTGTTAATAGCTCAAGTAAATTCTGTCGACATTGTCATCGACTTGGACATCTCCTTACCAACTGCCCTACCATCGAATGTCGCACCTGTAATGCAATGCTCTAGTTTGTCGCTACTGTAAAAAGCCAGGACACATTATTAAGGATTGTCCCACTCGCCCACCAAGATCTGCTCATGTTAAGTCCAACAACGCTCCAGTTCTTGTAAAGCCGTGCTTGCCACTGCCGTTGCCACTAATGACACTGTGGCCTCTCCCTCCGCCACCTCTACCGCTGCAGTCTCCTCAGGTGATATTGAGTCCCTACTGAAACAACTCCTTTCAATTTCCAGTAATACTCCCGCTGCCTTGTCCACCACATCAGGTAAAACAAAATGGTATTTTGATTCTGCATGTTGTAACCACATGACATCTGCATCTCATAATTTTTCTTCCATGACTACCACTAGTATTGCACCAGCTATATACACTGCAGTTGGATCTCTTATGAACATAAGTCATAAGGGTTCTATCTCCTCACCCACTCTCACATTACCCAACACATATCGCATTCCTAATTTAAACTTCCATCTTATCTCTATTGGTCAATTATGTGATCTTGGATATGAAATTACCTTTTCTTCTTCTGGTTGCCATATGCAGGACCCACGGACGGGGAAAGTTATCGGGACTGGATGTAAGATTGGAAGGCTATTTGAGCTCACTAGTCTTCACGTTCTATCTAATATCTGTGCTGCTTCCACCCCCTCTTCCCTTTAACTCTGGCATCATCGTCTTGCTCACAGTTCTATAGGGAAAATAAGTCACCTCCTTTCTTTAGGAATTTTAGGACACGTTAGTAATGAATCTTTTAATTGCATTTCTTGTCAAACTGCTAAACAACCGACTTTATCTTTTAATAAAAGCACATCTATTTCTAACTCTCTTTTGATTTAGTGCACTCTGATGTTTGGAGACCAGCTCCCACTCCTACAATGGGTGAAGCTCGATATTTTGTTATTTTTATTGATGATCATTCCCGTTACACTTGGACATATCTAATGAAAAATCGTCATGAACTGCCTAAAATTTATATTAATTTTGCCAAAATGATTAAAACTCAGTTTTCAAAAGTGATTAAAGTTTTTCGATGTGATAATGCCATGGAATATCCTGACTCAAAGCTTTTGACCTTTCTTAGTGAACAGGGAACTCTATCTGAATTTCTTGTCCCAATACCTCTCAGCAAATGGACATGCAGAACGGAAGCATCGTCACATTCTTGACTCTGTTCGTGCTATGCTTATCTCTTCCTCTTGTCCTGAGCGAGCTTGGGGTGAAGCTACCCTTACTGCTATCCATGTCATTAATCACCTACCATCCTCTACTCTTGCTAATGTCTCTCCCTTTGAGCGTCTCCACTACACTCCTCCTGATTATAACTCCTTAAAAGTGTTTGGTTGTGCATGTTTTGTACTTCTTCAATCACATGAATACACTAAACTAGAACCTCGTGCTCGGCTTTGTTGCTTTCTTGGCTATGGGACAGAACACAGAGGGTATCGTTGTTGGGATCCCATCTCTTAACGTATTCGTATCTCCCATCACATTATCTTTTGGGAACACCACATGTTTTCATCTTTATCTTCCTTCAAGTCTGTTCCCACCACCACAATTCCTTTCTTTACTAACTCCTCTGTCGACATTTTTCCTAGTGACTCTGATATAGGTTCTTCTCCTGAGCTCACAGTGCCTTCTGATGTTTCAACCTCTCATTCTAATCTTATCCTGAAAGTAGATCCTACACAACATTCTCATGATTCCTCGAATTTTCCAACCAGGGTAAGAAATCCACCTTCATATCTCCGTGATTATCATTGTTTTTCTACTATGCTTCACTTACATGAACTGCAATCCTATAAAGAAGCATCCACAAATCCTCTTTGGCAGCATGCCACGCAAGAAGAGTTACAAGCATTAGAAGATACTCACACTTGGGACCTGGTTGATCAGCCTTCTGGTAAGATGCTTGTTGGATGCAAATGGGTGTACAAGATCAAGACCCACTCTGATGGCTCTGTTGAACAATACAAAGCTCGATTGGTTGCTAAGGGATTTACTTAAGAGTATGGCATTGACTATGAGGAGACATTTGCCCCTGTTGCTCGCATCACCTCTGTACATGCTCTCCTAGCAATTGCGGCCACTCAGAAATGGACTCTTAGCCAAATGGATGTGAAAAATGCTTTCCTTAATGGTGACTTAGAGGAAGAGGTTTATATGAAACCTCCTCAAGGCTACATTGTCCACCAAACAAGGTTTCACTTCCAGTTCACACGACTCTGCTCTCTTCATCCGACGAACAAATCAAGGCTCTATGTTACTATTACTTTATGTTGATGACATGATTATTACTGGAGATGACATCTCAGGCATCACTGATCTTAAAGCATCTCTGAGCTGCCATTTTGAAATGAAGGATCTTGGCACTCTCAGTTATTTTCTAGGTCTTGAAGTTCTTTCCTCTACTGATGGTATCTGTTTATCTCAGGCCAAGTATGCATCTGATCTTATTGCTCGAGCTGGTCTCATAGATAGTCGCACATAATCCACTCCTTTGGAACCTAATGCTCGCTTTACACCAATGGATGGAACTGCACTCGATAATCCCACCCTATACAGACAGCTTGTCGGCAGCTTGATCTACCTAACAGTTACTCGCCCTGACATTTCATATGCAGTACACTTGGTTAGTCAATTTATGACCGCCCCACGATCTACTCATTATGCTGCAGTTCTTCGCATTCTCCGCTATGTCAAAGGAACACTGTTTCATGGGCTCCATTTCTCTACCCACTCTTCATCAACCCTTCGTGCCTACTCTGATGTTGATTGGGGTAGTGATCCTACTGATCGCCGTTCTACCACAGGCTATTGCATCTTCCTCGGTGACTTCCTTATCTCATGGCAAAGCAAGAAACAAACATTGACTGCTCGCTCTAGTACTGAGGCTGAATATCGAGCTCTTGCCGACACTACTTCTGAGCTCCTTTAGTTACGTTGGCTCCTGAATGATCTGGGCATCTCTCAATCCTCTGCCACTGACCTATATTGTGACAATCGAAGTACTATTCAAATTGGTCATAATGATGTCTTCCATGAGCGTACCAAACACATTGAGATTGATTGTCACTTCATTCGTCAACACATTTTGCGTGGTGCCCTTCACCTCATCTCAATCGGGACTCTTGACCAATCTGCTGACATATTCACGAAAGCACATCATCCTGGTCGCTTCAACACTTTGGTCTCCAAACTCAAGTTGGTTTCATCAAAGACTACTTGAGTTTGAGGGGGGATGTTAATAATTGTAAATTATAGATTTAATTGATTTGATTGTAATTTGTTTTTAGCCATTGTGTTTTGGCTGTTAGGTTTCAGCTTATTAATAGGCTTAACCTCTCATGTAAATAACACACAGTGAAATATACAGACATACATATATTACTTTCTCCCTATTTTCTACAGAACAAAGGTTCTTACAACACTACAACAAAAAAGCCTATTACCGTCTCAAGATTACCGTCGGACACGACCCGACGATATTACNTATTACCGGCTGTTATTTCCGACGGTAATACGACCAAGGGATGCTATACGGTAAACCAATTACAGTCTGTTTTATCCGCCGAAAATTACCGTCGGTTGGTTCTAACCGACGGTAAATTGGTTTCCATCGACCACTTTACCGTCGGCCCGTGTCCGACGGTAAATCCATCGGAAAAACGCGAAATCGACGATAATACCGAATTTTATCGACGGAAAATCCGCCGGTAATACCCAATTTTCTTGTAGTGCAAACTGGCGAAAGAGAGAGATGCTTGATGGAAGAGAAATTTTTAAATTGAATTTTATATTTATTGTGAGACCTACCCTCATTAAATTTGACTAAAGTGACATTAAGGTGACTCCATAATTTGTTGTTCAAATAAGGTTACTCCTGTAATTAAGATGAAATGATGAGTATCATTTGGTAGCCTGTTCAGTGTCTTTTACCTCATTAGGTGCGCAGTTTGATAATCGGGGATGGTTAGTTTACCAATTTTTTCCTAAACATAAAACCATGGCTACGTTACTCTAATAAACCAGGCTGGCACTTCATCTTCATCTACTCAAAGTCAACGGGAACTTTTATATGTCTAATCTTTTAGGCCCCACCAACATTGAAGTTTCTATAAAGGTCGTGCATTCAGAAATTAAGTTAAAGTAGGTCACCCTAAACCTGAAAATAACATCATTTTCAATGAATCTCCAAAATAAAATCATGCAACGTAGGGTTGGTTACAACTTACAACTGCAGGTGGAACTGCTGAGCGCACAAATTCAATTCCGACCGGTCAAAATAAACATTATTAGATCCAGGACATTGCATATTTTGTCAATTTGAAGATCGAGGATTTTTCTTATAAAAATAAAGCAATTGTTATGTTGTAATATTTTGGAATCAGTATAATTCCCCCTCCATTCCATTTTAATTGTCATTCTAGTCAAAAAAAATTTTATCTAAATTATTTGTCGTTTCAATTTCTCAAGGTAAAATTTATTGTTATGCTTATAATTGCATCTCTAATTTAATGGTTTTGAAAATAATAATTTTTTAATATTATCTCTATATCTCTTCTTATTACGAAATAATTTAAACAAATTAAATAATATTTTAATAAACTTATTCTTTAAATTATTTTTAATTTTAAATTTCTTAATATTCGTGTATTTAGTCAAAGTAACACTTACAATAAACCAGAGGCAATACTTAATTAGTTGCAATTAGCAGCCAATACTTTTTTTATCCCATTGGAGATACCCTTAATTCCTTAATAAAGGATTTTGGCTTCTAACATTGGAAATGAAAATGTAACCATATGTGTTGCCCACCTCCTTAAATGAGCCATTCAGTTTCGCTAGCCGAACTGACAAGTTTAAGATAAACTAATATCATTAAACACAATTTTTATGCGTGTTTATTTGTCACAATTTTTAATGCTCGTTTGTTGATTTACTCATTAGTTCAATTACTGTAGAGAACCTTGCCATAGGAGACGCTAATTAATCCTGTTACAAATTCCAAATATGCTTGCTTTACCATCATGGACTCTAATAAAATAAACTCTTTTCCGACTTTGGATAAATATGTAAGGACCTTATTAGACCTAGCATGGCGAATTCAGAGTCTCCATTGAGGGTTTTTCTTTTTAAAAAATTGTAAAAACTTCCAAATGACAGAGAAGGAACTAATTAATAGAATAGACAATCCTAACCAAAACTTGATCATAGTCTCTTCTATTTGCTTCCCCGTCTATCCATCTTTATCCAATTGAAAAATGTAGAAAGCGACAAAAATTTAAACGGAAAATAATTGCTTACGAGGGAAGAAACCAAAGGAAAAAAAAAACACTTAATGAAATTATAAATTAAAGAGAGTGGCAGATACATCAAACAGATTCCAAAACCGATTGAAAGCCACATCACACAAAATCGAGAAAAAGACAAGGAAGAAGGAATTAACACGAGAGCCGTTTCACAGACGGCCAGAAACAACCATACTTAGCCGGCCATCCCATGTAATTGCCAGCACAAACTTTTCTAACTCCTTCCTTTTTCACATCTCTTTATAACCCTCTCTTGCATTGGAGGACCAAGTCATACATCTATTCCTTAAATTTGTTTTTCCCTAACATATAATATATCTCTCTGCTTTTTACGTACATCAATCAATTCTGGTCAATGGCGAAACTATCGCAGCATCAAACCCAGAAAAACAGTGCTCGCAATAACAACAGCGTCCTTAACGCGACCAACACTGTCACCACCAAGGTGAAACGCACAAGGAGAAGTGTCCCTAGAGATTCCCCACCACAGCGCAGCTCAATATACAGAGGAGTCACTAGGTTCCCCTCAACTATTTTATCATTATTCATTTTCCCATTATTACATGTGTTCCGTTAATTATTAATGTGCCAAAACGGACGGTGCTCGTTGAACCACTTTATCAGGCACCGATGGACAGGCCGATATGAAGCCCATTTGTGGGACAAAAATTGCTGGAATGAGTCGCAGAACAAGAAAGGACGACAAGGTTTCATGCCCGCCCTTTACTTTTTTTAGGTTGTCTGCCTGGTATCCAAGGCTTAACCTTGACTAATCCGGGTCGTGCACCTGGCTATGGCTATGGCTATGGCCGCCCTTTACTGCCAATTACTTTCTGGACAATTTGATGCTTTTACCCTTTTTTTTTCTTTTAATCACGTGTACTACTCAATTTACGTGGCATGATGAATTAAGCTAACGTCTTCTTCAATTCCTTGTGGCATGCGTGCGTGGTTCTCTTCACACACTTGATAACTTCAGTCTACCTTGGTACGTATAACATCACATGGTATATTGAAATGCTGCATAGTTTGTTATTAATTATTATCAAGTGCAAAGTCAAAAGCACAGCCCAATGATTCAACTGACTAAGGGAGCTTTGTGTTGTTCAGGTGCTTATGATGATGAAGAAACGGCAGCGCATGCTTATGACCTAGCGGCATTGAAATACTGGGGTCAAGATACCATTCTCAACTTCCCGGTACCTACCTATCTTCTTCTGAGAATGCTTTTGTCCATGGAAATTAACTTTGGATGATTAATTTAGAAAGAGGGAAGTAAACACCGACTTCTTTGTCTTTCGATTGTAGTTACCCACCTACCAAAACGAGCTGAAAGAAATGGAGGGTCAATCGAGGGAGGAGTATATTGGATCGTTAAGAAGGTAAAACTCTAGCTGCTTTCTTTGTTGTTGTTCAGTTTCAACAATATTATTAAAAGAATTTATCGCATTGACATATTCATTTTGCGAAAAAAAAAAAAACTTGCAGGAAAAGCAGTGGTTTTTCTCGTGGAGTTTCTAAATATAGAGGTGTAGCAAGGTATTGCAAATGTTATTATCCATTACAAAAAATGTTACATGTACACCTAATTTCATACACTCATACATACACCATTGATAATCCACAAACTTTATTCTCATGAGTGCACAAACATTACAAACTTGTAAATGATGCTCTCAACTATATTTAATTAAGTGCACAAACATTACATGAGTTAAAAAACAAACTTTATGTATATAAGTACAAGGTGTATGTATGGTGTATGTTTTTTTGGTATACGTGCAACAGAGCTCTTATCATTATTTGTCTAGTATGATTTTTTTTTTTGGTAAGTATTTATTTAGCATAATGAGAATGATATATACTTGAATAAGTTGAATCTTTAAATAAATTATGATTATATGTACAATGAGAGAATCAGATGCTAATTAACCAAAATACGCAGATATCATTCTAATTAAATGTTCATGACATTGATTTTCAATGTTCAGACACCATCATAACGGAAGATGGGAAGCTCGGATTGGCAGGGTTTTCGGCAACAAATATCTTTACCTAGGAACTTATGGTAATATACATCCCATCAACACATATCGAAGCCGTTGAACAAAACCTTTTTATTTTACTTTATCTTTCAATTTGCAGACTAAAAACGTCAATTTAAAACCTCAGTTAAATCACTGCTACAAAAGGACCATTTAAGCACTCGCATTTCAGTCGCAATCAACAGAATAAATAGCGCCACACCAACTCCAACTAACCTCACATTACGTTTACAACGGTAATGATAAATATTAGTTAATAATTTAATAATGGATCATTCTTTCCAATCTTCGCAGCTACCCAAGAAGAAGCTGCCACGGCGTATGACATGGCAGCTATTGAATATCGCGGGCTCAACGCCGTAACCAATTTCGACCTCAGCCGTTACATTAAGTGGCTTAAGCCCGGTCACAGCAATAACGATAACAACACAATTAGCACTAACCTCGTTGACACCGGCACTAATTGTAACAACGACTTCACTCCAAACACAAACCAAGAACAGGGATTCAACTGCTTCAACAACCAAGATTCGTCATCATTGAGTAACGGAGAAGAAGCCACGCTGACTCAGCCCCGGCCAGCTGCTGCTGCTGCCACGTCAGCCCTAGGACTTTTGCTCCAGTCGTCCAAGTTTAAGGAGATGATGGAGATGACATCTGCCGCCGATTCGTCGGCCCCGCGGCTGCTGCCGGAGGAGTCGTCCGATCACTTGCCAGCGTGCGCGTTTCCGGCTGACATTCAGACGTACTTCGAGTGTGAAGATTCGAGCAGATATGGAGATGACGTCATGTTCGGCGAGCTCAACTCATTTGTTCCCCCTATATTCAATTGTGATGACTTTGAGGCATGAACTGATCAGATTAGTAAGGTCTAGTGGTTCAAATTAATTAATGCATCTTGGAAGAAGGAAATCTGGGTTGCTTTTGTTGATTTATTCTTTTTCATTGATATAACGTAGGATTGTTATGCAGTTTGTGAATATGGTTAATTAGTTTGTTGACAGCAAGACACCGAAGAGAAGAAGAAAGAAAATTGATTTGTTTGGGAAATTGATCCTGGATTAGGATTATTGGTGGCAGATTATTTGGTTCATTTCTTGTAAGGAGAAAAACAAGAACATTCACTTATCATTCATTTTCCTTTTAATAATGAGTGCTCCAATGCCACTCCTTAATAATGATTAAGTATTGTCCATTCATGTCTGACCTTTACATTTTTATTTTTAATTTTATTATTGAAGCTGTTTGGCTCGTTTGTGGCATTGTGAAAAAGGTGAAACAAAAATAAAGTGTACCGTTTCATTCTCGATCTTTTGAATAATGTGTAATTTGTCTTGTCCTTAATGTATTTAACACAAGCTAAATATCAAAGACCAAATTCAAACTTATGTCCCAAAAACATCAAAATATCAAGTTGTTCAAATTACAAATCAAACTACATAAATATCAAGAATGGTTTTCCTTGAAATGTGGGTATCTAGAATTATGATGTGTGTTTCCGCTGTCTCTTTTTCTATATTACTTAATGGTTTCTCAAGAGAAATTTTTAGGCGTGAACGAGCCTAAGTCAAGCTGATCATTAATCTCAATTTCTTTATTATATGCACTGAAGCTCGTGTCCTGACCCAGAAGTCACGATTGACACGCAAGGGACTAGTTCCCTTGCAAAAACTTCTAAACATGCTAAACCATGAGCATTCATGAGAATTTAACTAAATTAACTATATTTTGATAAATTGATTTTCTGTACAACTGAAAATATAATAAATGTTCTTGTTAGGTTGCCAAAATTCGTGGTATGGTTAGAAGCGAATTTTTACTAAGAGTCAGCGTCGAGAAGGAGTAATCGCGACACGAATGGTAATGATATTGGCGATGTGAATATTAATAGCTATTGGCGAAAAAAATCATCAAGGCTCACTAAAGAATGCGTCACGAAGGAAAATTTTCCGCGATAATAATTAATTGGCAACAGAAAAGTTACTGAAGGTTAAATAAGAAAGTGGTCGCGAGGGAATACTTGTCGCGACAAGAACCAAGCGGCGACAGAAGTCAAGGTGACTAATTAGGGATCACTAGTTAAGGAAAGTGTCGACACTACAGTTCGATGATCAAGGCAAGACTGTTGCAAAGATCATATAATTCATCGAAGAATGATCATGGTCGCATCCTGATAGTGGCCTTACGTAAGGCAAACATTGCAACTCATTTCAAGACTTAGCAGAAAGTCGTGTTGTCAAGTCAGTCCTATGGAGGGAACAATTAACAAATTTAAACACGAGATAACCTCCCATCTGACGTGGCCACGAGGGAAAATAACTTCCCACATTCAGAGAAGTGGCACAACCGCTAAGGAATGTGACGAAGGAAACTGCTGCATGTTGAAACACCCTAGCTAGTCAGCCTATGATTAAGTCATAGACTTCCCAGCTAGGTGGTGCTCTTCTGGTGCTGCGAACCATTATGATTCTATATCCTGGTTTAAAATTAGGGTTTACAAAATAACGGGCCAATTTAAAACTTCCTTTAATCTTACTATGAAGATATCGAGCCATACGCATCATACATCGCATAAGTATATCATAAAAGAAAGTAAAGGAAATACTACCTGGCGTACGGCGAGTACCCGAAGAAAATACACATATGACCCAAAGATAACACACACATAATTATACATTTATATAATAATGAATATCCTTGTCCTACCACGGACATACATATTCTACATCAGTTTATATACAATGATACATATACACAATACTACAAGTGAACTTAACCTACGCACACGGATGAGTACTACTCATTGCGTGTACGGTACTCCTACGACTGCAACTCTAGCGGGGTCCTGGCACCCTACTCATCAGAGTCCTCCTCTCGCTTTGCGGGATCCACCTCGTTCTCGCTGGAGATATNCAACTCATTTCAAGACTTAGCAGAAAGTCGTGTTGTCAAGTCAGTCCTATGGAGGGAACAATTAACAAATTTAAACACGAGATAACCTCCCATCTGACGTGGCCACGAGGGAAAATAACTTCCCACATTCAGAGAAGTGGCACAGCCGCTAAGGAATGTGACGAAGGAAACTGCTGCATGTTGAAACACCCTAGCTAGTCAGCCTATGATTAAGTCATAGACTTCCCAGCTAGGTGGTGCTCTTCTGGTGCTGCGAACCATTATGATTCTATATCCTGGTTTAAAATTAGGGTTTACAAAATAACGGGCCAATTTAAAACTTCCTTTAATCTTACTATGAAGATATCGAGCCATACGCATCATACATCGCATAAGTATATCATAAAAGAAAGTAAAGGAAATACGAGTACATACCTGGCGTACGGCGAGTACCCGAAGAAAATACACATACGACCCAAAGATAACACACACATAATTATACATTTATATAATAATGAATATCCTTGTCCTACCACGGACATACATATTCTACATCAGTTTATATACAATGATACATATACACAATACTACAAGTGAACTTAACCTACGCACACGGATGAGTACTACTCATTGCGTGTACGGCACTCCTACGGCTGCAACTCTAGCGTGGTCCTGGCACCCTACTCATCAGAGTCCTCCTCTCGCTCTGCGGGATCCACCTCGTTCTCGCTGGAGATATCCGTCGCGGCAGTGAACTCGCGGGGCACGAACCGGCTGGTCGCACTGGGAGGACGCTCTTGCGGGCGGTAGTGCGTGTGCCTCGTCCTCGAACCGGAGGTGTAACTAGCTCTGGGTCTGTCTCTGGCTCAGGCCTCAGCCGTGGCTCGGGCCTCAGTGGTAGAGGACCATCCTCTCCGTCGACGTGGATCGGGTCGCGGGAGCTGCTACCTGGGCGCTCGTCAATCCAAATGGGGCGCATGGGCGACGACCCTGGCCCTCGAAGCCTGCGATGTACTTGCTCCAGACTCTCTCCCGGAAAGTTCGCGGGGCGAACGTGCTGGTCTCTAGTAAGGTGTAGGTGTGGTAGTTGTGCTGTCGTGAGCGCGTGAACAACCAAACGTCCTTGGGAGGTGGTGACGACATGCCTAGCAACTGGAGTCATACACGAGTGGGGATAAGAACGACTTCGTTCTTAGTGGGAACTCTACGGGGCCGCTATTGTTCAATTACTCGGGCAGATTCCAGGCCACTCAGGAATACCTCTAAGTGTCATGCCTACTAGACCCCTACTATTTATTATCTTTGGCCTAAGTCCTGAGCAGCTTTATCTAAGTTACTAGGTGATTGGCTCTCTAATCCTGTCATTACCGGGGCTTCGTGCTCGTTAACGGTACGTTGCTATCAAAGACATACTATTCGTCTTGGGTCGTTACCTTGACGATACATAATGCATGGACAGTTATACATAATGCCTAAGCAGATATACATACATACTCATCATAGCATCAATCATCAATGCATATAGTTCATTTCATAATGCATGGGGGATTTGGGAATCTCTTACGCGCTCTGTGGCTGCGTCCTGCTTAGTCATTCGCACCTTTGTAGCCGTGGCCTCGGACTACAACCTCTTTTTGCCACTATTGTATCGACCCGGCGGCGCTATTTACCGGTATGGTAGCTAACCATGCAAAGCTCATAGGAGGTAATCATCGAATACAATAGGTGCAACCATCCCTTCTGGAATGGCGAGGGATCAAACCTATGAGTGATCAGGCGTGGCGCGCTTAGATCGGCCCTATGACTCGATCCGGGTTCTCTTTCTTTTTTAAGTGGGGCCCCTTAGTCATCATTTCATTTGTACAGACCTATGCCTGTTTTACATATCTGGGCCTATGCCCGTGCCTCATCGTAATCAGGTCTCTTTACCTGTGTTGCTCATGACCAATTCATCTTGCTAAATTGACGAGGGGCGTGTCTGTAAGACCTTGCCAAGAGAATAGGGGTTTCCTAACCATATAACTAGACTCCTTAACTATGGTCTACCGTGCCAACTGTGGTCGGGGACCTTCCTAATCCTTCTTTGTTTCCTAGGGTTCCATTATGATCTTCATTAAACTTTAACGTGAACTTCTAATTATCTAAGGTCGCCCTAACTCTTACGACGACCTTTCCTCATGATGCATGCTTGAATTACACAAAGACATACATAACTATGCAGGTTGGATTCCATAGAACCTTTAAAATCATAAGTTTTCAGTAAGCATTCGAATACCCAGGGTTTTCGCATTCGATTGCTTCTTTCAATCGAATCCCTTAGGGATTCAATCGACTGAAATCCTTCTCGGTCTTTCATTCGAATGAAATCCTCAAGTATTCGATTGAAACCCTCCGCGGTCTTTCATTCGAATGAAATCCTCAAGTATTCGATTGAAACCGAAAATCTTCTTTCATTCGAATCCGTGGGAATTCAATCGAATGCTACAGTAAAAAAATTGCCCCGAGAGTAAATTTCTCAGGGGTTTTCTCCGCGTAACATTTTCGACTTCTACAGTAATCCAATCAGTACAGTTATGGTTTCCAAACATCAAAATCATCAAAATCTAATCTCCCTAACTCATTTCTTATAGTTTGTACAAAAAGGTTTTTCACTCACATACACAGAAATGCATATAATTAATCATCAAATAAACTACATAGACAGTGGGCTTAGAGTTACCCACATCTGATGGAAATTCCGCTCCCGTAGACTGGAAGTAGAGAATTTCCTCTTCGCAACGGCGTGCTCCTATGATTTTTCCGAAGTCTGAAAATGCTTCCGCGATGTGCTTGAGCAGGACGGGTGTTTATGAAAACGAACTGAAAGTGACGTTCTGAAGGTGGCTATTTATAGCCTTCTTATTTTTCCTTTTCTTATTTTCCCTTTTCTTTTGTTATCTGTTATTATTATTATTATTATATTATTATTATATTTATAAACTTTATAACTTCTGCTAAAAGTAATTAAATAGCCTTGGGCCGGTTCTATTTTCGTTTCCTGACATTTTGTCCAATATTTCCCACACTGGTTGCCCTAACAATATTCTGGGCATGCCGTCGTGATCCATTGATTTTTCCCCTCGACCCGGGAACTACCACTCAGGAGTTTTCGATCGTTTTATCGTATCCAAAAATTCCACGAGCGTTTCCCGGTATCCGAAACGAATTCCGTTCGAGTCGAAACTCTCCCGGATGCGTTGGAAAATTTTTCGGACAACATAGCCTAATCCTGGCCGCTAATTCGGAGATTTTACAGGTTAAATTCTCCTTCCTGGATCCTCGGAATGCCTT
>QANU01080314.1:0-13644 GCA_003254905.1 Nissolia schottii | reverse complement strand
TTTCCTATTATTTTCTCGAAAAAAAAAACAAACACAAAAGCACTGTTCTTTCCGCATTCTTTCACTCTATTTGCTTCAGTTTTTTCTTCAAAAAACAAAATCTCTCTCTCTCTTGATTGCAAACCAAATCCCTAACTAATTCGTTCCAATTCCGATTCTAATTCCTTCAGATCTCGCTCTCTCTGTGCAAAATCAACGCAATGAGGAGATGGTGTCTGGTTCAGGAATCTGTGCAAAGCGCGTGGTGGTGAACGCTCGTCACCGCATGCTCGATCGTAGCGAAGGAGCTTTTCAACGGGCAGAAGGTGGTGGTGGTCTGCTGCGAAGAGATCTGCATCTCTGACGGCCTCGTCAGGCAGAAGATGAAGCACATGCTCTTCCTCCGCAAGTGCATCAACACCAAGCCCTTTCCTCGGTGGCAGCGATTCAGATCTCGACGGCGCCGCGAGGGATTCGCTAGCGGTTTGAGGAGCACAGGTTGTTGCAGAGGTTGTACACGTCAAGATCTCCTTGCAGAGGAGACGAGTGGGCTGCGATTGTGGAAGAAAGAGCCTGTACGCGCTGAGATCTCCTTGCGGAGGAGACGAGGGGGCTGCGATTGTGGAAGAAAGAGCCTGTACGCGCTGAGATCTCCTTGCGGAGGAGACGAGGCGGCTGCGGCGGCGGAAGGCCGCGGGTCCGACTTCCAGATCTGTTGCGGTTGATTTTGCAATTCTCTATAGCTACTAGTTTTGTTTCAGTTTGAAATTGATCCTCTCTTCGGCGCCTTGGAAGTGGAAGCGTAACGGTCTTGGTGTGGGATTTCTCATCTAGTATTCTTCTGCTCTTGCCTATGCATTTTCTCTCTGTCTTCGATAATTTTGATTTATGATCTAGAAGTTTCTCCGTGATGTGTGATCGATGATTTCGATTTTATGATCTAGAAGTTTTGTTTTATATTTCTGTGTGTGCAATATGATATCGTTGTATTTGAGATTTAAAATTTCCAGTTCCGACTTTTGATTTTCTGCAGCTACAACTGAGCTTATGTGCTTTTCATATTGAATATTTCTATTCGACGTCTTAGGGAGAACTAAGCTTTGGTTCTGTATTTCCAAGTTCTGTGAATTCCAGACTTGTTGGAACTTCATTTGGCATTATTGGTCTAGTTCTTGAAGTTTTATGCTCTGTTTTGGTACTCTTATTCAGAATGTGCACAATGTGTTTGCTATGTGATTGGTATTGAGTTCAAGATCTCCTAAGTATTGTTTCTTGCTGAGTTTGGTTTAGATTCTGTTGAGAGATATTACTTGATCTATTACTCCTAGTTTGGCCTACTTATTTCTGCTTTGTTAGCGTTGTGTGGCTTTGATTCAGATCATTGTGTGACATGGCATTGGTCCATATTTTGTTAGCCTTATGGCTTTGTATTTGCTCTTATCTTGGGTGGTTAAGCGTTGAAATTCAGCTTCTGCACTTGATAATTGAGTTCTGTTTGCTTCTGCCAAGTGGGTGGTTAAGCAGTTCCCATGTTGGGACCATTTGCAAATGGTGTTGTTGAGACGTTGGAGGAAGATCGAAGGGGCTTTAGTGAAAGTCGAAGACTTCCAGGAACTAGGAACTTTGGTGGTTGCTGCTAGTTTTCAATCAGTTAGCATTGTGTTGCTCTTTGATTTTTCTTTGTGTCATTGTTTCCAAGTTGGAAATGTTAGTGCACATTGTCCAGCTTGGGGGTATTAGAATATATAGTTGAAGTATTGATAATTGTAATAGTTAGTTAGGATTAGCTAATGGTTTAGCTACTTAGCTAATGGTTAGCTGTAGCCTATATATAGGCTGCATCACTTGTGTAATTCAGATAACTTTTCATTCTATCAAATTCCTTCCGTTTCAATTCTCTCTTTGATACCATGGATTTCAACAATTGACGTTATGTCGTTTAGTCATACCTTACATTATCTTTTCTCACAAAGCATATACGAAATGAAAAAATATCTTTAAAGTTTTTTAATTGCTATGCACAGTTGATAATGTAAAGTTTTAATTGCTAGGTATTGGTGATGTAAAAGTTTTTACATTGCCATCTAGTTAAATCACTTTAAAAATATAATTTTTCATATACTGGGCAAGAGAGTTAATTAATTGGATATGGAACAGCTTTAAATCTCCAGGCCAACTATTCCACCTTTAGAGATGCCTATAAGCCAACAAAGGGATTAGTCATCGGGACTGTACCGGTGAACACCCTAGTCGTGAACAAAATAAAAATAATTTTACTTATATAAAAAGATTTGATTGGATGACGGTGTAAAAGAAACTTTACGCGGTCAATAGATAGCAATTAAACACTTATATTAATTTAAACAAAATAAAAATTCACCATCAAAAAAATGCTAAATATAGATGGATTTGCAAACAAATATTTGATTATTATAGAAGATTTTTGAATTTTACAAATGGATTTGTTATATTTACAAATGGATTGGTTTCACTTATTATTGGCATGTTAGTAAAATTCAGCGCAAATTCTACAGACAGATTGATTCATCTATAAATACAAACATATTTAATTAATAATATTCGTCAATAATATTATTTAAAATCTATCTTTAAATATCGACAAAAATTATTAATTTAATTTGTCTGTAATATTAGTGATTTTCGTTTATATTATTAATGAAAAATCACCGTCTTTATTTATACTATAGACAAAATTTATTAGTAAATCTATTTGTACTGTTTTAAATTATTGTTTTATATATTTTTTGTTTTTTGTTTAATTTAATTTAATTTTTATTTGAAATATATAAGTAATATCTATGTACTAAATTTTTTAGAAATTTAAAACGTTACTCTGTGAAGACCCATGCTCTCGGAAGGGCGCTGTAGCAACGTGTGAAACACCTTAGCTAACTGCATACGCTTAAGTCGTACGCAAGCTCACTAGGTTGTTTACTACCTGGTGAGAATACCTTAGTCCATCGTTATCTTTCGAAAGTAGTTGCTTACGAAAAAAGGGACCAATTTTTAAACTTTTCGTTTGCATTGAATAATTACTAAAATAGAGCCATGCGTCAGAAAGAAAAAGTATAACAAGAGGTAAAGCCTTTGGGCTTAGCGGATAGCAGTCGAATAATAATAAAGCATGGGATATACATTCAGTTGGTCCATCATACAAAGTCACATAGTTATAATTACAATAAGTAAGGTACAAATAACATATACATAATCCAAAATACCATATACATAATCCAAAATACTTAATATCAAAATGCAAGGGCTACTGGAACACTACTCAGCATGCCCTTGATCAAAAAAATCCCGGCATCCAGCTATCTCTGGTCTATGTCCCGTCACGGCCGCTCAAGGCTCCTCGGGCGGTTCGTCGGCATCCTCGAAATACGAGTCATCATAGGTCCCTGAAGTCATAAGGCAGTGGGAGTGAGAACGGTAGGTTCTCAGTGGAAATAACTTTAGTTCTTGTATCTCGTGTTATGTTAGGTCAGACTTCAGGCCACTCAGAGTTTTCTAAGTGAACATGCATACTAAACATCCTACTAATTACTATCTGACCTAAGGTTCTGAACGGCTTTATCTATGTTACTAAGTGATAGGGGAACTACTCTTGTTTAGTAAGTTCTCGTGCTTATTAACATTACGCGTACATACATAGCCGTCTCGAGCGTTCTCTTGACGGTAATTATAGAATAGCAGATACATACATTTCATATACTCATGCATAGCAGAATGAACATGCTTTTGGAATATATCTTATCCCCACCGTAGTAGTGCCCTCTTTCGACAGTACTACGACGGGATAACCTCGCACCCCCAATGTAGGCCCTCTTTCGACCTTCCTGCGGTGAGCTTCCACCTGCCGCATGTCCTCTCTCGAACCCTCGGCAGTGGGCGGATATTGTACCCCCACCTAGCAGTGCCCTCTTTCGACCCTGCTAGGCTTGATAACCGCACACCTCCAGGTATGCCATATCGACACCACCTGTGGCGGGCTTCCACCTTCAGTATGTCCCTTTGACCTATTGAAGTGGGATCGTTATTTGGCATCTCGTGATCACGGCCTTTTCAGAATTTTTCAACATTTTTGTTCATTCAGCATTTTCAGCAGCATTTCAGCATTTATTTCCTTCCAGTACCTGCAGCATGTCATGACTTGTTCCCTATGGTTCAATTCATAATCTTTACTTTTTACAGAATTACTTCTAGTCCTCTTAACATTATCTTATCATGATGCATGAAATGCTAACAGATTATTTCACATACTGCACATACTGCATTTACATCAGTTAACAATTACAGTCACATCATTGATTGTTAGACTATGTGCCTCAAAACAGTATCCATAACCATTTCAGGTCTCAGACTGCTCAGCGGTACCCTAAGGCCGCTCAGCGGTATAGCCATCTCGCTCAGTGGTGACTTGGGACTGCTCAGCGGTCACTGGGCGAATTTGAAAACCGAATTCTTATTTTCTTTCCTTTCTCTACCCCTTTGCTCATGGTTACTCCTTGAGGTTTTTACACATATTCTAACTATCAAAATCCTATTTAGTCTAGGTCACAGGACCCTTCAGAATCATCTCCCTATCCTAACCAAAGTTCTAAACTACCTAAGCATGCATACAACATCAAAACATAAACACACACACATAAACACATACATCCACTCAAGAGGTAAGTAAACTAGAGTTACCCACTTCTTGGAGGGCTGTTCGGTGGTGAGGAAGAGGGTAGGAGAGTCGTTCTCCGAGCTTCGGGCGCGATCCAAGCTTCCCGGTGAAGTTTCTGCAGCGTGATCACAGCACACGGACAGAGTTTCCCCTAGGATAGGAATTTTCCCAATTTTTTTCTGCATAGGGCCTGTCTATTTATAGGCAAAATTCTGCCTCCCATAATTACGTTTTTGCCCCTAAGCATAATTACCAAAATGCCCTTTTTAATTTCTTTAAAAATTAATTAATTTGGATGATAATCCAAATGTCACATCATGAATAGTAATTAGGATTTTTAATTATATTCCTTGAAATCAGAATTCTCACGTGGGCTGCCCAAAATTTCACTTTCTCTCGATTCTGTTTCGCTCGTGTTTTATCGCTTGCAGTGTCAATGCGTCGCGCACGGTCGTCCGAAAAATATTCCGCTTGTACCGTCGCGATGCTCTAATTTCCCCGGTCGTTGGAATATCAATGCTTTAAGGAATTTGTGAATTTTTCTCCGGAGGAGCATTTTTCACAGATACCTTTAACATGTCATCGAGCCCTGATGACCGTAGACCGCTGTTCCACGCGCGGTTTCGTTACTTCCCGACCGTCCCAATGGGATCGTGCGACTATCCTAAGGTGTTAAAAACCTTTCCCTGGTACCGGTTGGATTTCCAGAGACTTAGGGCTCTTTGCTCAATTCTACAGTCTAAACGGAGCCGTTTTAGTGTCTGCGGAATCGTCTGAAACTCCGCAGAACTCTGTTTAACGGTCAGTTTAATCTCATCACCCGATTCTGAGGGTCAGTAGGAATCATTTGAGTGTCATCAAACTTGTCCAAAACCAAACAGAATAATTCCTACAGACTTCCACACATTTACTCTTACCCAAGGTTCTATGAGTAGTTGTTCGACGAAATTCTTACTAAGAAAAGAGCGGGATGTTACAACGTGAAATGATGGACACGCTGCAGCACTCCCACAACGCTGCAACGACTCGGGGCTTGCGACGTGCTGCAGCAACACAGAGGTTACTAAAACCCTAGCTCTACAACTACTTGTTTGGAGAGGAGGCTCCCCCTCCTCCTATAAATAGAATCCCCTAGGCAGCACTACAACTCACTAATTCCTTCACAAACTCTAAGGTTCCTCACAAGGGCGGGAACTTTTCTACTTAGTTGTTTTTGTAGAGACGCAACATCTTCACTTAGGGTATGTAATTAGTCTTTTAGGGGGGCTTAGGGTAGTAGGCCCTGGAGCCACTACTTTGGTAGTGGTAATGCTGTGGCAGTCCACGACCCTCATGGCAGTACCGGTTCGCTGTAGTGATGTTAGATCACTACCGCGACACCCTTCAATAATATCATTTTTTGTCAGTTTCTCGTGATATGTTGTTTGTTGGCCTTTTTAAGTGCCAATGCTATACCGTTCGAAGTTTCTAGTGCCAGTGCTCCCTAGCCTCAAGCCTTTCCAGGTGAATGGAGGTCCCAATGTGTCGACAGTGTGACGCATTAGCGGTCTATCAACCGAGACAGTTATGGAAACATGCTTATTGTTATTTAATTATCAATTATTCAAGTATATAGGTTAATTAATGCTTATTAAATTACATGTTAGGATTAAGTAGAGACTTATGTATCTGTTATGTGAAATAAATATAAGTTTATATGCTTAGAACTGCTTGGTTAGGCTTATGTAGCAACTCCTATAGTATGATCATAGGATAACAAACTTTCCATAATCAGTAGGCATAGAATCTAACATGTTGGTAATTCACTAAATTAATTAGACTATAATTAGATCACCCACACTAATTGAAGAATATGATAATCAGTTATGCAAGACAACCCTAGGATAATAGACTTATGTTTCAACAAGCTTCAGTATAATACGGGTTCAACGTACCCACAGTATTCTCAATATTATATGGGTTCAACGTACGTACTCACAGTATTCTCAATATTATATGGGTTCAATGTACCCATAGTGTAACACCCTAGCTAGTTGTTTACGCGTAGGTCGCAAAGAATGTTCACTAGTTTGTTATTTTCTCAGTTGGAATACTTTTAGTCCTATAATTGCTTTCAAAATTATCCTTTACTGAAAATATGGACCAATTTAAACTTTTTCCTTTGATACGAAAAGCGTAAAATATGAGCTGTGCGTGTGAAGAAATACATACACACACACACACACACACACACACACACACACACACACACACAAAAGCGTTAGAGTCTCAAGGACTTAGATGTTAGGTATAACTATAGGTAATAACTTCAATCAAGTCATAGAAATCATAGCATTCATACATTCATGTTGGTCCAAGAGAACATTCACAGATAAATGTATATATATAAGTACATACACACTTAATACACATAATAAGCTAATGGCAGGTATAAGTCCTTCAATTAATATAAAACATAATGTTCTATCATCACGGTTCGCCATTTTAAACATAAACTCCTCTGCTGTGTCCTGTGCAGAAGCTGATACCATGACGACTTCAAAATCAACCTTCACTGTCCCAAGGTAGGGTCCTCAGTAGATTTTTCAGGGACTCCTGGAATCATAATGAATGGGGGTGAGAACATTACGTCCTCAGTGGGGAATCCTAGGGCATAACTATTCGTTTTATTCATTTATGATTCCAGGCCACTCAAGAGGTCTCTAGTTGATAAAATAAATAAATACTAAAATACCCTATTTCCTTTTAAATCCGTACTAATCCTGAGAAGCTTACCTATTTACTAGGTGATAGGGGAATTCTAATCTTTCATTACCTATAAGGTCTTTGTGCTTTCTAAACCTATTCGTATTTGTATTCGTATTTAAGGCAGAGCTCATGCCTGAGGTGGTAGCTAGCCACAGACGCATTTAGCGTAAACATATTAATAATGTAACCATACCTTCCCTACAGACCTCATACCATGCAGGAAAGTAGCCTTACCTTCCCTACAGACCTCATACATGCAGGAAAGTAGCCATACCTTCCCTGCAGACCACATACCATGCAGGAAAGTTTCAGCAGCAAAATAACAACAAAATTATTTCAACAGCATAATAACAACAAAATTATTTCAGCAACTTAATAACAGCAAAATTATTTCAGCAGCTTAATAACAACAGAATTATTTCAGCAGCATAATAATAGTGTATTCTAGTTCTTTCAGTAGATTTCAATAATCATCCCTGCATGAGTATACATGAGGGGTCATGCGTCAACATGAAATGGTTGTTTATGCAGTGATCATTCTTTCGTATTGACGTGAGTCATTTTTGCTTGTAATTGTTCATCCCTGCATGCGTCTGTATGACAGGTCATGTGTCAACATGAAAGGTTTGTATGTGCAGTGATCATTCTTTCATATTGGCGTGATTGACCTTCTAACTAACTGATATTACCCTCACATTTCTAATAGCAATCATTACATTAAAATCCTATATAGCACATACAGCTTTATAGTCATATAACGCCTAATCAAACACAATAATCATGAACTGTAAAGTAAAGTGCAGTTGTGTTTTCAGTTTATGCTTGCTCTCAGGGATTCTTGTTCTTAAACTTTAAAACAGCACTAGGATGTCCTTTCTATCTTCTTAACATATTCTTGTTATCTTAATCCAATATTCTAACTCATTTAAATTCACATTGTAAGACTACTATCTAAACTTATATTTTCTAAATCACATTTTCTTTCCTTTAATCATTCTGAACCTAATCTCACTTCCAAAGTTCCTTAAGATCTCAAGTATTTATAAAACCCTAATCACGTTGGTTCCCTCTTCAAAACTAATTACCCTAATCCTGCACCTCATTCTCTTAATACCCTAACTTCATTTTCATTCCTTTTGATTCTCCTTTTCATATTAATTCCTCAAAACTTATAACCTTAAACCTAATTGTTCATGCTCATAAATTTTCTTGTTTTTTTTTTTGCACACTTAACCTACTCCCACTCTAAAGCTTATTAAACTCTCATATCCTTTAAAACCCCAATTTCGTTATACCTTTTTAAGTAAAACCTGAATTGCATTACATATGTAATCACTCTCAACCTCAATTCTCTCATACTTAAACTTTATCCAAAGCTCCTTAAACTTACACATGAGTTAAAAACCCTAATTATACCTTTGCCTAAGCTCTTAACCCAAATTTGTACTATGTGTACATAAGCTCTCAAAACTCATTTCTTGAACTTAACTACTAACCCAAATCCTCTCAGGCTCAATGTATGAATCCAAACCCAGAATCTTACCATGTTTAAGTTTTAGAACCCTAAACTTATCATTCTTACACCTCTGAACCCGAATCCTTGCCTGATGATTATACTCTCTCCAGCCTCTTTTTCTTAGCTTAAAAACTCATTCCAATCTTCCAAAACTCAAGTGCATGAAACCAAATCCCTAAACCTATAACTTCTACATTCTTAAACCTAAGCTTTGACTAATATGCATAGATACCCTAAAGCTTGTTTCCTTGATTTGAAACCTCACTCAATTTTTTCTTAAATCTTTCATGCAAAGGTTAAAACCTTACTTTACCTTAATTGTACCCTCTTGGCTGAATTCATAGTAAGTGTTTATGCATTCTCAAAACTTAATTTCATGTATAAAATCTTGTTCAATTCTTCTAATCTCACATGTGATTATCTCAAAACCCCAATTCTTCCTTAACCAAGCCCTCATACCCGAATTCACTTGATTTTCTCAAGCACTCTCAAATCTTATTTTCTTAACTTAGCAACTCACTCAAAATCTCTTAGAGTTCACATGCATGAGCCCAAAACCTAAATTTACCAATTTTCAAGCCCTAAACCGAATCCACTCTTTAGTGTTTTAACACCCTTAAGACTTAGTTTTTCAGAGTTAATCCTTTATAAATTTCTCTCAAACTTTCTTGTCTTTCAATATCCCTGAAAACATAAGAGCACAACTTAGTTTTCTTAGAAACAAAATCCGCAAAATCATAAGGATAACAAGACACATAGAAATCAAACTAATCCACTTAAATAGTGGATGATTCAGATTACCCACTTGAAGCAAACTTGAAAGAAACTTGGCTACACCATCAAAGCTTCTTGTATGGCTTTGGAGAGGCTCCAAAGCTTTCATGTAAGGTCCTCCAAGGATGATGCTGGTGGCAGTTTTGATGATGCTCTTGACACAAATTCTCCTTGGCCTTTGTTCCTCCTTTGTCCTTGCTTTGCTTGCTCTTAGTTTTGGGTTGTTGATGAGTGATTCTTGGCAAAGTCTTGCCACGGTTTTCTCTGAAGAAAACTTGAGAAAATCTTGAGAGGATGATGATGATGAGGCCACGATTTTCAGCTCAAGAAAAGCAAGGAAAGTGATGAAAGAAATTGATGAAATCTTGAGGAACACAAGGAAGGCTTGCATACGGTTTTGCTCTTGATTTTCAAGCAAGGAATTGGAAACAAAATGAAAAACAACTGAAGGTGTGATGAGCTTTCAGATTTTGTGTAAAGAAAGAAAGGTAAGGAGGCGAGCTTATGAAAGAAAAAAACATGGAAACCGAAGGCACCAAGAGGCATCGGCCTTGTGCTTTGTTTTCCTTTGTTTTTCCAAAGAATGACAATGAATTGCAAAATGAATTTATAGCCAAGAAAGCTTTGGTGGCTGAGCATTATTTTGGGATGAATTAATGAATTAAAACTTTAAATAAATTAGAGAAAACTAGCCGTGTTGTGCTATCACCATGCATGGCCTTGGTTTGCCATAAACATGGCACGTACTTGCTTTAATCCAAGACATGTGTCCTTGACTAGTCATGCTTAGTTTGGGCTGAATTGTCCACTTGGTCGTGTGTGAGCATTCAGCTTATTAATTTGTTGAGTGTGTGTATTTGTTTCGTAAATTTCCATGTATGTGTGGGTACGTGTGTCGCCATACATGCGTGGTGATTAAACAGGGATTGTAACACCCTAGCTAACTGCCTATGCTCGAGTCATACGCAATGCTCACTAGGTTGTTGATCACTTGGTGGGAATACTTATAGTCCTTTATTACTTTTCAAAAATACGGGTTTATGGAAAATATGGACCATTTTAAAACTTTTCTGCTTGTTACTTATTCATAAAGTATGAGCCGCGCGTGAATCAAGACATATAATACAAACGATAGAGCTTGAGCTTACAAGGGTTAATCCTTACTAACATAAGCATTTATAACCAAAGCATAGTCAAGTACATGGTCCTGTACAAATAATTTACAACAACAATAGAGTATTATAATAATTTACATACATGGATCATATACATCAAAATATATATAAAAAATGCCTATGTGGCGCAAAATTAGACTAGCTAGTCCTCAGGTCTGATCTTTTGCTAGCCTGCACTGGGGCCTTCACTACTCCGTGGTTGGCTCCTCATAAGGCTCCTCGTAGTCTTCGCCTGCTCCTGGAAGCATAAGCGAGTGGGGGTGAGAACGGTTGTCCTCAGTGGTTAACCTTAGCATCGAGGTACTTCTTTAACTCTCTTATGAACCAGGCCGCTCAGGAGATCTCTATGTTTACATGCATACTAACATCCTACTGATTATTATCTTTACCTAGAATCCTGAACGACTTTATCTAAGTTACTAGGTGACTGGGGATCTAGTCCTTCTTATCTAAGTTCTCGTGCTTATTAACTTTTCTCACATATATACATAGCCGTCTCGAGCGTTCTCTTGACAGTACTTACTTCATACATATACTTACATACATTATCATATGCTTATACGTCACATATTCAATCATCATATCATTGCATATTCATTCATTTCATACTTTATGCATGGGTTCTCTTACGCTTCCCGGATGAACTTCGGTCCGGGTCATGTCCTTTTTACATTGACGGCCTCAGACGAACTTCGGGTCCAAGGTTACGCCTTTCTTATCTCTTTGCTTGGACGCCCCTAGGCGAACTTTGGGCCCGGGGTCACGTCCCTTTCATCTAGTCCTTCGCCCATGTAGTCGTGGCCATATGAATACAACCACTTCTGTTCCCAGCTTGACGACGACCAGGCTGCGCTCACACCTGAATAGTTGCGAACCACCGACGGAGAACTTCGTTCCATTATCGCCTATCAAGTGGGCTAACCTCCACTAGGTAGGAGGCGGGGGCTGGCCATCGCGACGGAACCAGGCATTGGACTCATACATCATCATAATCATGTCTTTAGGTGTGACGTTACCCTTTCTCATTCATCACTTCTTTTCTTTCTTTCTTTCTTTCTTTCTTTTCTTTCATCATCATTAACCAATCCATCCTTTTGGGACTGGTGAGGGGCGCGTCCGTAGACTTTGCCAAGAGAGAGACCTCCTATCATATAGCTACATACTGGTTCCCTAGTGTTCCATTATGATATTTAAGCATTAAGTGATTAAACTCTAGTTCTCTAAGGTTGTCCTAACACTTAGGTGACAACCCGGTCCTCATGATGCATGATATCATAAACCTCCTAAACATAGTTATTTGACATGCAATGTTCCACATACATCCTACCTATTACATACATCCATCATATACATCAGTTAGATCATTGCTTGTTGGACTATGTGCCCAAGATAGTTTCCATGAGTCCCCTGCCTCACAGACCGCTCAGCGTGACCTTGGGTCCACTCAGCGTTCCCTGAGACTCGCTCCTCCACTTTTCCAAAATCCATTTTCAAAGGGCTCTCAGCCGCTCAACGGTGCACTGGACCGCTCGGCGATCTGATGCCTAGTTCCAAAATCATTTTCCATCCTTATCGCTAAGTTTCAGCCTAGGCCGCTCAGCGGTGAACTTCATACCGCTCAACGGTTGAGTTCGCTCAGCGGCTCCTGAGCTAGCTCAGCGCTCTGGGCGAAACTGCAGCACCTGCTTTGTTTTCTTATCTTTCTTTCCATCACCACCCATGGCCACTTCTGGAGAATCTTACACATATTTCAACAAGTATATTAGCATCTAGTCCAGGTCACAGGACCCTTCAGAATCAATCAAAACCTAACATAGCAGTTCTAACATAATACATGAAACAACATAAACAAAGCCAGCATGGAAACACCACCAAGGAGGTGAGTAAAACTAAGGTTACCCACTTCCTTAGAGGCTTGAAGAGGGCTGGAAATGGTGGCAAAGATGCAGGCTCTTGGGGTGTTTAGCCTCCTAAACCAGTCTCCTGATTTCAGCAGTGTTCCAGCAGGGTTTCTGAACCGAACGATTTTTGGGCATAGTTTCCACAACCTTGAAATTTTTGTGAAAAATTCTGAATGGGAGGGGCTATTTATAGCTAAGAATCTGTCCCCCAAAATTACTCTTTTACCCCTTGTGAAATTTACCATTTTGCCCTTTTTAATTTAATTAAAGAATTAATTAATTAGTTTAGATAATTAAGATGTCAAATTAATGAATAGGAACCTAACTTTTTATTATTTTTCTTGAAAAATCTGCTTCCATCACGTGGTGAATGCAGATGTGGGTCCCTCCCGGTCCCGTTTTGCTCGTTTTTGGCCGTTCGCAGTCTCGGTGCGTCCCGCACGGTCGTCCGAAAATTATTCTGCTTATACCATCGCGATCCTCTAATTTCCCTTAGCCTAGAAATAATATTTACTCAAGGCATTTGTGAATTTTCCTCCAGAGGAGAGTATTCTTCACAGATACCTTTGATACACCATTAAACCCTGGTGACTGCAGACCACCGTTCCGCTTGCGGTTTCGCCGTTGCCTAATCTTCCTAATGAGGTCGTGGGACTATTCTAAGGTGTTTGTACCCTTTCTCTGGTATAGGTTAGGTTTCCAGAGACTTTGGGAATCTCTGCTCAGTTCTACTGGCTTAACAGGGCCAAACGAGGCCGTTCTAGTGTCTGCGGAATCATCCGAAACTGAACCGATTTTCGTTTTTTCGACACTTTAGGCTTTTCATCCATCTCTAGGGGTCGAGAGGAATCATTTGAGTGTAAG
>QANU01080294.1:0-28429 GCA_003254905.1 Nissolia schottii | reverse complement strand
ATTCTGCTATGCACTTTGATTATTCTGAATGTATAGTCTGCTGTTATGCCGTACCGTCAAGAGGGGAATTTACTAAACAGAACCGTACACTGATGGCTATTAGCCGAATTAATCAAATGCTGATAATAGAAAATAGTCCTGGGAAATTAGGATCCCTTGGTCCTCCTAGTCTAATCTAATTTCTGGATGCCTAAGCCCTTCCCTAAAGATCTCACTTATAGCCACTTGTGAGAGAAAATCATGGGTTGGGTATTATTCTCTCCTACTAATTCTCTACTCATAGTTATTCTCAACTAACTTATTCTCTCAATCCTAACTAATTGATTCTCTCCTAATTTACCTAATAATTCAGGTCCTAATTAAATTAAATTATTCTCTAGCCTA
Organism: Nissolia schottii; assembly: GCA_003254905.1. Lineage (NCBI taxonomy): Eukaryota > Viridiplantae > Streptophyta > Magnoliopsida > Fabales > Fabaceae > Nissolia > Nissolia schottii. The sequence goes on along the minus strand of QANU01080294.1, from coordinate 28,045 downwards.
TTCTTTCCTCTTCTAGAATAATGAAGTGGAAAAGGAATTATTTCCTTTCCCTTCTTGGCAGCTTCGGTTTCATGGTATGTAACAGTATGCATGTAAAGGTATGTACGGTAAAAGGGCCCGGACTAATTGCCCGAAAGTAAGCCCTAGTATGCCCTAAGAGCAGTACTCGCTAGGTAACCCTAATTCCCTAGGGTAAAGATTAGATGTTCCCGTTACCTAGTAACTTAAATAAAGTCGTTCAGGATAGCAAGACTAAATATGAACTAGGAAATGTAGATTTGCATGACGCTTAAAGATCTCCTGAGCGGCCTGAGTCATAACCGAACTAAAGAAACATAGAAAACCCTTAGAGATGACCACTGGGAGCACATGGTTCTCACCCCGCTCGTTTATGATGTCAGATGACAGCGACGGAAGTACGTAGACCCTCACCACTCATGGACCAAGGATCTACACCAGCTACACCGATCGTACTAGACAACGATGACGAGGAGTCTCCACCGTACGAGAAAGACATCGAGGTGGATCCAAATTCTCTACCTCCCACATGGTGGTCCTGCTACCGCCAAGGACCATGGAAGAGGGTCAACCCATTCTTCAGACGATGCCTAGCTCCGCGCACTCACGACGCCGAGGCAGGACCCTCCACAGCCTACTAGGACCTGCCCTCGATCCCCTAGTTTTCCCTAGAGGTCGAGGAGGACGACGATTCTCCAGTTCTGGCCTCGCCAGCGTCCACTAGCGATGATTCTGACGAGGAGGACCCCATGGAGACCGAGTCAGAAGAAGAAGGCCCCGAAGAAGATCTCGAGGACGACTAGCGGCAAGGCGTACAACCCTTTTTCTTGTATCAAGTTGAATGTAAATATGAAACTAATTGTATTATGTATAGTATTAACTTGATTTGCATTTCATGGGACCAGCTAAGTGCTTTAATTATTATGTTCCACTTGTGATGATACCCCCATAAGAACTATGATTATGCTATGTCGCTATATCGCTTGTTATATATGCTCATTCACGCGCGGCTCATAAATTACCTACAAACAAGTATACTAGAACGATGTTCAAATTGGTCCATAGTTTCATAAACAGAGTATTTTTCAAAGTATAGGGACTATGAGTAATCCCGACCAGAGTAGAAAACAACTCTACGTAGCGTATTTACGACTATAGCGTAAATACCTAGTAGGAGTGTGTTACGCACCCCCTTAATGCAGATCCAGTTAAATCAGGAAAGGAAATCCTCCCTTTCCCATTACTTTATTCTAGAAGATTTAGTAGAATAAGAAGGGAATAAATCTGTTAAGATATTGTAACAGATTAGGAGCTGATTTGCTATTCAAATCAGAGAAGCAATAATTTAGGAACTAAATTAGGAAATAAAATAGCCACCCGAGTCCTCCTGAGTTATAAGAGGAACCGAAGGGGGCCAGGGGATTTTATTCGAAAATTGGAATTAGGATTAGGAGGTCAAAGGGAACCTTTAATCCCAGAATTATTTTATCTTTCAGCATTCTATTTTGTATCCTATTAACCACGGAATTCCCTTCTGGAATTTCTGGTTTCATCAATAAAATTCAGCAAGCAATTCAGTTAACAGTTTCATAGATACCAATTGTTACAACTGGTATCAGAGCATCGTTTCCTGGGAGACTTGTATGGTTTCCACGCACGCAGTCATGGAGTCTCGGTTGGACGTGCTGGAACAGCAGATGGCAGAGGTGCGGGAGAACCAGGCGGAGATGAAGGAGACTCAAGCAAGCACACTGGCATTACTTCAGCAACTGATGGACCGGTTACCACCGCGGCAGACTGAGGGCAATCAGGAGGAAGAAGGCCGGGGGTCAGGAGGCCAGGGAGAGGGGGACAGGAACGATAGGGAGGAGCCAGAAAATAAAAGGTTTGAAGCCAACCGGAAACTGGACGTTCCAGTTTTTTCCGGCGAAGGAGCCTCGGAATGGATTGTGAAGATGGAAAGATATTTTAGGGTCACACAGGCGGCTTTACAGGATAAAATGGACATAGTCACCCTAGCTTTAGAGGGTGAGGCCCTCACTTGGATGGAGTGGTAGGAAGAGCACACGCCTTTCCTGCATTGGGATAGGTTCAAGGAGGATTTGCTGAAGAGGTTTCAGCCAGGGGCCGCCCTTAACCCCCTGGCACCATTGTTGGAAGTCTGGCAGATAGAGGACGTGGCGAGATATTGGCGAGAGTTTGAGGCTGCGGCTAGGTCCCATAAGGGCTTAGGCACCGAAGCCTTGATGTGCATATTCGCCAATGGGCTGAAGAAGGAGATACAGGCGAAATTGGAGGTGGCCAAGTTCACCCACTTACCGGCCTTGATGGATAGAGCCATGGCGATTGAATGGCGGAATCAAGCCTGGAGAGAGTCAGGATTAAACCCGGGAAGCAGGAGAGGAGAAGTGGGGTTCAGGTATGGGGGCACGAGCGGAGGCCGATCCGCAGGGTCTCATTACTCGAAGCCGGCAGGGGTAACCAAGCCCCCTGATAACAGAGGAGGAACAAGGACAAAGTCAGGGCACCGGGCCAGCCAGAAGACCACCGAATCCTCGGTGGGAAACCGACCAGTTATGAGTGGGGGAGGTAGCGCGACCCAGGGCACGAACCTGAAGTCGAACACGCGGCGTTTATCTAACGAGGAATGGGCTGAACGACAGAGGAAAGGCCTCTGTTTTTGATGCGGTGAAAAATGGGGGCTCGATCACAGGTGCACCATGAAGCACTTCCAGATATTGCTGTTAGAGGCAGAAGAGGCTGAAGAAACCGAATCGGATGACATAATTCATGGGGAGGACCAGAACCGAACAACAGAGGGACCCGAATTACAACTATCTTCCTACAGTTATTGGGGACTAACATCCAACCACACTTTCAAGGTGATAGGCGAAATTCAGGGACACCAGGTGGTGGTTCTAATTGATCCGGGAGCTTCAGCTAATTTCCTTGCCACCGAAGTAGTTAAGAGACTGGCACTGCCTGTAAAAAGAGTCCGTGAGTTTCAGGTTGAAGTGGGGAATGGCGACAAGGAGCGGGGTAATGAAGGATGCGAGTCAGTTTCCTTGACCATTCAAGGAGTAAAAATAATTCAGGATTTTTACATCATGAAACTGGGCTGTTCCGAGGTTGTTTTGGGAGCAAGTTGGTTAGCTAGCTTGGGAGAATTTGTGGGAAATTATAAGAAGCTGACCTTGGGCTGGGAGCACGAAGGGGAGAGGAAATTTTTGCAAGGAGACCTGCCTTTAAGCCGCAGCAAGGCCACCTGGAAGAACACCCTCCATGCCCTTCGACACCAAGGAGAAGGCTACGTCGTTACCTCTTTATCCATGACCACTGAAGAAGAAGAAACAGGGGAAATATCAGCTGAAACCGAACACTTTCTACAGGAGTTCCAAGACTTATTCCAGCTGCCTGAAGGTCTACCGCCCTAACGCCCAAATGACCATGCCATAGTCCTCCAGGAAGGCTCAAACATTCCTCGAATCCGACCTTATCGGTACCCTCACTACCAGAAAACAGAGATAGAAAAAATCGTTGAGGAGATGCTGCAGTCCGGAATCATTCGACCAAGCACAAGCCTGTTTGCTAGCCCAGTAATTTTAGTCAAGAAAAAGGATGGGGGATGGCGATTCTGTGTGGATTATAGGGCCCTCAACCGAGAGACCATTGCAGACAAGTTTCCAATTCCCGTGATTGATGAGTTATTGGATGAAATAGGAGGGGCCACCATATTCAGCAAATTAGACCTCAAATCGGGCTACCATCAAATCAGAATGCGAGAGGAGGATGTGCACAAAACCGCGTTCCGGACCCACGAGGGACACTATGAATTTCTGGTCATGCCCTTTGGCCTAACCAACGCTCCCTCCACCTTTCAAGCACTCATGAACCAACTATTGAAGCCTTTTTTAAGGAAGTTCGTCTTAGTCTTTTTCGACGACATCCTCATTTACAGTCAACATTTATCACAAAATTGGGAGCATCTCCAGCAGGTATTTGCAGTACTTAGACAGCATCAACTTTTCCTTAATAAAAAGAAATGCAGGTTTGCTCAGCCACAGATTGAATATCTCGGGCACCTCATATCAAGGGAGGGAGTGGCGGCGGACCCCAAGAAGGTACAGGATATGGTAGATTGGCCCATCCCCAAGGATCTCAAGGCCTTACGTGGCTTCTTGGGACTGACCGGGTATTATAGACGCTTCGTGAAGAACTATGGACGAGTAGCTTGGCCCCTCACCCAGCTCTTAAAGAAAGATCAGTTTCTTTGGAATGAAGAAGCCCAAGCAGCCTTCGAAGCCTTAAAAACAGCCATGACAACTGTTCCGGTTTTAGCAATTCCCTCGTTTTCCAAACCATCTGCCATAGAGACTGATGCATCAGGTAAGGGCATAGGAGCGGTACTAATGCAAGACGGCAGACCCGTGGCCTATATGAGTCAGAAAATTTCAGATAGAGCTCAATCCAAGTCGGTTTATGAGAGAGAACTGATGGCCATGGTGCTTGCCATCCAAAAGTGGCGACATTATCTCCTTGGCAACCACTTCACTGTGTTCACAGACCAGAAAAGTTTAAAGTTCTTGCTGGACCAGAGAATAGGGGGAGAAAAACAGCAGAAATGGATGGCTAAACTCCTGGGTTCGATTTTGAAATCCGTTACAAGGCAAGAAGGGACAACCGCGTAGCAGATGCGCTGTCCAGGAAATTTCAGTTGGCTACCGTTTCAATTGTCACTGCTGAAGAGTGGGCAGGACTATCTGAAGAAGTGCAGGCAGACCCTAAGCTAAAAAACATCATGCAGGACATTATTTCAGGCAGGGAAGCTCCTGCAGGATACACCATACACGATGGTAAGTTGCTGCACCAGGGGAGATTGGTTGTTCCCAAGCATTCCAAGCTGATTCCCAAGATCCTCAAGGAATTCCACGATACCAAGATGGGGGGCCACTCAGGATTCTTCCGAACATACAAGAGAATAGCTGGTTTTTTGTATTGGGAGGGCATGAAAGGAGCTATCATGAACTATGTCAAGCAATGTGCCGTTTGTCAAGCCCATAAACATTCCACCCTAAGTCCTGCAGGTTTATTACAGCCCCTTCCCATTTCTACGAATGTGTGGTTAGACATTGCCATGGATTTCATAGGAGGCCTCCCAAAGGCCCAGGGAAAGGACACCATCCTTGTAGTTGTTGACCAGATGACCAAGTATGCTCATTTTTTTTCATTATCCCACCCTTACTCGGCCAAGGAGGTAGCTAAACTGTTTATCAGGGAGGTGGTTAAGCTCCACGGCTTCCCAAGCTCCATTGTATCCAGCCGTGATCGAGTATTTATGAGCGCCTTTTGGTCCGAAATATTCAAGGAAGCAGGCACCACACTCAAAATGAGCTCAGCATATCACCCCCAAACAGATGGGCAGAGCGAGGCTGTTAATAAGTGTGTAGAAACCTACCTCCGCTGTTTCACTAGCTCAAAACCCAAACAGTGGCCCAGCTGGCTCAATTGGGCTGAATACTGGTATAATACGAACTGTCATGGGTCAATTAAGATGACACCGTTTCGAGCACTGTATGGGCGAGAACCCCCCACACTATGGCGCGGTGGAGGAGAAGTGGTTGTTGAGGAAGTCCCCAAGTTAATGGAGGAACGCAATCAGATGATAGAAGAATTACGGTTTCACCTAGAGAGGGCCCAGAACAGGATGAAAACGTATGCGGACAAGAAGAGGAGAGATATGACATTTGCAGCAGGGGATCAAGTCTATCTAAGAATACAACCGTATCGCATGAGAACATTGGCAAAGAGAGTCAATCAGAAGCTTAGCGCCAGATTCTATGGGCCTTTTGAAGTGCTGGAACGAATTGGTCAGGTGGCCTACAAGCTGAAGTTACCCGAAGGCTCACAAGTCCATCCGGTGTTTCATGTCTCTCTCTTAAAGAAGTGCATTTCTCCTTCAGGCCAAGTCCAGCCACTGCCGAAGGCCCTCACTCAAGACCTTGAACTACACGTCGAACCCCAGCAGGTCATTGCAGCCCGCACCAATGCAGCTGGACAGGAAGAAATTTTGCTACAATGGAAGAATCTTCCCCATTTTGAAAATTCGTGGGAACTGAAAGAGGATATCCGGACAGCTTTTCCCTCCTTTCACCTTGAGGACAAGGTGATTCTTCAAGGGGAGGGTATTGTTACGCACCCCCTTAATGCAGATACAGTTAAATCAGGAAAGGAAATCCTCCCTTTCCCATTAGTTTATTCTAGAAGATTTAGTAGAATAAGAAGGGAATAAATCAGTTAAGATATTGTAACAGATTAGGAGCTGATTTGCTATTCAAATCAGAGAAGCAATAATTTAGGAACTAAATTAGGAAATAAAATAGCCACCCGAGTCCTCCTGAGTTATAAGAGGAACCGAAGGGGGCCAGGGGATTTTATTCGAAAATTGGAATTAGGATTAGGAGGTCAAAGGGAACCTTTAATCCCAGAATTATTTTATCTTTCATCATTCTATTTTGTATCCTATTAACCACGGAATTCCCCTCTGGAATTTCTGGTTTCATCAATAAAATTCAGCAAGCAATTCAGTTAACAGTTTCATAGATACCAGTTGTTACAGAGTGTTTCAGCGGCGGCGGGTGGTCAGCCAGAAAATTTTCTTATCTAGATTTATGAAATTTATTACTTGTGATGAATTTTATTTCCTAGTGTTTTTTGTTTCATTGTTCTTGATATATGTTAGTAGATTTTAGAAAATATATGCATATATTTTCAGCCGCATGGCTTCCACCATAATCCACAACACCATCTACCACATTTTTATGGCCTATTTTTGGCTTGCCGCCATACGTTATTAACAACACTAATGCAGACTAAAATTCAAAATCAATGACACGTATAAGGATCAAAATTATTGTTTAACCTACTTTTGTCCAATATGGAGAGCAAAGGATAAAAGTAAGAAGCTCAAACTTCCTAAAAGAACCATTAGGTCACCATCGATTCCACCTAAATTTGTTGTCCATATTAATATCCAGTCAAAAATAATAATAATAATAATTACAATTATTATTGGCATAGAAACAGAAATAGTTACTAGGAAGAAGACAACCACTCAGTTAAAGGAAGAAGCAAGAAATTAAGTGGCACCAAATTATTTTATTGCAAAATACCAAACTCTGCAGATTTCACATAGCTCAAAGAAAACTGCAGCAATTGTTAATCTTGAGGATTGTTAATCTTGCAATTAATAATCATTTAATCATGACTTAAGATATTCGGTAACACAGGTCTAGTATCGTCTCTGTGTGAGCCGGTTTAGATGACACTGCAAGGCCCAAATGCCCCACAAGATGGACTGGCCCATGAAGGGAACTATCTCTGTATGGATTGGTAGGATTATGGGGAACTACGTCTGCCTCACCAAGAGAGCTCTTTTCATGAACTTTTGTTCCACAGCTAAACGCTACACCTTAGGATTACCTTTAGTACCTATTCCTAGGTGTGACCAAACCTACGTCTACACGAGAGGTAAGACTCTTATCACTAGCCAAAGGACACTTTAACTTAAGCCATAGATAGGACCAATGGCCTGACGCTGCTGCTGTTGGGCAGGTAGGAGTAGGACTGCTTGTCACCTTGTAACATAGAGGGAAGGGGATGAAACAAAAGGAAAGAACAACACCACTTTAGAGCCTCTCTCTGCCTAAAAAATACAGCTGAGACCAAGAACAAGAGAGATAGAGAGAAAATTAGAGAGAAACAACCATTGATGAAAGCCTGAGAAACACCGTTCAAACTTAGAAAAGCAGTAGCTCAGCGTCCAGAATGGGAAGGAGGCACAAGTTCAGTCCTCCTCCAAAGAGCCCTCTTGATGGTTGTTCCTGTTTACTCTGGCGGTCCGCACATAGGGAATAGTCCCATAGTCTCTTATCATTCTACACATTTTCCTATAAATTTACGAACCCGATTTTTTATCCGAACACAAAATACCAAACTTTGCAGATTTCACAAAGCTCAGAAAACTGCAGAAATAATCACTGAACTATATAATCAAGAAAAAATAAATTTATCACCTTCAAGAACCGTGAACAGTTTTTGGATATTGAGTCATCTTTGATATATGCAACCTTGTTACTTCTAAATTCCTCAGGTACACAGTCAATGTCATATCTATCAACAACTTCAACAACCTACAAATCCACAGGTAAAATAAACATTGCAGTAAGCATGAAACTTTTTAAAGGAAAATGAAAAACATTGACTTCATAACACTAAGGTAAGTAGAAATGAAGCATACACTGTTTGAGGCACGAAGTGTAACAAGTCCAACAGGAATGAAAATGAAGCCCATCACTAGAAATGTAGCAATGACCTGCAAATGGCATGATTGAAATTTAGCATGCAAATGTTACAGAATAATACATCATCAAATATTAAGGGTGATGGTAAAAAACTAACTGTTGCTGGTGTAAGGACTGGTTTACATGCTGGAAGGTTTTGCTGGGTAAACTGATATAATGCTGCAAAATCGCCATAATGACATTCAGCACAAGTTTCTTAAAGAAATGAAAGTAAGAAACAAGTAAAACAGGGTTAAATACAAAGAGAATTGTCTAAAGATGAAACATGCAACAAAATTTTAATCTACTTGACAATTCAGAGCTTCTGACCTTTTTCCTATTCAATGAAGGCCAAACACCATAAAAAGTTTGCCTTCCTTTTCCTAATGCAAAGTGAATTTTCAAATAGAAGGAACAAAATGCCTAAAATGAAGTAAAAGGGGATGCACTATCTGATCCTAATATATTGCACCTAACCAAGTACTCTTGGTCAAATCTGATTTTAGAAAGAAGGTGCCAAACTAACTTATTGCACAAATGCCCACCAATCAACAAACAGTCAATCTTCAATAGACCATAGAGGTGAAGCCTTTTTGAGCATTTGTAAGGCAACAACTGGGCATGTAAAGGCTACTAATGCAAAGATCTGTGGAGAATTCCCAGACTCATGCACCCCACGTTTTCTCTCTGTTTTTCCTTTTCACTGTCGTTTGATTTTCAGTATAACCATTCACTTTCCAAACCATGGGAAATGAATTGAAGATAAAGGATCAGAGAAATCATAATAAATAATGGTCTTCAGAAGAGCGTCTAAAGAAATATTATCAACCCATCAAACTCTGAAGCAAAATAAGAAGAATGCTAAATAATGACAAGTTATGTTGGCTTTGGGAGTAGGAAAAAGGTCAATATTTTGTGGCAATGTGCCCTTTCTGCGACTATTTGGTGTATCTGGCTTAGGCGCAACTCTTGCATTTTTATTGACAAGTTTTCTGATAGGCATGTTCTTTGGGATAGGATTAAGCGGTTGGCTTCAACTTGGTGTAAAGCTCATAAACTCTATAGAGGTCTTTCCCTCTCAGATATGTTGAAAGATTGGAAAGCCCTACTTCATTGATAGTTTTTTGGTTTACTTTTTGTATAGAGGATCTCTTCTCCTCCTACCTTTTGTACTTATCTTCTCTTATCAATATATATAATTCTTCTTTTATTAAAAAAAAAAAAAGACTGCTAAAAGATTTCCCGTAAAATGATTGCTCAGTTCTTTGTTAGGCCAGTATAATGTGATAATATAAAAAATCAGAAGTTAGGTTGTGTCATGTGCTGAACTATAAATACAAAATTTCTGGAGTACATAAATAAATTATCCAAGGAGGACAACTTTGGTGCAATGGACGGAGTTGTTGCCACGTGACCCAGAGATCATTGGTTTGAATTATGGAATCAGTATCGCCATGTAACCCAAAGATCATTGGTTTGAATTTGTTACATACCCGCCAGCCACGGATTCAGTTAATAAAGGAAAGGATATTATTCCTTTTCCGCGGCATTATACCAGAAAAGGAAGGAATAGATCAGCAAGCTATTATTTTGAATTTAAATTAGATAGAATCTGATTGGATTAGCTGTATTATTTTATTGTATCAGATAAAATAAGTTAGTTGCAGATAAAGGGGAAGGTGAGGGATTTTAGGGATTTTCAGCAATTGATTCTCTCTTGCTGATTATATGGGAGAGACAGTAAGGCAGAGGGGATTCATTCAGAAATTCAGTCAGGACATAGGGGACCAAGGGATCCATAATTCCCAGGTTATTTTCTGCTACCTTTCTATATTTTTCTGTTCTGCAACCGTGTTCCCCACTGGGATTCGGTTATTATCAATCAATAATACTAAGCATTATTCAGCAATTATTCCTAATAGATACCAGTTCTTACAACTGGTATCAGAGCATCGTTCCAGGGAGACTTGTATGGTTTCCACGCGCGCGGTCATGGAATCGAGGTTGGACGTATTAGAACGACAGATGGCGGAAGTTAGGGCAGACGTGAGGGCGAACCAGGAAGCCATGCGAAATTCACAGGCTAGGCTGGAGGAGGCGCAGACGAACACAATGACCCTGCTTCAACAAATGATGGACAGGTAGGTTACCACCAAGGCAGACCGAGGACAACCAAGAGGACAAAGGCCGGGGTTCAGGAGGACAGGGGGAAGGTGACAGAAACGAGAGGGAGGAGCAAGAAGGCCGACGGTTTGAGACAAATAGGAAATTGGATGTTCCAATTTTTGCTGGTGAAGGAGCTTCCGATTGGCTTGTTAAGATGGAGAGATACTTTAAGGTCACGCAAACTGCCTTGCAGGACAAAATGGATATCGTGACCCTAGCATTGGAAGGCGAAGCTCTCACATGGATGGAATGGTGGGAGGAACACACGCCGTTCTTGCATTGGGACAGATTCCGAGAGGATTTGCTTAAAAGATTCTAGCCAGGGGCTGCCCTTAACCCTTTGGCACCGCTGTTGGAGGTTAGACAGTTAGAGGATGTAGCGAGATACCGGCGGGAATTTGAGGCCGCAGCACGATCGCACAAGGGCTTAGGCGCCGAAGCCTTAATGTGCATTTTTGCTAATGGACTGAAGAAAGAAATTCAGGCAGAAATTGAGGTGGCTAAATTTGCCAATCTACCGGCACTAATGGACAAGGCAATGGCTATTGAACGGAGAAACAGGGCATGGAGGGAAACAGGCCTCAGTCCGGCAAGCCGTAGGTGGGAAAGTAATTACAGGAGCAGTGAAACCTCAGGGACGCCCTATTCCAGGGTAGCAGGTCTCACGAGACCACCGGATGGCAGAGGAGGGGGCAGGGGAGAAGTGAACTACAGCACCAGGCCGAAACCTTCAGAGACCTCCGTGAATAATCGACCAGCACCCAATCCGGGGTCCAATGCAGCTTCTTCGAGCAACTCAAGAGCCAACAACACCAGGAGACTATCCAATGATGAATGGGCAGATAGGCAGAAGAGGGGCCTCTGCTTTCGCTGCGGGGAAAGATGGAATCCTGAGCACAAATGCACTATGAAAAATTTTCAAATAATAATCCTGGGTGAGGATGAGGAGAATGGGGAAGAAGAGGAGGCCATACCACCAGAAGAGGAACCCAGAGGAATGGAGGAAAAAACGGATTTGCAGCTGTCCGCTTACAGCTATTGGGACTCACGTCCCACAAGACCTTCAAGGTCCTAGGGGAGATACAAGGGGAGGCCGTGATGGTGCTAATTGACCCAGGAGCTTCAGCCAATTTTTTAGCCACCGAGGTGGTCCGGAGGCTGAACATTCCGGTGAAACGAATCAGGGAATTCCAAGTGGAGGTGGGGAATGGAGCTATTGAGAATGGCAACGAAGGCTGCGAGAATGTTCAACTACAAATACAAGGAGTAAAGCTTCAACAAGATTTCTTTGTGATGAAGTGAGGGTGTTCGGAGGTCGTATTGGGGGCAGGATGGTTGGCCAGCCTGGGGGAGTTCATAGGGAACTACAGAGAATTAACTCTAAGCTGGAAGCAGGACGGCTCGAGCAAGTTTTTAAAGGGGGACCCTTCTCTAAGCAGAAGCAGAGCATCATGGAAGAACACCCTACATGCCCTCAAAGGGAAGGGGGAAGGTTATGTCATTACATCCCTGGCCGTAGAACCTGAAGCGCCCAGGGAAGGAGACTCAATGACTGCCGAAACGGAGCTATTTTAGCAGGAGTTCCAAGACCTTTTCCAATTACCAGCGGGACTTCCCCCACAGCGCCCCAACGACCATGCCATACTCCTTAAAGAAGGCTCCACCATCCCACGCATATGGCCATACAGGTACCCCCATTACCAAAAGACTGAAATTGAGAATATTGTCACTGAAATGCTTCAATCAGGTATACTTAGGCCGAGCACTAGCCCTTTTGCAAGCCCGGTAATTTTGGTAAAGAAGAAGGATGGAGGGTGGCGTTTTTGTGTCGATTACCGTGCCTTAAACAAGGAAACAATAGCTGACCTGTTTGTAAAGGAAGTAGTGAAGCTTCACGGGTTCCCAAACTCGATAGTTTCAGACCGCGACCGGTTATTCATGAGTACGTTCTGGTCCGAAATGTTTAAACAGGCTGGAACAGCTCTCAAGATGAGCACGGCCGATCACCCGCAGACCGACGGGCAAAGCGAAGCAGTCAACAAATGTGTGGAGACATATCTTCGATGTTTTACCGGTTCGAAGCCCAAACAATGGCCACGCTGGCTCAATTGGGCTGAGTATTGGTATAATACCAACTACCACGGGTCAATCAAGATGACGCCCTTCCGAGCTCTCTATGGGCGAGAACCACCAACTCTTCTAAGGGGAGGTGGCGAGACAGCAGTGGAAGAAGTCAAACACCTGATGGAGGAAAGGAACCACATGCTTGATGAGTTACGATTTCAATTGGAAAGGGCTCAAAATAGGATGCGCACTTATGCGGACAAGAAGCGGCGAGACGTGTCCTTTGAACCAGGGGATTTAGTCTATCTCAAGCTGCAACCATACAGGATGAAAACCTTAGCCAAGAGAGTAAACCAGAAGCTCAGCCCACGCTTTTATGGTCCGTTTGAAGTACTATCCAGAGTGGGAATGGTTGCCTACAAGCTCAAGCTGCCCGAAGGAGCCCGTGTCCATCCTATTTTTCATGTCTCACTACTAAAGAAATGTGTAGCCCCCACCACGCAGATTCAGCCTCTCCCAGCAGCTCTAACAGAGGACTTTGAGTTGCAGGTCAAGCCACAGCAGGTCCTAGCGGTCCGCAGGAACTCAGCTAACCAGTGGGAAGTCCTGCTGAAGTGGAAACACCTTCCAGACTTCGAAAGCTCGTGGGAATCCGTCACAGATATCCAAACAGCCTTTCCCTCTTTCCACCTTGAGGACAAGGTGGTTCTTCAAGGGGAGGGTATTGTTACATACCCGCCAGCCATGGATTCAGTTAATAAAGGAAAGGATATTATTCCTTTTCCGCGGCAGTATACCAGAAAAGGAAGGAATAGATCAGCAAGCTAATTATTTTGAATTTAAATTAGATAGAATCTGATTGGATTAGCTGTATTATTTTATTGTATCAGATAAAATAAGTTAGTTGCAGATAAAGGGGAAGGTGAGGGATTTTAGGGATTTTCAGCAATTGATTCTCTCTTGCTGATTATATGGGAGAGACCGTAAGGCAGAGGGGATTCATTCAGAAATTCAGTCAGGACATAGGGGACCAAGGGATCCATAATTCCCAGGTTATTTTTTGCTACCTTTCTATATTTTTCTGTTCTGCAACCGTGTTCCCCACTGGGATTCGGTTATTATCAATCAATAATACTAAGCATTATTCAGCAATTATTCCTAATAGATACCAGTTCTTACAGAATTACGGAATCAACCCCTTTCAAATTCAAATGTAAGGTAAGGCTATCTACAATAGACCCATATAGTGCATTAAGTTTTCAGTCTACTGAGAAGGAGGGAAAAGAAAAAATGTGATTTATTCATGAATTATATGATAGCAGCACATGAATATAAATTCATCAACTAGAAAATTCATCCATGCAGTACCCAAAATTTTGGGGTCCTAAAACAATGGAAATAATTGAATATATTAAAGAAAAACACACCACTATGTCGTGTCGCATGTCTTGGAATTGTCTGCACTCCTGTGTCAACTGTTGAAGAACTCCCTCCATCGAGATCCATTATCACACCTTCCCCAATTTCCAGAGGCACCGCTCTACAACTGAACTACCCAATTTGCAACAGAACTTGCATTTGCCAAACACTGCATTACAAGTCAAATAGATACTTTTCAATTCATATTCTATTTTAGCTAGCTTACACCAGAACTTCCCTTCCGTAATTGAGCAGCAGTAAAATAATGCAAGCTAATCTATAATACTATCCTAATTCCAAATTGCCTATTTTGTTTAGGGTTTCAGACTTTCAGTTAGGGGAGAGGGCAGAGCATCACCTTAGACAAATAAAGTTAGTATTAAAAACAACAAAATCACAAAATTGAATGATTTGAAACCCAAATCTGCATTTTATTCAGTTCTCCCAAATGCTTATATAACCAACAGGAGGAAAATTCAGAAACGTTTCATTTGCAAGAGAAGTAATTATTATTCTAATAGCCAGCCAACCATGCCTTCAATAGCTATTCATGCATCGAATTGAACCTCTTATATTCTTATGCTACAGATAAATAATTCCAAATGCGGCAGTGTGCTAAGTCCTAACGAGATTAAAATTATTAAGATCATCTACAATAAAATAAAAATAGTCTTAAGGAAAATAATAATAAAAGAGCAAGCCCATATGGTACCGTACAATCACATTAACACAAAGGAAGGTCGAAACAACGCATTACCTGGGAATTACTGTAGATCACAGCATCAACACCGAAATTGAAGAGAAGGCAACGGGAATCGAAGAGAGATTCGAAGATGGAAGGAAGGGGTTACCAAGAGGCAGAAGAAAGCGAGGATTCTAAGAGTGTGGGCAACTGTATTCTTGGCTTGCAGAGAGGGAAGCGATCCCCACGCCGGAGTGAAAGAGAAGACAAGAAAAGAAGAGGTAGCTGGCTGGCGCGTTCGCGAGTCCACTCGGAAGCTTTTCGCCTTCAATAAAATCCACCGCTGACAATTACTGTTAGGAATAGGATTAATTGTTAGTTTACCAAAACAGTTGGTATTTTTGGTATTCATTTAAGCTTGAAATACACTCTGTGATATAACATCCCACTTTTTTCTTAGAAGGCCTGTAATAAATAAATATATGAATCATTTATTTAGATTGGGTAATTTTAGTACAAATTTTATTTCTCAAAAATACCAGTCAAAATAATGGTTTCGAGATCTCGCGAAGACCGATTTTTCGTCATCGTCGTCGAAATTTAATTACATATTGAAGGTATCNAACATCCCATAGACAGGGGTGATAATACTACCCACCTGTAGAAAGTTTGGTGGTGGTGGATGAGAGCTTGAAATGAAGCCTTGCAAGCCTTGATGCTTCCCAAAGCTTGAGCCTCCCTTTCCTCAACGGTGAGAACCTTGCACGATGGAGAGGGTGATGTTGTTCCCCTTGTAGTGGAAGAAGGGGAAAAGGAAAGCTGAGATGAGAAGACTTTGGGGTGCTGGGGTTTCAGTCTTGAAGAGAGGTGGAAGAAAAAGAGAATGTGCATGAGCTTCTTGAATGCTTAGGAGTGTGTTTGAAAAATAAGAGAAAGCAAATGTCTCTTGAGGCTTTAGAGAGCTTCTCGGTTTTGGGAGTTTGGGGAGAGAGAGATTGCTTGTTTCTTTGGGTGTAATAAATGTGTGAATAGTGAAAAGCATGGGCATGATGTGATTAGGCATTTGGAGTGTAAGAAAAGTAATTGTGGATGTAAGTGTAGAAGCATAATTTAGGGGATTATTTTGTACATAATTTCCCAGCTCTAGCCGTCCAGCCATTCAGCTCTAGATGCTGAAATTTCGTTTTCTCCCGTCCCGTTTTGCTCGTGTTTTATTGCTTGCAGTGTCGGTACGTCGCGCACGGTCATCCGAAAAATATTCCGTTTATACCGTTGCGAACCTCCAATTCCCCCTACCTCTGGGTATTAATATTTAAAGATGTTTGTGAATTTTCCTCCGAGAGAATATTCTCACCGACACCTTTTGTACATCAAAAAATTCTATCGGCGTACAGCAGCCGTTCGGCTGTCGGCCGAACTTCCTATCGTGATACGTCTTATTTCCTAAGAATGTTCTACTAAAAATTTTCCTTTTTAATTCTCTAATCAAGATTAGAAAAATTAATTTGCTAATTATGCAATTAATTATTCCTCTAAGAAAATTGGGATGTTACATTCCACCCCCTAGAAAAATTTCGCCCACGAAATTTAGATGAAGGTTAGGGCGTACCTTCAAACAGCTCGAGGTAGGCTCTTCTCATATCTGCTTCCAGCTCCCACGTCTGGTCCTCGCAAGCTCCATTCTCCCACACGACGCGTACCATCTTGACCTCTTTGTTCCTGGTCGTGCGAGTCTTCCAATCCACAATTCGTTGAGGCGTCATCGGTAGAGCGAGATCTTCTCTCGGTTGCACTTGATCCGTCTCAAAGATGTGATCGGGTGACGAGTGATACTTCCTCAGCTGGGAGACGTGGAACACGTTGTGGACATACGCCAACTGCGGTGGGAGAGTTACTCGGTAGGCAACCGGCCCAATACGCTCCAAAATCTGAAATGGCCCAATGAATCTAGGGCTCAGCTTCTTGACCTTGAGGGATCTTCCAAGTCCGGTAGCTGGTGTAATCTTCAAAAACACATGCTCCCCTTCCTGAAACTCTAAGGGCTTCCGCCTGACGTCTGCATAGCTCTTCTGACGATCCTGTGCTGCCTGGATTCTCGCCCGAATCTTCTTGACCCATTCTTCAGCTTCCTTGATCTCATCTGCAGTACAGTTCCAGAACTTTGCGACTTCGTGCCAGGACAGCGGAGATTGGCATTTTCGGCCATACAGAGCCTCAAAAGGAGCCATGCCAATACTCGCCTGATAACTGTTGTTGTAAGAGAATTCGACTAGGGGTAACATCTCCTCCCAGTAGCCAGGCAAGTCCAAGGCACACGCACGCAACATGTCTTCCAGAACTTGGATCGTCCTTTCCGACTGTCCGTCCATCTGTGGGTGATAAGCCGTTCTAAGGCATAGCTTCGTCCCGTAAGCTTTTTGAAACGCAGTCCAAAACCGTGAAGTAAATTGGGGGGTCTCTGTCGGAGATAATCGACGATGGAATCCCATGTAGCCTCACTATCTCCTTGATGTAAATCTTCACCAGCCTCTCCAAGGGATAGTTCATTCGCACCGGAATGAAATGTGCTGACTTGGTCAGGCGATCCACAATGACCCAAACAGCATCTACTCCCTTAGTCGTCCGGGGCAATCCAGATACGAAATCCATCGCTATGCCTTCCCATTTCCACCCAGGTATCTCTGGAGGAGTAAGTAATCCATGCGGCTTCTGATGTTCAATCTTCACTTTCTGACAGGTCACACATCTCTCAACCCAGTTTGCCACATCTCGCTTTATCCCCGGCCACTAGAACATCTACTTCAGATCCTGGTACATCTTCGTCATTCCTGGGTGGATGGTAAAATGACTTTTATGAGCCTCTCGAAGGATGTCAGCACGTAGTCCTCCCTCATTTGGTACACAGAGGCGCTGATTAAACCGTAGGAGACCATCCGGTCCAAAGGCGGCTTCTTTTATCTTCCCCGCTTGCACTGTCTTCACTAAATCTAACCAGTCATCATTGGTGCAGTTTCGTTGGGCTTCCGAATTCCTGATCCGGAATTCACTGGTAACCTGAATCTTCCAAAATCGAAAGCTTGTCGGTCGGCGGGTAAACCCCAAGTCGAGATCTCGAAAACTCTCGATCAGCTCCTGTTCCTTTATCATCAACCACGCCGCATGCAGCGACTTCCTACTCAAGGCATCGGCCACCACATTCACTTTCCCGGGATGGTAGTTCAACCCAAAATCGTAATCTTTCAAGAATTCCATCCAGCGGCGCTGCCTCATGTTCAGCTCCTTCTGGTCAAACAAGTACTTGAGGCTTTTATGGTCCGAGAATACCTCAAAGCATATACCGTACAGATGATGTCTCCAGATCTTAAGAGCAAAAACCACAGCTGCCAACTCTAGGTCATGCGTCGGGTAATTTGCTTCGTGCGTCCTCAGCTGCCTAGAAGCATATGCCACCACTTGCCGATTCTGCATAAGTACGCATCCCAATCCTATATTGGAGGCATCGCAATACACCTCATATGGAGCTTAAGGATCGGGTAGAATCAGTACTGGGGCAGTCGTCAACTTCTCCTTCAGGGTACAGAAGCTCTGCTCACACTCCGGCGTCCACACAAATGGTGCGCCCTTCCTGGTCAGCTTGGTCAGCGATATCGCGATCTGCGAGAATCCCTTAATGATTCTCCTGTAGTACCCAGCAAAACCTAAGAAACTCCGTATCTCCGTGATGTTAGTGGGCGTTCCCCATTGCTGAACCGCTTCCACTTTCCCTGGGTCTACTGCCACTCCCTGTTCCGATACCACGTGGCCTAAGAACTATACTTCTTTTGCCCAGAATTCACACTTGGACAACTTTGCATACAGCTTCTTTCTCCTCAAGACTTCCAGCACAGTCCTCAGATGTCCTTCATGTTCTGCCTCGTTCTTCGAGTACACCAGGATGTCGTCGATGAACACAATAACACACTGGTCCAAGTACTCACGGAAAATACGGTGCATGTAGTCCATGAATATGGCCGGGGCATTGGTTAACCCAAACGCCATCACCGTGAACTCATAGTGGCCATAGCGTGAGCGAAACGCCGTCTTCGGGATGTTCTCACCTTTCACACGGATCTGGTGATAACCGGACCTCAAATCTATCCGGGAGAACACCTTCGCTCCCCTCAACTAGTCTATCAGGTCATCAATCCTGGGCAACGGATACTTATTCTTGACAGTTGCCTTATTCAGTTGCCGGTAATCCACACACATCCGCGTGGACCCATCCTTCTTCTTAACAAACAGAACTGGGGCTCCCCAAGGAGACGCACTCGGGCGGATGAATTGCTTCTCTAACAGTTCCTCTAGTTGCCGCTTCAACTCTTGTAGCTCTACTGGCGACATTCGGTACGGCGCTATAGACACTGGTCCTGCTCCTGGGACAAGGTCAATCGAAAATTCCACTTCTCGTTCGGGCAGAAACTCCGGGATGTCGTTAGAAAACACATCCGGATACTCACAAACCACTCGAATCTGATCTACCTGCAACTGGGCCTTCACCTCTGTTGAGGCTAACAGAACACATCCCTTGCCATCTAGTGGGCAACAATACAGGGACATTGCCGTCACTCCCTGGGCAGTTACCCCTGGCTCCACAAGAGGGACACTGACTACTTTCGCAGCGCAGTCCAGTACCACACGATTGGCGCGTAGCCAGTCCATTCCCAGTATTATATCTAACCCCACCAGAGGAAGACATGTCAGGTCTGTAGTAAATGCTCTACCCTGCAACTGGAAGGGAACCTTAAGACACACTAAGCAAGTCTCCACAGGAGGCGCTGTAGGGGTAGATACTCTCAGAGTATAGGGCAGTAAAGTGGGGGTTAAACCTAGGCCCTCGACTCTAGCATGTAAAATAAATGAATGTGAAGCCCCCGAGTCATACAATACAGCTAATGGTTCACCTTGCATAATGCACTCACCCTGAATCATGTCGTCAGCATCCTGAACTTCTTCAGCAGAAAGAGTAAAAACACGACCCGCTTGCTGCGGCGTTGGTGGTAGAGTCGGGCATGTCCTGGCTATGTGTCCGGCCTTGTCGCATCGGAAACATACGCCTTGCCCAACAAAACAGGCTCCCCCATGTGGCTTGCCACACTTCGGACAGAGGGGCCTCGATCCTCCTGATGGCGGGTGCGATCTCAGCACAGGCAACGCAGCTTTTGGTGTTCCTTGTCGGGACTGACTAGGTTCCCCCTTTGCTCCTGGAGTCTGGGGCGGCTGCATCTGTCTTCTACCCCAGTTAGCAATAGGGGCGGGAAAGGGCCCTCGCCTTCTAGGGTCTTGCCTGGAACTCTCAGCTTCTGCCAGCTTCCTCTTGTTCCTCTCACTGTTCTCTGCAGCTAGGTTCTTCTGAGAATCCTCCAAAATCAGGCACTTGTCCACCAGGAGAGCATAATCCCAGATATCCAGGTGGTTCATTGCTACCTGTAATGCGCCCTTCAGTCCTTGCTTGTACTTGGCACACTTCCAGCCTTCGTCAGGGTTCAGCCGATAGGTACTGGAATACCTGCAGAGCTTGTCGAACTCAGCGGTGTACTCTGCCACAGTCCTATCCCCCTGCTTGAGCTCCATGAACTCTACCTCCTTGCGGTTCCGCATCCCGCGCGGAAAGTGCTTGTCCACCACCGCGGTGGTGAAAGCAGTCCAGGTGATCACTCCCTCGCGCTGCTCCAACAGAGGCCTAGCAGACCTCCACCAATCTCTAACCACTCCTCGGAACATCCTCGAGGCAAACTTCACCTTCTGCTCGTCGGTGCAGTCCAGGTCTTCGAAGACCTGCTCCATCCCCTCGATCCAGTCATACACGATCTCGGAATCTATTTGTCCCTCAAAAGTAGGCGGTCGAGCTTTCACGAACTCCGCATAATTTTGAGTATCGACCTCTCTAAGGGTCGCTGGCGCGTTCCTGGCGGCCGTAGCAGCGGCCATCTGTGCCGTGGCGCGAGCCATCTCGCGTATAACGTCTGCAAAGTCCCCATTATCTGGGGTGCGTCGTGCATGATCTCTCCTAGGAGGCATGACTATCTATAGAGCACCTGCAAAGACCTGAGGTGATCAGTCTCAAGAAAAGGCTAGTGCACACAAATAGTACATTTATCCTAGAAAAAGCCTACACCGTTGTCATGCTCGGAAGCATAGCGCAGCTCAGTCCTCAGGCTCACTTGGACCAAACTGCTCTGATACCAACTGTAACACCCTAGATTAGCAGCTTATGCTTAAGTCATAAACTGCGTCTGCTAGATTGTTAACTGCTGTGTGCAAGGTTATCAAACTCGAGAGTTTAAGTAAACTCGTGGAGTCTCTGCAAACTCGGATCGTAAACTTGACTCGTAAACTCGTATGAGTTTACATACATAAAAAAATATGTTATAAGCAATATAATTAGGAACTAAACTTAATTAAATAATGTATTTATAATTGAAATTGAATAATGTTAACTTTAAATTAAATTAATGAAAGACATATCATAAAATACACCTTAATGCATGACACTTAGTGGTTATGTCATACTTTATTTAGTATATGTATTATTTTATAGTTCAATAAAACATAGCTCAATTATGATAAATATATGAAATTAACAAAATAAACTCAATATAAATTATCTAATATAAACAAAGTTAGGTAAGTATCTAACAAAGTTACAAAATTTGTACATTTTGAGGTAAACTCGTAAACTCGTAGGTAGATTTTAACTAGTGAACTCGCTAGTAGAATCGAGAGTTTACTTAAACTCGTACGAGTTTACCAAAAAAGAGTTTACATAAGTGTTAACTCGTTTTTGTGTAGTAAAATCGTAAACTCGTAAGAGTTTAAGAGTTAACTCGAGAGTTTAACAACCATGGCTGTGTGGGAATACTGGTAGTCCCTAATTTTCTTTGGAAAATAACTAGGTTAACTGAAAATAGGGACCCATTTTTTTTTCTTTAAACATAGTATAATAGTTAACCTAGAGCCATGCGTTTGGACTATTTTGAGTCCTGTATAGCCGTACAACAGATAAATACGTACGTCGTCTGTCACACACATACATACATAAACAATAAGGTAAATAACACCAAGTGGGTCCAACAGTCAATGTCATACATTTGCATAGTAACAACATTGTATCAATACATAAAAGGGGCCGTACATACCACGAGCCCGCCCAACAAAATAACATATCAAAATATACAGTAAACTAGAGCTACTGGCCAAAAAGTGCTATCTGAAGACAGGGTCAGAATCAGGGTGGTCCGCGCTCAAGCTCTTCCTCGCTGGGGTCCTCCTCCGGGTCCTCTTCCTCGGGCTCGTCTTCTTCCTCTAAGAACTGGATGAGAGCGTCCTCCTCGGGTGGTGAGGACACTGGCACGTCTGGCTGTTGGAGTCTGACGGAGACGGGGTCGACCTCCACGTCCTTCTCGTAGGGAACGGGCTCGCCGTCCGCGGAAGTCACGGGCTCTGGAATGACCGGTGGTGTAACGCGGAGGGGTGGGGGACGGTTCACGACCAGCACTGTCCATAGCTCTGCATCCTCCCCTGTCTCAGGATCCACTATCCTAAACATGCTGCGCAGGATCCGCCTCTTCCTCGGCGGGGACGTCATCTATCTCGCCTGAAGCCATAAGTGAGTGGGGGTGAGAACAGTGGTTCTCAGTGGTTAACTATGACTACGGCTCCGTTTACTCAATTATGCTCTGGCCGTCCAGGAGATCTCTAGTGTTCATGCGTCTAGACATCCTACCAGTTGTTTTCTTGCCTAAGTTCCTGGGCGGCTTTATCTAGTTACTAGGTGACAGGGAACTAATCTTTATTACTAAGTTCCCGTGCTTTCTATCCTTGACCATTCTGACTATACTACTCATATGCGTATGCCTGGTGACCTTGCCCCATGCATTCCTTGTGAGCATGGTGACATGGTCGGGACACCGCGACGCTTTAATCACATAGGTATGTATGCAAGGTGATCGTGTCCCATCCGTTCCTTGTGAGCCTGGTGACGTGATCGAGCCCCATGCGTTCCTTATGAGCATGGTGACGTACACAATGCTTGCGTTCCTTGTGAGCCTGCTCTTGTGCACTATCCTTGAACTTTAACATTTCAAGTAAATGGTACCATTACTTTTTTTCTCTTCCGCGTACCGGCTTACCCGGGTTAGCGTCTTTCATTCTTCATATTTCAGCATCACCTGCACTTTATCTTTCTTTCTTGTTCTGGTTCTTACCTTCATTATGTTCTTCATTCATTATCCTTGGTCATAACATAGTTTCTAATGATCTATCCTCATGATGCATGCATGACTTTAATACTCCTATATTCATTCACAGCACCTTTCGGTGACACATAGTAAAAACACATGCTATCATACATTCAATGTATAGACTTCTTCATGCTAGGTACTTGGTGGAATATCATGAACTCGGAACCACCCTCAGCGTTCGGGGACCTCCGCGGAACCCGCTGTGGAACTCTTGCTGGCGATAGCCTAACTTCTGGAAGCTACTCGGCCGCTCTAGGGTACCTCCGCGGAACCCTACGACCACTACTGGTACTTACTCGGTCTACTCTCCAGGGAGTCACTCATCCCCCCGGGGGACCTACGCGGACCCCACACAGAACCTTTCCTAGTGCCTACTCAACCCTCCTCACGTAACTCCTTGCATTTCCCATGGTTCCTCCGCCGACCCAATCAACACCATTTCTAGTGCCTACTCAGCAACTCTATGCACCCTCCTACACACTTGGGGTATCCTCCGCGGACCCATCACAAGCACCATTCCTGGTGCTACTTGGGAAACTTAGGGGACCACTCGGTCGTGCCAGGGTTCCTACGCAGAACCCTCTCGGTACTACTGGCATTCACTCAAACACTTCAGAAATCCTTCAACACTCTGGTGTAACCTCCTCCACACTTCAGGAGTCCTCCGCAGACTCACCCAGGAACTCCCCAGGTAGGTACTTAGCACCCTAGCTAACCACACGGACACTCTGGGGAAAACACTTAACGAATCTAGGGGTTCAACTATACCATTCTAGGGCATCTTCCGCGGACACCACAGACACAACCCTCAGGGATCCCACGCGGAACCCCAACCTGCACCATCCTTAGTTCTCACTCACTCTCCGAGTGCTCCTCTCACGCACTTCCGGGACCCCATGCGGACCCATCCAGTACCACTTCTGTCCTACTCATCAGCTCTAGACTCCTCTCCGTACCCCTCCGCGGAAACCTCGGCGTCCAGCTCCTGATCATTTTCTCTTGTTCCCTTACTCTTTTCTCATGTTCCCTTACTATTTTCTCACGTTCATACCACGCATTTCACTGTACTTTGGGCAACAACAGGACATTCATATTCATGCAAAACAACATAATATTTTCCAGCATACAACAACAGCATTTATCTTCATACATTTCTAAACTTATCTTACTTAAAACACACTGTTACATACCCGCCAGCCACGGATTCAGTTAATAAAGGAAAGGATATTATTCCTTTTCCGCGGCATTATACCAGAAAAGGAAGGAATAGATCAGCAAGCTGATTATTTTGAATTTAAATTAGATAGAATCTGATTGGATTAGCTGTATTATTTTATTGTATCAGATAAAATAAGTTAGTTGCAGATAAAAGGGGAAGGTGAGGGATTTTAGGGATTTTCAGCAATTGATTCTCTCTTGCTGATTATATGGGAGAGACCGTAAGGCAGAGGGGATTCATTCAGAAATTCAGTCAGGACATAGGGGACCAAGGGATCCATAATTCCCAGGTTATTTTCTGCTACCTTTCTATATTTTTCTGTTCTGCAACCGTGTTCCCCACTGGGATTCGGTTATTATCACTCAATAATACTAAGCATTATTTAGCAATTATTCCTAATAGATACCAGTTCTTACAACTGGTATCAGAGCCAGGTTTGAGACAAATAGGAAATTGGATGTTCTAATTTTTGCTGGTGAAGGAGCTTTCGATTGGCTTGTTAAGATGGAGAGATACTTTAAGGTCACGCAAACTGCCTTGCAGGACAAAATGGATATCGTGACCCTAGCATTCGAAGGCGAAGCTCTCACATGGATGGAATGGTGGGAGGAACACATGCCGTTCTTGCATTGGGACAGATTCCGAGAGGATTTGCTTAAAAGATTCCAGCCAGGGGCTGCCCTTAACCCTTTGGCACCGCTGTTGGAGGTTAGACAGTTAGAGGATGTAGCGAGATACCGGCGGGAATTTGAGGCCGCGGCACGATCGCACAAGGGCTTAGGCGCCGAAGCCTTAATGTGCATTTTTGCTAATGGACTGAAGAAAGAAATTCAGGCAGAAATTGAGGTGGCTAAATTTGCCAATCTACCGGCACTAATGGACAAGGCAATGGCTATTGAATGGAGAAACAGGGCATGGAGGGAAACAGGCCTCAGTCCGGCAAGCCGTAGGTGGGAAAGTAATTACAGGAGCAGGGAAACCTCAGGGACGCCCTATTCCAGGGTAGCAGGTCTCACGAGACCACCGAATGGCAGAGGAGGGGGCAGGGGAGAAGTGAACTACAGCACCAGGCCGAAACCTTCAGAGACCTCCGTGAATAATCGACCAGCACCCAATCCGGGGTCCAATGTAGCTTCTTCGAGCAACTCGAGAGCCAACAACACCAGGAGACTATCCAATGATGAATGGGCAGATAGGCAGAAGAGGGGCCTCTGCTTTTGCTGCGGGGAAAGATGGAATCCTAAGCACAAATGCTCTATGAAAAATTTTCAAATAATAATCCTGGGTGAGGATGAGGAGAATGGGGAAGAAGAGGAGGCCATACCACCAGAAGAGGAACCCAGAGGAATGGAGGAAAAAATGGATTTGCAGCTGTCCGCTTACAGCTATTGGGGACTCACGTCCCACAAGACCTTCAAGGTCTTAGGGGAGATACAAGGGGAAGCCGTGATGGTGCTAATTGACCCAGGAGCTTCAGCCAATTTTTTAGCCACCGAGGTGGTCCGGAGGCTGAACATTCCGGTGAAACGAATCAGGGAATTCCAAGTGGAGGTGGGGAATGGAGCTATTGAGAATGGCAACGAAAGCTGCGAGAATGTTCAACTGCAAATACAAGGAGTAAAGCTTCAACAAGATTTCTTTGTGATGAAGTTAGGGTGTTCGGAGGTCGTATTGGGGGCAGGATGGTTGGCCAGCCTGGGGGAGTTCATAGGGAACTGCAGAGAATTAACTCTAAGCTGGAAGCAGGACGGCTCGAGCAAGTTTTTAAAAGGGGACCCTTCTCTAAGCAGAAGCAGAGCATCATGGAAGAACACCCTACATGCTCTCAAAGGGAAGGGGGAAGGTTATGTCATTACATCCCTGGCCGTAGAACCTGAAGTGCCCAGGGAAGGAGACTCAATGACTACCGAAATGGAGCTATTTTTGCAGGAGTTCCAAGACCTTTTCCAATTTCCGGCTGGATTTCCCCCACAGCGCCCCAACGACCATGCCATACTCCTTAAAGAAGGCTCCACCATCCCATGCATACGGCCATACAGGTACCCCCATTACCAAAAAACTGAAATTGAGAATATTGTCACTGAAATGCTTCGATCAGGTATAATTAGGCCGAGCACTAGCCCTTTTGCAAGCCCGGTAATTTTGGTAAAGAAGAAGGATGGAGGGTGGCGTTTTTGTGTCGATTACCATGCCTTAAATAAGGAAACAATAGCTGACAAATTTCCTATTCCTGTGATTGATGAACTACTTGATGAAATCGGTAATGCTGCAATTTTTTCCAAACTAGATTTAAAATCTGGATACCACCAAATCCGGATGAGGGCGGAGGACATTCACAAGACAGCCTTCCGTACCCATGAAGGGCACTATGAGTTTTTGGTCATGCCATTCGGTTTAACTAACGCACCATCCACTTTTCAGGCACTCATGAACCAACTATTAAGGCTTTTTTTGAGAAAGTTTGTCCTTGTATTCTTTGATGATATATTAATTTACAGCCCGGACCTGGCACATCATTGGGAGCACCTTCAGCAAGTATTTGAGGTATTACGAAAACATCAGCTCTTCCTTAACAAGAAAAAATGCAGGTTTGCCCAGGACCGAATTGAGTATCTCGGCCACATTGTTTCCAAAGATGGGGTGGCAGCGGATCCCAAAAAGATTCAAGACATGAGTGACTGGCCCACTCCGAAGGATCTCAAGGCTTTGAGGGGATTTCTTGGACTCACAGGGTACTATAGACGTTTTGTGGAGAATTATGGGCGCATTGCTTGGCCGCTCACTTAGCTCCTCAAGAAAGACCAGTTTCGGTGGAGTGAAGAAGCACAAACCGCTTTTGACACCCTCAAGACAGCCATGACTACACTGCCCGTTCTGGCAGTTCCCTCCTTTTCCAAGCCTTTCGCTCTCGAAACCGACGCTTCAGGCAAAGGCATAGGGGCGGTACTGATGCAAGAGGGGAGGCCCGTCGCTTACATGAGCCAAAAACTCTCCGAACGGGCTCAGGCCAAGTCTGTCTACGAGCGAGAATTAATGGCGATGGTGTTAGCCATTCAGAAGTGGCGTCATTACTTGCTAGGCAGGAAGTTTACAGTCTTTACCGATCAGAAGAGTTTAAAGTTTCTTCTAGACCAGCGAGTTGGGGGCGAGGAACAGCAGAAATGGTTGTCAAAATTGTTGGGATTTGATTTTGAGATAAAATACAAAGCATGTACTGAAAACAGAGTGGCGGATGCTCTGTCACGGAAGTTTCAAATGGCAACAGTGTCGGTGGTCTCTGCAAGTGAATGGGAAGGCCTAGCCGAAGAAGTCCACCACGATCCGAAGCTCCGAGGTATCATGCAGAGTCTATTAGTAGGGGAACCTGCGCCGATAGGGTATACTCTCCAGAATGGCCGCCTATTGCATCAGGGGCGTCTAGCTCTCCCCAAGCAATCCCAGTTAATTCCAAAAATCCTTTAAGAGTTCCATGACACAAAAATAGGGGGACACTCAGGATTCTTCCGAACGTACAAGAGAATTTCTGGCCTGTTGCATTGGGAAGGTATGAAGAAAACTATTATGGACTATGTGCTGTCAGTGCCCTACTTGCCAAACCAACAAACACTCCACCTTGACCCCTGCAGGCCTGTTACAGCCCCTACCGGTTCGCGTGAATGTGTGGTCGGAGATAGCTATGGATTTTATTGGTGGCTTGCCCAAGGCCCAAGGGAAGGACACCATCTTGGTGGTAGTAGACCGAATGACAAAGTTTGCACACTTCTTTCCACTGTCCCACCCATATTCAGCTAAGGAAGTAGCTGACCTGTTTGTAAAGGAAGTAGTGAAGCTTCACGGGTTCCCAAACTCGATAGTTTCA